>VZQC01013302.1:4954200-5140086 GCA_009823505.1 Rhizomys pruinosus
AAAGATGCAGGACAGTTATGGCAGAATGCATGATCTGGGATGGGGTGGGGGTGGGGGGGAGGGAAAGGGAAATAAGCCTGAACTGAATTGGAAAAATGTATGAAATGCACAAAGCATCAATAAAAACTAATTTAAATAAATAAAAAAAAATAAAAAATAAATAAATAAAAGTTACTGAGAGATGTTGCTTTGAAGTTCTGTTCTCTGAAATTTTGAAATGCTTGAGTCTATATTGTATGATATCAGGTTATATGGAATTTCATTGCCTACCAAATTTTGAATTTGAATCAATGGCAAGTATATAAATGGTAAACCACACTTGACCAAGGGGTAAATAAATCATCTTATTTAGTTTCAAGTACGCATAACTTGAAATCAGCTGGGCTTTGTTCTTGACCATAACAAACATACAAATAGAGGACTTTGATATACTTGGGCTCTAAGGAAATAAGCCATCTTCTGATGACCGGTGCTCAATATAATAGAAGGGTCAAAAAGTAAGTATAGAAGGCTTGGGAAAAATCAACACTTAAATATTGTACAGTAGCAAAGACCGGAGCTGGAGTCAGAGTTTATAAGTAAGGTGTGCTGGCTGGCAATTTGAATTTAGAATGATGAGAACTTATTTGCTTAGAATTTTCATTTCATGGATTTTATCTTGTGGTTGTTGGACAAAGCAAAGATCTTTTTTTTTTTTTTAAGAAATTCTTTTTCTTTAAATTTTATTTATTTTTGTATGTGTATGATTGTACTGTCTGCATGTAGGTTTGTGCACCCGTGTTGTGCAATGTCGCAGAGGTCAGAAGAGGGCGTCGGATTCCCCTGGAACTGGAGTTCTCCTGGAATTGGAGTTACAGACGGTTCTTAGCCGCCATGTGAGTGCTGGCGATCGAACTCGTGTCCTCTGCAAGAGCAGTTGGTGCTCTTAACCGCGAGGCTATCTCTCCAGCCCAAAGCAAAGATCTTCTAAACTAGTCTGTGACTCACTTTTCCTGTTACCAGGACTCTACAGTTTGAAAGCACCCTTGAGGTTTTAACAGCTTATTGTGCCTGCAAAAAATAGCAGGTCTTCCACATGGCACGAAAAGAAGGACAATGGACAGAGGAGCAATTTTCTCACAGGTATAAATAACTTAATACCTTTAGGTTCTTCATTGATTACTAAACACCAGGTCTGTTTCTACTGACAGACTTTTTATTTAGTTTATAATTATATTTTGTTGTTAATGAATTGGACTGTATGCTAGATATAGTGACCTTTTTCGTTTCTAGATCATGTTTATTTTCTCTCAAAAATTTTAATTTTAGCCAGGCATTGTGGTGCAAACCTTTAATCCTAGCACTCTGGAATCAGAGACAGGTGGATCTCTGTGAGTTCAAGGCCAGCCTAGTCTACAGAGTGATTTCCAGGACAGTTGGGGCTACAGGGAGACCCTGTCTCGAAAAGATGAGAGAGAGAGAGAGAGAGAGAGAGAGAGAGAGAGAGAGAGAGAGAGAGAATGTTAAGTTTTGTATGGGAGGTAGGTAATTCAAATGCATTCTAGCTCAGTCCTTTCAAACACACTTTTTTTTGGAACTCACATTTTCCCTCTTTAATTTTATATTACTCTAAAAGATGAATACATACTTTCCACCTGTGTATACAGTAATTACAGAGTCTGAAAATAAGTGGTGGGTTTATTCTAGAGCCCATTAAGAGTTTTACATTATAAAAACATAGTTGCTTTCAGATAAACAGAAATATAACAATAATGTTGTTCAGCTTGACTTTCAATTGGGGATTTGTTGTTATCCACAAATGAGGGAAACCAATTGCTGTTTGTGTTTCTGAGACTTCACTTAGCATAATGGCTTCGAGTTCCATCCATTTACCTTCAAAGTACATCATATCTTTCTTTACTGCTGAATAGTACTCCATTGTGTAGATGTACCACATTTTTGTGATCCACTTGCCTGTTGAGCAGCATTTGGGCTGGTTCCAGCTCTTCGCTATTGTGAAGAGAGCTGCAATAAACATGGATGTGCATGTATCTTTGTGGTAGGATGTGTCTTGTGGGTATATACCCAGGAGTGGTACAGCTGGGTCAGGTATTAGGCTCATTTTGAGTCTTCTATGGGCTCTCCACATTGCTATCCATAATGGTTGTACAAGATTACATTCCCACCAGAAGTGGATGAGTGTTCCCCTTTCACCTCGACCTCTCCAGAATTTGGTCTTTTTTTTTTTTTCTTTAAGTTAGCTAGTCCTGTCTGAGTGAGATGATATCTGATAGTGGTTTTAATTTTCATGTCCTTAATTATTAATGATGTTGAACACTTTTTTAAAATGTTTCTCAGCCATCTTTACTTCCTCACTGGTGAAGTCTCTGTTCAGCTCTTTACTCCATCTTTTGAGTATGTCATTTGTTTTATTACTTCTTGCTTTTTGAGTAGTCTATATATTCTTGATGTATCACTGGTGAAGATTTCCTCCCACTCAGTGGGTTTTCTCTTCAGTTCCATGATTGTTTCTTTCGGTGTGCAGAAGCTTTTGAGTATGAGGAGGTACCATTTGTCAACTGTTGACCTTATGTCCTGTGTAGCTGCTGTCTGATTTAGAAAGTCTTTTCCTGGGGGCTGGAGAGATGGCTCAGTGGTTAAGAGCACCGAATGCTCCTGCAGAAGACCCAGGTTTGATTCCCAGCACCCACATGGTGGCTAAGAACCGTCTTTAACTCCAGTTCCAGGAGAATCTGACACCCTCTTCTGACTTCTGCAGCATTGCATGACTCAGGTGTACCAACCTACATGCAGACAGTACATTCATACACATAAAAAAAATAAAATTTTTAAAAAGAAATTCTTTTCCTATGCCTATGTCTTGTAGGTTGCTGCCAACTTTTTCTTTTATCACCTTCAGGGTTTGGGGTTTCACTTCGATATCTTTGATCCACTTGGATTTAATTTTTGTATAGGGTGAGATGTAGGGTTTAATTTTGTTCTTCTATAAATTATGATCAATTTTTGCCAGCACCATTTGCTGAAGATGCTATCCTTCCTCCATTAAGGGTTTTTTGCACCTTTGTCAAATATGAGGCGGTTGAAACTGTATGAGCTCAAGTTTGGATCTTCAATTTTGTTCCATTGGTCAACAGGTCTGTTTCTGTGCCAGTACCAGGCTGTCTTTGTGACTAAGGCTCTGTAATATAGCTTGAAGTCTGGTAGAGCAATCCCCTCTGTATTGCATTTTTCACTCAGGTTTGCATTAGCTATTTGGGGTCTTTTGTTTTTCCATATGAATTTAGGATTTTTTCCAAATCTGTGAAGAAACTCATGGGGATTTTTATTGGGATTGCATTGAATCTGTATATCAATTTGGGTAAAATGGACATTTTTACTTTATTAATTTTTCCAATGCATGAGCATGGGAGATCTTTCTATCTTTGGATGCCATTTTCAATCTCCTTCTTCAGGGGTTTAAAATTGTTGCTGTAGAGATCTTTGGTATCTTTGGTTAAGTTTGTTCCCAGTTATTTTATTGTTTTTGAGGCTACTGTGTGTGGGAGCATCTTCTTGTACTCTTTTCCAGTTACTTGTTGTTGATGTAAACAAAGGCTACTGGTTTTTCCAGGTTGAGTTTGCATCCTGCCACTTTACTGAAACTCTTAATTGTTTCTAGAAGTTTTCTGGTCGTCAAACAAACTTTATTTATTTATTTATTTATTTATTTATTTATTTATTTATTTATATGAATGTACTGTCTGCATGTAGGTTTGTGCACTGGTGTCATGCAATGCCTCGGAGGTCAGAAGAGGGTGTCGGTTCCCCTGGAACTGTAGTTAAAGATGGTTCTACGTTCTCAGCCACCATGTGGGTGCTGGTGATCGAACACTGGTCCTCTGCAAGAGCAGTTGGTACTCTTAACCACTAGGCCACCTCTTCAGCCCCAAACAAACTTTTAAAGTTTATAGAGTAGATTATAAAATTTCCTTTAGCTAGGAGTTAGTCACAATACTTTGACATGAACCTTGTAAGATGTTAGTACATATTCTCAGTGATTATTGAGCATTTTCTATACTTATTGTAAGAACTTGACCTATTTCAGAGCTTAAATTTTATATATGCTTTGTCTTGGGTTATGTGCTGGAATGTATTCTATATTCTACAATTCATTTTATAGGCCATGATATTGGACTCACATTTCTTTCCTGAGTACACAGTCTCTCCTGGTAAAAGCAAAGATACAAGAGTTCCAATGAAATATGATATCTCTCAAAGTTTCAAAGATATTTAGTGCCACATTCTACTAGTTATCAACTGCCAACACCAGAAATAAAAGGAAGTGCATTCTCTGCTGTTGGTAGGAAAATTAGTTTGCATGGAGAATTGTTTGCATACTGAGAGGAACAAGACTATAAAGGACCCAATAAGTCCACCCTATAGCACAGGTAACATGGTAAACAGAATCATGATGGACAAAGTAATATAAAATTATTTAGACAAATGAAATTTTAAAAAATAATAATCGATTTACCCATAAAAAGTCTTTTAAGTCTTATCAGCATATAAAAATATTTTATGACTCTGAAATCATAATATATTGATGAACTCACTTTCATACTCAGATAAAATTATTCCCTCTTGTACGTTCCCTTTTACTAAGTGCACAGTTTAAATAAGGAAGGAAAATGTAGATAAGGAGAATACCAATTCTGTTTATTTTAATAATAAGAAAATAATAAAAATTGTAAAATTTATAAATTTTCACAAACATATTATAACCGAGCTATAGCTTCATCACTTATCTTTAAGCAGAATGACAACAGTGATGAGCATATTGAGAATTGTTGATAATATATCTGTTTAAGTAAATAACTATAAGAAGATTTCATGTCTAATTTGAGCAAACATTGACAACTTATAGAATGGGAAAATCACATTTTGCATACCTGTGGTTCAAATCTTTAGGACTTTCTTTTGTCTTTTTGAGACATGTTCTCCCTTTAGTCTCAGTTAGCCTGGAGCTCACTATGTAGACAATGCAGGCCTTGAATTCACTGGGATCCCTGTATATCTGCCGCCCAAGTACTAGGATTAAAGGTGTGCACCACTAGGCACTCCCTGCCCTTTAGGACTTTCTTAAATGAAGCTTTCATAGCTAGTTGTTAGTAGCTGAATCACAGAAATCTATAGGTGTTTTATTTTGTGTTGAATGTGCATTGCTTGCAGCTTATCACAATGACAGCAAAATCTATCCTCTTGTACTTAAAGCTATAATAAGAGTCTGTTCAAATTGACAAGACTTTTCTTCAGAGTAACCAGATTTTAAAGTGCCCTTGACCAGTCAGGGAAATATAAAACCACCTCCCACTTAATCTCCTGAAGTATACAGCTTACCACAGCCCTTTATGCCAGTAATGAAGAGTATGCCAATGATGATGAGGCTTTCTTTGTCACATTTTTGAAGTAATTTTCTTCATTCCTACCTAAAGATGAAACGTTTTACAATACTGTACATAACTTTGATTATTTTATTAATGCCATATATGGATTTAGCATTGACTCTTTTCCTTGATTGTATTATAAAATAGAAACTGTGAAGGAAATCAAGATCAAATCAGTAAAAATGGAAAGATAATGAAAACAAACCTATGGGAGAGCATTCTTATAAATTCGGAGTATCTAATTCGTTCAAATAGAAAGACGTTATTGTAGTCTCCCTGAGTCAAGCAAGACTCCACCGTCAGCACCAGCTACACCTCACCTGCCTGGAAATACTGTGCAGCAGAGGCAGCCATATGCCTGTATATCCCAAAACTAATTGGCTATTGGCTCTATCCTTGGAGAAATAACCCATGGTTGATGCCACAAGCTTACATCCTCTACAGGTTAGGAGATGTTATAAGCCACAATAAGACCCTGTCATATTTAACAGGAAAAAATGTAATTCATGGATTAACATATCATCAAAACATATGTGTCTATACCAAAGTAACCAACCATAACTATTAGTGCTGTTTAAATACCTATATATCTAATTGCTTGTGCTTCATTAGTAGGATCGAAAGGTTATTCCTGGACAAACTGTCAGCCCATGAAAGGAAACAGCCAGAATTGACCAGAGTCCAAGACAACAGCTCCAGAGAGAGTGGACTGTTTTACTTCTCATCCACCTGTGCCCCTTTACTAAGCCTAGGGAACAATCTGCGGAAGAGGGGGCATGGTAGAATGTAAGGGCTGCGATTGGGGTGAATGGTGAAACTACAGCAATGTAGTCTGGACACTCAATTGATCAACTTGATTGAACATACAACCCCTCACCCCCAACTGGATGGTGGGGCTGTGGGAGTTTGGGCACAACAGCCTGCAAATTGGTTTCATATGAAGGATGCTTGTACTCATGGATCATCACTTATAGCTAAAAAATGAAAAAAAATGAGAGAAAGATGCAGGACAGTTATGGCAAAATGCATGATCTAGGATGGGGTGGGGGTAGGGAGGAAGGGAGAGGGAAATATGCCTGAACTGAATTGGAAAATGATGTATAAAATGCACAAAGCATCAATTAAAAAAAGAAGAAGAAAAAAAAACATATTTACACATTGCACATGCCATACAACAATACAACACACACATTACACACAAACACACACACACACATGCACACACACACACACACACACACACACACACACACACACACTGAGAGAGACAGAGAGACAGACAGGGAGAACAAATGGGAGAGACAGTTGGAGGAAGATAAAATTTACAAAATTTTATTTATTTTACTTAGTCTGTCCAATTTTTTGAGAAATCTAATTTCATAATGTTTTCCCCACAGTTTGAAGAGGTAGATACCATTGACTAGATAACAAAATATAGCCCTTAAATTTTTACTGTATATAGAATCTGGATGGATATTTATTCTGTAGTGGGAGTATGGCAGTAGAATACACTCTTTTTTTCTATCAATGCTTGTGAATATGCTGGTGCCAGAAGACTATGCCCTCGTTATAAGATTCTAGAATTTAATTTGAAAATGTATCCCTATTGTGTTGATCAAAAAAGCCAAAGAAAAAAGAAAGTTTGAAAACCAATCCTGCCTAACTACCATGCAAATTAAAGCAAAAAGGACTTATATTGG
Organism: Rhizomys pruinosus; assembly: GCA_009823505.1. NCBI lineage: Eukaryota > Metazoa > Chordata > Mammalia > Rodentia > Spalacidae > Rhizomys > Rhizomys pruinosus. The sequence goes on from VZQC01013302.1 coordinate 4,961,324, forward strand.
CTTTAGAAGTTACTTTATATTGTCACTGACTGCAGTGTTTCACTTCATGCACTATGGAAAACACCATAACAGAGAAGATTGTGGAAGAGATCTGCTTACCTCAGAGCAGATAAGCAACAAAGAGAGCAACTCAAGGAAGGTTCAACCACGTGTTATACCCTTCATACCTTCAACTGAAATGATGTATTTTTGCCAACCATGGCCCAGTTGTAACTAGTTCATTCACTTTGAATTAATTTACAGAATAGTTACCAATAGAGGAAGTTAGTTACCTGATGTCTAAATCATTTTTTAATTATGTACCCAACTATGGGTAAAACCTTTAACACATGATATTTGGAGCCATTAAATCAAACCATAAAATTTCACCCCTCACTCATATGTGAACTGTGGCCAACAGGCTCATGTTTTTAAAATTATGTCTCCATCCAGGGATCCTACTTAGAGAGGTTGTAGTGATTTTTACCTAAGTAGCAAAATAGATGCAAGGTAAACTGACCTTAAATATTATATTCACTTTTGTTTCAGGCCTTGTATCTGTGCTTTCCAATTTGCTTAAATATGGACTAACAATGCTGCATTTTCCTGTAACTGGAGACCAAAGCAGTTCAACCACCTTGGCTTTCTGGTTGAGATGGAATATACCCTCTGAATCCATGGGCCAAAATAAGTGCTTCTTTTCTTATTTTTTTTTCTGTCAGGTCTTTTATTATAGTGAAAGGAAAAAAAAAACAGGCTAATTTAGAATTTCGCTATTCATAATTTATTTCATACCATACAAAGTCCCACATTGTTCAAAATACAAATCCAAAATTGGTTCTGAGACTAAAGCTAGTTCTCAGCTGTGAGCCTCTGTGAAATAATTTAAAAGGAAAAAGAAGTACATGTTTTAAACATACAATGATGGAATAGTCATAGGGTAACCACTCCCCTTAAATAAACAAAATATGTGAATAGAAAGGAATGGAGTTAAAGGAAGACTAAAGCCAAGTAGGAAAGCCATTATGTCCTACACCTTCATGCCTCTTATCAGGGGCATGTGTGGCTGTGTTATGATTTCTAAAGGATCCAGACAAGTCCATTCTCATGTTCTAGACAGATGAATTTCATGTGATCTCTCTTCCAAGTTGACTCTATTGCCTGACTTTGACTTTCCTCAGCTGAATCTTGATGTTCTTGCAATTTCTAACATCTCTTGACATTTGTTTCACCTGCAGAGTCATTGTTATGCCTTCATACATTCAAGCTGTCTCCACAATTTGCTATGCTGCCATACTGTGGGCAGATTTCCAGAATTTCTTTTGAAATCTTGGTCATGTTCTACACAAATGCTACATTCACCCCACTAAAAAAACAAAAAATCAATATCATGAGAATGATGTCAGTATCTGTAGTCTGCTAGAATAGTATCCAGGCCCATTTGGACCACTGCTGACTTAGGCTCTGAATACCTTGATGGTTGAACAGAGGACAACATTTTCCTGAAAGAAAATACAATTCTCTGGCTTATTAAAATCCCCAAATTGTGTTTTCAGAAGATTTGAGTGTTTTACATTTTAAGACCAAATTATTTGTCTTTTCCAATGATGACTAGTAATGTACTTTGAATTTGTAAACATTAACTGACAAATAGTGAGGCTATTTTTTTGGTCTTTTTTGATACAGGGTATCCCTGTAGCTCTGGCTGTCTTGGAACTCACTCTGTAGTCAAAGCTGGCCTTGAACACACAGAGATCCACTTCCCTCTGCCTCCCAAGTGCTAGGATTAAAGATGTGCACCACCACGCCCAATGTGAAGCTATTTTTTAACCTAGCTTGAAATGTTCACTATGTACTAGGGGCAGATAGCACACCAAGAATAGAAGCTTAAGGCTGTAGAATTTTAGTAAGCAATGAACACAGGTAATATATATGCTCTGCTTTATTTTGAAATAAAAAATAAAACAAATGAAAAAAAGTAATTTCAGACATCATCAAGACCACAGTGTTTTTTGTGCTCTTGTGAACCAAGACCTCAGGAGGATGAAGCAGAAGGAAGGACTATGAGCTTGAGGGTAGCCTGGGCTACAGACTTATAAATAAATAAATAAATAAATAAATAAATAAATAAATGTTTAGATTTTCATTTTGGAACAGTTAATTCAAAGGTGTTAATGACTAAGTAAATAAGATATATAATTTCCTTATGCACTTTCATCTCATGTTTTTCTTAATATCTTCATGAAATAAGTATTCCATGAAAGTGACCATTAAATTGTGAAATATCTCATTATAAGGCAATACTAATGCTTGAATTACTGCTTGGATATCAGCGATCAGTTTTCATTACTTTAATATAGGATGGAAATTTTGATGCACTTGGATGTGACAAGTCATCTACAATGTCATCTGCAAAAATTCTGAATAAACAGAATTTTTAAAACTACTTTTGCTCAATAGACAATGTGTGTGTGTGTGTGTGTGTGTGTGTGTGTGTACGTACGTTTGTGTTTGTGTGTGTAATTGCCTAGTCTTATTTTTCTGGAATATTTAAAATGACAGAGAACAGTTTCTATGAATAAGGGTTGTTGCCTGACCTTGACATGTATGTGTCTCTAGACAAGGAGATTTTAGGTGGAATAGTTTACAGCTGCCGCATCTCTATTTAGAATATACAAGGGTTCTTGGGTAAGCAGGTTCCTATCTATTCAAATTTATGACCACCTTCAGAAAGTAAATCTGAGAAAATGATTAGACTTCATAGCTCATTGGCAGGTTGCAGTTCAATGGAATTAACAGAGCTCAAGTTCATCTTTAAATACCATTATGGCCGGGCGTGGTGGTGCACACCTTTAATCCTAGCACTTGGGAGGCAGAGGCAGGCGGATCTTTGTGAGTTCAAGGCCAGCCTGGTCTACAGAGTGAGTTCCAGGACAGCTGGGGCTACAGGGAGACCCTGTTTCGAAAGACCAAAATAAATAAATAAATAAATAAATAAATAAATAAATAAATAATAAAATAAAATAAAAACCATTATGGCCTTCATATTAAAAATGTTAAATCAATTTTTCATTTGTTAGAAAATACAAGATAGCCATGCAGATCAGGCAGACCAGAGGCCCGCCCCCAGCAGAGTTATGCCCCAGGACCACCAGCAGCTGGCTCCCAACCCTGGAAGGCCCCATCCACATAGGAGGAGGAGGTGGATCACCAGCCCCCCCGCCCAACTCTGGCAGGCACGGAGCACAGCACATGGAGCAAGTGGTCCACCAGACACCAGCCCCATCACCAGAAGGGCCCTCGGACCACCAGAGACTGCCTCCACTCCCAGAAGGCCCCATGCAAGCCACTGGTAGAAGGCAGTCCACCAGTAGCTGGTCCCCACCCTCACACATGCACCAGCAGTTGCCTCCCAACCCAGGTAGGCCCTGTGTAAGCCACTTGGAGCAGGCAGTTCCACAGCGGCTGGCCCCAGGCCAGGCAGATCAGACAGTCCACCAGTGGCTGGCCCCCAACCCGGGTAGGCCCTGCAATTACCAGCGGCTAGCCCCCATACCTGGAGGGTCCCACAAACCCACATGGAAGAGGCAGATCTCCAGCAGCCAGACCCCATCTCCAGAAGGCTGTGCACATGTCACTTGGAGCAGGCAGTCCACCAGTGGCCAGCCTCATGTCCAGAAGTTTCAGTGGACCACCAATGGCTGGCCACCACCCTCGGAAGACCCCGCCCAAGCTGGGAGGAGCAGGCGGTCCACCAGCAGTTGGTCCCTACCCCCAGGCATGTGCCAGCAGTTAGCCTCAACCCCAGTTAAGACCTGCCAAGCCACTTGGAGCAGGCGATCCAGCAGCAGCCGGACCCACACCATGCCAAGCAAGAGGACCATCAACAGCTGGTACCCTCGTCAAGAAGGCCCTACTCACGCACAAGGAGCAGGTGGGTCACCAGCAGCCAACCCCCAAGTCCAGAAGGCCCTGCTCATACCACTTGGAGCAGGTGGCCCAACAGTAGTGGTGGGCCCCACCTCCAGAAGGCCCAGAAGAAGACAAGGGCCTGGACTCCACCCTCAGAAAGGTCCATGAAAGCTGTGCAGAGCAGGAGGTCCACCGGTGGCTGGGCCCCAAGTCCAAGCTTGTGGCAGCAGTTGGCCCCCACCCCAGATAAGTCCTATGTAAGCCACTGGGAGCAGGCAATCATGCAGCGGCTTGATCCACACGGTGTGGAACAGGTGGTCCACCAGCCAGTGGCCCCCAAGCCCAGAAAGCCCAGCCCAGGCATGGGGAGCAAAGGGATCACCAGCAGCCAGCCCCCAAATCTGGAAGGCCCTGCCAACGCTACATGTAGCAGGAGGTCCACCAGTGACCAGCCGCACATCCAGAAGGCCTTGCAGAATATCAGCAGCTGGTCCCCACCACCAGTAGGCCGGGTGAAAGCTCCCCAGAGAAGGTGGTCCACCAGCAGCTTGCCCCATCCCCAGGCATGCACTAGCCATGGGCTTCCAACCCAGGTAGGCCCTGGGCAAACCACATGGATCCGGCAGTCCAGCAGTGGTTGGCCCAAGCCCTGAAGAGCAGGCAGATCATCAGCAACTGGCCTCCATGCATGGAAGGCCACGCACACCCACCTGGATCAGGCAGAGCACCAGCAGCCAGCCACCAACTCCAAAAGGCCCAGCTTATGCCACTTGCAGCAGGCGGTCAAACAGAGACTCGTCCCCATTCCAGGTAGTCCTTATGGACCAGCAGTGGATGGCTTCCACCTCCAGAAAGCCCAGCCCACCCCAGGAAGAGCAGTTGGGCCACCGGCTGCCTGGTTCCCACCCCTGGAGAATTCTGTCTCTGGATCAGAACAGGCTCAGCTCCCAGAGGCTTGACAGAGCCCCTCACACCCAGCCTGAATCAAGCAGTTCCCTGAGACCACCTGGAGCACCAGCAAGGCACTGCAAAGCCTTCAATTCAAGGAAGAATCACTGAAGTTTCGAAACCAAAATACAAAAAATAAAACAAAATCACATGCCAAAAGCACAATGAAAAACCAATATTGGAAAACCAAATAATAAATCCCCACTAAATGCTACCAGTCTTATAGAAGACTCCTACAATGAGAACTCCCTGGAGGTAACCGAGCACACAGATATTAAAAGAACTGTCATAGACACAGTCAAAGAAATCAAGGAATAAAAAGAGCACACAGACAAATGAAACAAAGAACTAGAAGTAGAGAAGAACAAACTTTGGAAGGAAGTGGAAATACTAAAAGAATCTCAGGCTGAAATGAAAAGGGAAAATTGAACACTCATGCAGTCAACAGAAAAGGATGAGAGAAAGCCTCATTAACAGAATGGGTGAAACAGAAATTAGAATATCAAAACTGGAAGATAGCATGGAAGATCTGGAATGCTCAAGCAAAGATTGTAAATAAATAAATAAATAAATAAATCACAATAGTGGAATAATCAGTAAATGTGGGACACCATGAAAAGACTAAACCTCCACATCACAGGGATAGAGGAAAGAGAAGAATCCCAGGATAATGGTATGGACCAGATTTTCAACAGAATTATAGAAGAAAATTTCCTCAAATTGGAAAAAGACATACACATATAAATACAAGAAGCACATACAACACCACATACACAAGACCAGAAAATAAATTCCCCAAGACATATCATAGTAAAAATGCTAGATGCTCAAAACAATGCAGAACACTGAAAGCTACAAGAGAGAAACAACAATTTACATTTAAAGGGAAACCCATCAGAATTGCAGCTAACTTTTTAATGCAAATGATGAAAGCCAGAATATCAATGAATCAAAGAGCTGGTTCTTTGAAAGGCTAAACAATAGATAGACCTCTATCCCAGTTTATCAAAAGAAATATAGAGCTACTCCAAATCAATAAAATTAGAGATGAAAATGTAAACAGCACAACAGACAATGAAAAGATTCAGACAATAATATGGGAATACTTTAAAAACTTTACTAAATTTTCAAACCTAAGAGAAATGGATGAATATCTGAAATCATGGAAATCAACAAAGCTTAACCAAGAAGAGATCAACAGCTTAAGCAGACCCATAATATATGTGGAAATTGAAGCTGGAACAACAACAACAACATCTAATAAAAGCCCAGGCAAAGATGGATTCATGGAAGAATTCAATAAAGCATTTGAAGAGGACCTATAGCCATTATTATTCAAATTATCAAGAAGCTTGAAACAGAGGGAAATCTTCCCAATTCTTTCTCTGAAGCCAGCATCACTCTAATACCAAAACTACAACCAAAAATACAACTATAGACTGATTTCATTTCTGAACATAGATGCAAATATTCTCAACAAAATACTTGCAAACGGCATACAGGCAAACTTCAAAAAGATCATCCATCATGATGAAGTCAATTCATACCTTAAATGCAGGGATGGTTCAACATATGTAAATCAATAAAATTCATAAAGCACATAAAGGGACTGAGAGACAAAACCACATGGTCATTTCAATTGATATGGAAAAGGCCTTCTACAAATTCAATATGTCTTCATGTTCAGTGTCTTACAGGGAATTAACCTGGAGGGAACATTCCTCAGAATAATTAAATCCATATACAACCAACCCACAGCCAACATTATTCTAAATGGTCGAAAATTAGAAGCATTCCTCTTAAAGTCTGGAACTCAGCAAGTCTGCCTCCTATCCCCACTCCTTTTCAATATAGTGCTTGAACCTCTTGCTAGAGCAATAAGCCAAGAAAAGGAAATTAAAGGAGTACTAACTGGAAAAGTGGAGGTCAAACTATCGCTTTTTGTAGATGAAATGATAGTTTACCTAAGGGACACCAGAAACTCCACCAGAAAATGACTAGAAATGATTAACAGTTTGAGTAAAATGGCAAGATACAATATTAATCTAGAAAAATCAGTAGCCTTTCTTTATTCCAATAGCAAACAATTGGAGAAAGAATACAAGGACACCTTCCCATTCATAATACCCTAAAAATTAGCTAAAATATATAGGAACAAACCTGAGCAAGGACACTAAAATCTCTACAATGAAAATTTTAAATCCCTGAAGAAAGAGATTGATGAAGACACCAGAAGATAGAAGGACCCCCCCCATGCTCATGGCTTACAAGAATTGATGTAGTAAAATTGCCCATCCTACCCAAAATAATATACAGATTCAATGCAATCCCAATTAAATCCTCATGACCTTCTTCACAGACCTAGAAAAAAAAAAGACATCCTAAATTTCATATTGAAAAACAAAAGAGCTAGATAGCTAAAGCAACCCTGAGCAAAAAGAGCAATGCAGGGGGAATGGCTATACCAGATATCAAACAATATTACCGGGCTATAATCATAAACACAGCCTGGTATTGAACATCTCATATTTGACAAAGAGACCAAGAATATTCAATGGAAGAAAGACAGCATCTTCACCATATGGTGTTGGCAAAACTGGATCACCACTTGTCAAAGAATAAAATTAAACCCCTACCTCCCACCCTGTACAAATATAAACTCCAAATGGATCGAAGACCTCAAGGTGAAACCCAAGAACTATAGAGGAAAATGTCGGCAGTAACCTAAAAAGCATAAGAATAGGAAAAGACTTTCTAAATCAAACAGCAGGAACACAGCAAATAATGTCAACAATTTCCAAGTGGGACCTTATTAAACACAAGAGCTTCTGTACAGCAAAAGAAACAATCAAAGAAGTGAAGAAAAAACCTACAGAGTATGAGGAAACTTTCACCAGTGATACATCTGATAGAACATTATTATATACAGTATACCAACTACTCAAAATCAAAGGAAAAAGAAAACAAATGACCCACTCAAAGCATGGAATAAAGAGCTGAGCAGAGGCTTCACAAATGAAAATGTAAAGATGTCTGAGAAATATCTTAAAAAGTGTACAACATTGCTAATAACTAAGGAAATGCAAATTAATACACTTTAAGATTTCAACTTACCCCAGTAAGACTGGGTATGATCAAGAATAAAAAGGACACCAAATGTTCGAAAGGTTGAGGGAAAGGGGAATTCACATCCACTGCTGGTGGGAATGCGAATTCATACAACTCCTGTTGAAATCAGTGTGGAGAACTGTCAAGAGATTCAAAATGAGCCTACCACCTGACCCAGTCATACCACTACTGGGTATATACCCACAAGACTCATCCTATCGCAGAGATACATTCACAGCAATGTTTATTGCAGTTCTCCTCACAAGAGCAAAGAGCTGGAAGTAATCCAAGTGTCGTTCAACCAATGAGTAGGTAAAGAAAATGTGGTACATCAACACAATGGAATTCTATGCAGTGGTGAGGAAAGAGGACATCATGAACTTTGCAGGTAAATGCATGTAAGTAGAAGCCGTTATGCTAAATGAAGTAACACAGACCCAGAAAAACAAACAACACATGGTGTCTCTCATTTGTGGCTGCTAGCATCAAATCTATTTGTAAGACAAATTGGATAATTCATTTTTCTTTCATTTTTTAGTAAATATATCTGAAGTTACTATCAACTTGCTATGTAATGTAGGAATATAAAGTAATATTACAACTCTACTGTCAAAATATGAATCCCTAAACATGTTTAGAAGTATCCTATAGTTGGGCTGGAGAGATGGCCTAGTGGTTAAGAGCACTGACTGCTCTTGCAGAGGACCCGGGTTAGATCCCCAACACCCACATGGCGGCTGAGAACCGTCTGTAACTCCAATTCCAGGAGAACTCCAGTTCCAGGGGAATCTGACACCCTCTTCTGACCTCCACTGTATTGCATGACACAGGTGCACAAACCTACATGTAGACAGTACATTCATACACATAAATAAATAAATTAAAAAAAAAGAAAAAAAAAGAAGTATCCTATAGTTTACTTTCAGATGCCATAATGTTTGTCTATGTGTGTCATGTACATATGCATATTTTGGAGCAATACAAATTGGAAGAAAAACAATGAAAAAGACTGGGACAAAGAACTGATTGAAACAGTAAACTTTTGCTCCAAACAGTAAACTGCATCATTAAAAAAAAAAAAAAAAATGAGAAAAAGGTCCAGTACATATTTGGTAGAATGCATGAGCTCTGGTGGGGTGAGGGGCAGGGAAGGGGAAATGGGTCTAAATTTGATTAGAGAAATGTTGCATGAAATGCACAAAACTTCAATAAAAGTTGGTTTAAAATAGAAAGAAGGGTGTGTGAAGAATCTGTGAAATGCATCCTAAAAGCCAACATAAGATTATACTCCATGAAAAAAATGGAGTATTCAAGTCTTTCAAATAGGAATCATATATAGGGTTAAAAGCAGGGGTACCAGTTATCAATTGATTGTGCTCACTAAAGGCCCTGAACAAAAATTGTTTTAGAAGAATGTTGTGGGTTAAAAACTGGATAGCATGATGAGAGAATAGGAAGCAGTGAAGAAAGAGAAGCAATTACAAAAAGCATGCATGGACATCTTGCTACGAAAGTATCAGGGCTATTTAAATATCAGACAAAATAGACTTCAAAGTAAAAGAAATCAGAAGAGACAAAGAAAGCCATTACATTTTTATCAAAGGAACAATTCACCAAGAATATTTCACAATTATGAATATATATGCCTCAAACTCTGGTGCACCAAACTTTATAAAGACAATTCTCCAGGACCACAAGTCACACATTAACCCCAGTGCACTCATAGCAGGGGACTTCAATACCCCACTGAGTCCTTTGGATAGGTCAATAGGACAAGGAATAAACAGAGAGACATCTGAACTGAAAGATATGATACACCAAATGGACCTCATTGTCCTCTACAGAATATTCCACCCTAATACCAGAGAATACCCTTTCTACTCAGCACCCCATGGAACATTCTCCAAAATCGACCACATACTGGGACACAGAAGAAACCTCCACAAATACAAAAAGATTGAAATAATTTCATGCATTCTATCAGACCACAGTGCAATAAAGCTCAACATCAACACCAGGATAAGCCCTACTGCCTACAAGAACACATGGAGACTAAACAACACACTCTTGAATAATGAATGGGTCAAGGAAGAGATAAAGAAAGAAATAAAAGCATTCCTGGAACTGAATGACAATGACAATACAACACAACAAATCCTATGGGATACCTTAAAAGCAGTCCTAAGAGGGAAGTTTATAGCCCTGGGTGCCTACATTAGAAAAACAGAAAGAGCACAAGTGAATGATCTAACACTACAGCTAAAAGCACTTGGGAGGCAAAGACAGATGAACCCTAAACACAGCAGACAGGAAGAAATAAAAATCAGAGCAGAAATCAATGAAATGGAAACAAAGAAAACGATACAAAAAAATCAATGAATCCAAAAGTTGGTTCTTTGAAGGAATAAACAAGATAGACAGACCTCTAGCCCAGTTAACCAAAAGAAAGAAGGAACAACTCCAAATCAAAACAATTCATGATGAAAAGGAAAATATCACAACAGACAAGGAAAAGATCCAGAAAATCATATGGGAATACTTCAAAAACCTATACTCTATGAAGTTTGAAAATCTAGAAGAAATGGATGAATATCTGAAATTCTGGTAATCAACAAAGCTCAACCAAGAAGAGAGACAGCTTAAACAGACCCATAATACATGAAGAAATTGGAGATGTAATAAGAAACCTCCCAACTAAAAAAAGCCCAGGCCCAGACAGTTTCACTGCAGAATTCTATAAAACATGTCAAAAAGACCTACAACTATTATTACTGAAACTGTTTAGAAGGATACAAACAGAGGGAATTCTCCCCAATTCCTTCTATGAAGCCAGCATCACTCTATTACCAAAACCAGGCAAAGATACAACTAAAAAGACAAAAGACAAAGGACAAGACTGAGACGCTTTTCGACTGGTATTAGACTTTTTGAATAAGGGTCCTGAGGGTCTGGGGATCCCGGATGAGCCCCCATATTTTATGCCGAGACCACTGGGACCCCCAAAAGACCACCAGGACATGCAGCTCGGATGTAAATACAAAGAGTCTTAATTCATGCTGGAGTTTGGATTGCGACGTTTCTCATGCAGCAAGCTGGGAGAAGCGGTCCTGTAGCTCTGGGGGTCGGGGGAGAATCTTTTAAAGGAACCTGGTCTAGGGGAAATTTTCTTTATCGGTTCAGACCGGACCTGTTTCCCAAGCCTCAGATGTATCTGGTGAACTTCAGCCTGGGGGAAAGCGAATACCACCCTGCCTGCTTCTCAGTGCCCTGGATGCATCTGGTGGACTTCAGCCTGGGGGAAAGTGAATGCTTAACCTTTGTCCGCAGTAGAAGTCTGGAATTAACTCTTATCTTCTCAGTATCTTTTACTCAGTCTTTTTAAAATTTTCGATGGAGAAGTTTATCCTTTTGGTCAGTTCTTTGAACAATTCTTTTTGTTGTTTTCCCCTCCCCCTTTAATTTTGTATTACTCCAAAATATGCATATGTACACTAAGACATATAACAATATTACAAAGTCTGAAAATAAACTATAGGTTAATACCAAAACATGTCTCAGGATTTACATTTTAACAGTAAGATTGTATGCAGGTATAAAGAAATATAATTTTATATTCATAAATGACATAGCCAGTTGATGTACTTTTTAATGTACTTTTCAGGAAGAGATTTATTCTTTCTCATAAATGTTCAAATTTAGGAAAATAGAGACCTAAACCTCAAGCTATATGTAAAACTATATCAGTCAGTGTGGTTTATTTTGTGTGTATTGCTTGCATGTAAGTATGTGCACCCATTTTGTGCAGTGCACACAGAGGTCAGAAGAGGGTGTCAAATCCCCTGAAACTAGAGTTACGGATGATTGTTAGCCACCATGTTGGTTCTGGGAATCATACCCAGGTCCTCTGAAAGAGTACCCAGTGTTCTAAAACAATGAGCTATTACTCCAGCCCATCAATGTGCATGATTTCAAACACTAGCCAGACTCAACAAATATGTAATGCATATGATTAATATATTCTATATGGTACAAATAATAATTGTGGCAAAATGCAGGAACTGGAGTGGGGTGGGGGGGTAAGGGAAAATGTAATATGTCTAAATTGAACTTAAAAATGATGTATGAAATACAAAAATGTCAATAAAAGGATTATATTAAATAATAATTATTCCTTACTTTAATACAGAGGTAATTTTTTCTTAATACAAGTGTTGCATTTATGGTGGGACTACACTGCTTCTGTGAGAAAATTCATGTTAAAATAGAAAATCAAAATTATCTAATCTTGATTATAAACCATGTATGATGTCATTATTATGAGTGGATCTGAAAGTACAGCAGCATGCTTTCAAATACAATAAATAATTGCCGAGGTTTGTAGGTATTATTCAGCATCTGAGTCCTTCCTAGTGCCCCTTGTGTGGAGCTAATACCTTGATTATTATTTCTTTACCTAGAGAGAAAACATAAGCATAAAAATGAGCATTAGTCATTTTTCTTTCTTGTTATAATACTGTTTAGCAAAAACAGAAACAAGTACATTGAATATTATGATGTTTTCAGATTATCAGGAGGCTTTTATTTAATGTGAATTTCTCCTATTTTTCCATTAATACCAATAATTGAAGAATTGGTTATTCTATGAATTGTATCCTTATCAAACAGTTTATTAGATCTTCTCTGAATAAGACAAATAAGGAATGGAATAGCTCCTAGTGGTAGTTTGTTAATTTAACTGTCTTTGCCTAAAGTTCCATACCTCTCGTGAGAGTAACTGCAGTCTGACATGCGAAAACAGTTTCACCAGTTCCAGTTGCCTAGTCTGAGCATCGTGACCTACCCACTGCATTAGAGCATTGAAAGTAGATTGTTCATTTGTCACCTTAATGTCATTCTTGCACATAAGTTTTTATATTTCATCAGTTGGAAGCAGGGGGAATTCTTGATTATTTTTTTAACCACAATTTTATGTCATGAAGTGAATGAATTACTTCCTTTCTTTCCAGGAATAAACTCTTTTTGTAAGAATGATACACGAATTTTCTAAGAACATAGAAATAGGTCACTTTTTGCTTTATCCAGAACTATTGTATCTGACCAGTTGTTAGAACCAGGAAGAACCCCTGGTTGTAGGGCCTGACTTATTTGGCACTTCCCATATCAGAAACTGTATGGAGTTCCAAGACTTGCATTATGACCAGTTCTTTTTTTTTTCAAGAGCATTTCATATTCTCTTATTTTATTCATGCATAACGTTAATAAAATTTATTTATTTATTTATTTATTTTTATTTTTTTATTTTATTTATTTCTGTATGTGTATGAATGTACTGTCTGCATGCAGGTTTGTGCACCCGTGTCGTGCAATGCCGCGGAGGTCAGAAGAGGGTGTAGGATTCCTCTGGAACTGGAGTTCTCCTGGAATTGGAGTTTCGGACGGTTCTCAGCCATCATGTGGGTGCAGGGGATCGAACCCGGGTCCTCTGTAAGAGCTGTCTGCACTCTTAACCGCTAGGCCATGGCTAAGTTTGTCCAATGTATATAGCAAAGGACTAATGCCATTAATACATAAAGGGATAAAGAAAGGTGGACATAAGTTAGGAATGGGTAATTTACTGAGTAGATAGAATTATTTAACATATATGGAAGTATGCTTGTTCTTATTAGTGAGTAGGAAGGTAAAATTTACAATTAAAATATTGCATTTTTTCACTTATCAGACTGACAATTTTTTGGTGTTTTCAAGACAGGGTCTCCCTGTAAACCCAGCTGTCTTGGAACTCACTCTGTAGACGAGGCTGGCCTTGAACTCTCAAATATCTGCCTGCCTCTGCCTCCCGAGTGCTAGGATTAAAGGCTTGTTCCACCACACCTGGCTTAGATTGACAATTTTAAGGCTTTGATAATCATTCAAGATGATATATATATATATATATATATATATATATATATATCACACCTATACTACCATTTAGTGTCATCTGAAAATAAACTGTATGTTATTTCAAATCACACTTTTTTTCTTTTAATTTTATATTACTCTAAAATATGCATACATACCCTCAACCCATATACCAAAATTATGGAGTCTAAAAATAATTAATAGGTTAATTCTAGAGCCCGCTAAGGGATTCACATTATAAGAGCACAGTTGCTTTCAGAGAAAGAGAAATATAAATTTAACCTTGTTCAGTTTGCCTTACAACTAGGTATTTGGGGCTAGCATCCACAAATGAGAGATACCATTCATACCCATAAGACATCCTACTGCAGAGATACATGCACATCCATTATTATTGCCACAGGTGCAGATCCCTTTGTCTCCAGGTGTAGCAGTGATCCCCACAGCAGCAGGAACATTCTGCCCATGCACAGGCAAGTCCTTTCTCAAATGACAGCTCTACAGTTCCAGTTTGAGGAAACTGTTGCTGTAACTGAACCTGTGTGGGAGTCAGAGGACAACTTTGTGGAGTTGGTTGGAGCCTTCCACCTTTACTTGAGTTCCAGGAAATGAACCCAGGTCATTAGGCTTTCACAGCAAGCACCTTTACCTACTGAGCCATGTCGCTGGCCCCAGAAGTGTAGTTTAACAAGCCCTCCAGGTAATCCTCATGGACTCTCAAGTTGGGCAGCCACTAGAGGTTAGTGGTTCCCAGAGAGTTAACTCAGAACTCTAGCAGCACTGTTACGTTTTCGAAGTTCCCAGATGCAACTGGCTCAGATGACCCCAGTGTGCTATAAGGACTGAGAGTCCTGTCACAAGGTGCCCAACGTGTAACACAGACTTTGACACAATTAGATCAGCTGGATTTTAAGGGGCATGTGTCAAAACTGTTTTAATGACACTCTTGACCTGGTAGAAAGCTTTTCTTGCTCTTTGATTCACATGGTAAAAGTTCCAAAGGGGTTGGTGAAGCTGTGTATCTCTTTCCTGTGGGAGACAGAGTGCCTGAAGTGACAAACTGAAGAGAAATGGCGCTTGGTCTGTAGCCATGGCGTTTGGTCTGTGGCCAAAAGGCGCTGACTGAAGAACACAGTACGCATGCTTCAGTAACTTTTAAGAAGATATGTTATGTTACCTTGTCAACTTCATGAACATACCTTACATAAGAAATTGTATCTATAGACGGAAAACTTATCTATTGATTGGTCCACTATGGTCCACTATGTTATATAATCTATCTGCTGATTGGCTCACTACTGGTATAAATATTCATGGTTTCTAAGCTGTTGTTGTTAGTAGCATTAGTTGTTAGTAGCGTTAGTAATTGCTAGCAATTGTTAATAACATTAAGAATTGTAAAAGTTAAGAAGTAAATGGTACCATTAAAAGAAACTACAAAGAAAAAAAAAGAAAAAGAAAGGCTACTGATTTTACTAGGTTAATTTTGTAGCCTGACACTTTACTAAAACTCTTAATTGGTTTTAAAAGTTTTCTGGTGGAGTATTTAGCATCCCCTAGGTAAACTATCATATCATCTGCAAAAAGGGATAGCTTAACTTCTTCTTTTCCAATTAGCAATCCTTTAATTTCCTTCTCTTTTCTTATTGCCCTAGCAAGTGATTCAAGCACTATGTGGAAGAGGAATGATGATGGTGGCAGCCTTGACAGGTTCCCATCTTTAAGGGAAATGGTTCTAATTTTTCTCCATTTAGGATGATGTCGGCAGTGAGTTTGCTAT
Source organism: Rhizomys pruinosus (assembly GCA_009823505.1). NCBI lineage: Eukaryota > Metazoa > Chordata > Mammalia > Rodentia > Spalacidae > Rhizomys > Rhizomys pruinosus. The sequence continues at coordinate 4,976,952 of VZQC01013302.1, forward strand.
ATATGGCTTTGATCATGTTGACGAAAGTTCATTTCAGTCCTATTCTCTCTAGGACTTTAAACATGAGGGGATGCTGGATCTTTACAAAGGCTTTTTCTGCATCAAATGAGATGATTGTGTTTTTTGTCTTTCAGTCCATTTATGTGTTTTATGATATTTATTGATTTTCGTATGTTGAACCATCCTGCAACTCTGGTATGAGTCCAACTTGGTCATGATGGATGATCTTTTTGATGTGGGTCTGTATGTGATTTGCAAGTATTTTGTTGAGAATTTTGGCATCTATGTTCATTAATGAGATGGGTCTACAGCTTTCTCTTTTGCTTGCATCTTTGCCTGGCTTGGTATTAGAGTGATGCTGGTTTCATAGAAAGAGTTTGGGAGAATTCCCTCTGTTCGTATCCTTCTAAACTCTTTATGTAGCAATGGATGTAGGACCTCTTTAAATGTTTTATAAAAATCTGCCTTGAAACCATCTGGACCAGGTCTTTTTTAGTTGGTAGGTTTTTAATTACATCTTCAATTTCCTCAAATATTATGGGTCTGATTAAATTGCCAATATCTTCTTCGTTAAGCTTTGTTGGTACCCAGGATTTCTGATATTCATCCATTTGTCTTAGGCTTTCAAATTTAGTGGAGTATAGATTTTTGAAATATTCCCGTATGTTTGCCTGGATCTTTTCTTTGTCTGTTGTGATGTTTCCCCTTTCATCACAAATACTATTGATTTAGAGTTGCTCTCTCTTTTTCTTGGTTAACTAAGCTAGAGGTCTATTTTGTTTATTTTTTCAAAGAACCAGCTTTTGGATTCGTTGATTTTATGTATTGCTTTCTTTGTTTCTCTTTCATTGATTTCTGCTCTGATTTTTGTTATTTCTTCCTCTCTGTTGGGTTTGGGGTTCATTTTTGTTGGCTCTCAAGTGATATTAGCTGCAGTGTTAGATCATTTACTTGTTCCCTTTCTTTTTCTTTTTTTAATGTGGGCACTTAGGACTATAAATTTCCCTCTGAAGACTGCTTTTAAAGTATCCCACAGGTTTTGTTGTGTTGTATTGTCTTTTTGGTTTAGTTACATGAATAATTTTATTTCATTCTTTATTTCTTCCCTGACCCATTAGTTATTCAGGATTGTGTTGATTTAGTCTCCATGAGTTCCTATAGATAGCTGGACTTATTCTGGTGTTCTTATTGTGCTTTATTGCACTGTGGTCTGATAGAATACATGGAATAATTTCTATACTTTTGTATTTGTGGAGGTTCCTTTTGTGCCCCAGTATGTGGTCAATTTTGGAGAATGTTCCATGAGGTGTTGCTAGAAAGTATTATCTGCTATTTGGGTGGAATATTCTGTAGATATTTGTGAGGTCCATTTGGTGTATTGTATTGTTCAGTTCTGATGTCTCTCTGTTTATTTTTTTTTGTCCTGTTGATCTATCCAAGGGGCTCCATGGGATGATGAAGTCTCCCACTACTAGTGTGTTAGGATTAATCTGTGTCTTGAGGTCCTGCAGAGTTGTGTTTATAAAGTTAGGAGCATCAGAGTTTGGTGCATAATTAGGATTGTGAAGTCTTCACGGTTCATTGTTCCTTTGACAAGGATGTAATGGCCTTCTTTGTCTCTTCTGATTAATTTTACTTTGAGATCTATTTTGTCTGATATTAGAATAGCCACTCCAGCTTGTTTCTTAGTACCATTTGCTTGGAATATTCTTTTCCATCCTTTCATTCTAAGGTGGTGTTTGTCCTTGAGGCTGAGATGGGTTTCTTGTAGACAGCATATGGAAGGGTTTGGATTCCTAATCCATTTTCCCAGTCTATGCCTTTTGATTGGGGAGTTATTCCATTAGTATTTAATGTTATTATTGAGAGTTGTGTTGCTTCCTTTTTTTGTTGTTCTTTTTGAGACAGGGTCTCCCTCTAGCCCCAGCTGTCCTGGAATTCACTCGCCTGCCTCTGCCTCCCAAGTGCTAGGATTAAAGGTGTGCACCACCATGCCTGGCTAGAGAGATGTGTGTTGCTTCCTTTTACCTTATTTTTTGTTTGCATTCTTGGTCTAAGTTTATATGTATTCTCTTATGATTTTGTTGCTTTCTCTCTTTAATTGCTTAGGGATTGTTGCTTCTTTCCTCTGTTCTTTGGATTGCTTTGAGGATTTTCTGAAGTATTGGTTTCTTAGACCTGTATTCTTTCATATAGTTTATGCCACGAAAGATTTTTCTTTCTCCTTCAACTATAATTGACATTTTTGCTGGATATTATAGTCTGGGTTGCCATCTAAAGTTATTTAGCACAGGGAATACTTTAGTCCATGTTCTTCTAGCTTTCATCATTTGGGCTGAGAAATCAGCTAGTTTCTGATGGGTTTCCCCTTATATGTAACTTGTTTTTCTCTTGTGGCTTTCAGTATTTTGTCTTTGTTTTGAACATCTAGTGTTTTAATAGTTATATGGTCTAGGGAGTTTCTTTTCTGGTCCTGTCCATTTGGTGTTCTAGGTGCTTCTTGCATTTGTATGGGATTGTCTCTTTTTCAGTATGGGGAAATTTTCTTCTATTATCCTATTGAAGATCTGGTCAATAGTGTTGTCTTGGGACTCCTCTCCTTCCTCTATCCCTATGATGCAGAGGTTTCATCTTTTCATAGTGTTCCACATTTCCTCGTTGTTCCACTCTTGTGATTTTTAAGTTTTTCATAATATTTATTTGAGCTTTCTTGTTGCTCTTTATTATCCTGCAGGTCTGATATTCTTTTCTCTGCTTCTTCCATTCTGCTTCTGAGACTTTTTCCCATCCTTTCCTGGTGGTCGTATGAATGTTCAATATCTTTTTTCATTTCATCCTGTGATTTCTTTAGATTTTCCACTTCCCTCTGTTGCCTTTCTTCATCTTGTAGCTCTTTGGTTCCTTGGTCATTTTCTTTTTTTCATTTCGGCCTGAGATGTTTTCAGTATTTTGACTTCCTTCCAGAGTTTATAATTTTCTCCCTTTTGGTCCTTTTGAGTTTTTCAATCTCTCCCCATAGTTCTTTCCACCATTTGTCATTATCTCCCTATAGGTTGTTCTTGAGTTTTTCATTCTCTTCCATTAGTTCTCTGATTTCTTTGGATGTATCTACAGTTGTACTTCTAAGGTCAGTGTCTTGGCTTCTTTCCTCGGAGATCTCATTGTAGGGATCTTCTGTAGGGTTGGTAGAGTTCGGTGTGAATTTATTATGAGCTTTTCATGTGTACTTTTTTCTTTGTGTCTTTGCATGTGCATTTGTCTGTTGATTCGTTTCTTTGAATTCTGGGACCACAACTTTGGCTGCGCAGACTATAATCATCAGTGCTCCACCTGTTAGGACCTCTGCACCAGAGCTCCACCAGGATGACATAGGGGAGTGGAGCATTGGGTTGGGTTGCTACTTTGGCCCCCATGCCGATAGGCCCTCAAGGGTCCAGACAGGTCTGCCTTGCCTCACTGGAACCTCACTGACTCCAGGCAGGTATATGGCGTCTGAGCTGGGAGTTCCAGGGGCTGATGGCGTGCCCCCCAAGGACAAGGTGAAACTGCCTTGACTCACCAGAAACTAACTGACTCTGGGCGGGTGTCTGGAGTCCAAGCTAGGAGTTCCGGGGGCTGATGGTGTGCCCCCCAAGGATGCTTTGACTGGCCAGAACCTCACTGACTCTGTGCAGGTGTCTGGAGTAGGAGCTGGGTGTTCCCGGGATATGATTACTTTAACAAAAAGTATTCAATAAATTGTAATCACAATTAATGAAAGAAAATTCCAAATTAAAGCATAAAAGTCTGTTATCAAGATTATTATAGTTTTCCCAATAATGGAACTATCTTTCCTAAATGACAGAATATTTATAGAAATGTTAAGAAAGAAACTCTCTAAAATTTAATCTATGTTTAACTGTTACCGTCTTTATATATCAGCTCTGAGACCATGTTAATACATCTCCTTCATTCTTCTTCATCTAAACTTTAATAAAAAAATCAACAGCATTATAGATTATATATGTCTAATTTGTCTGTATTTAAAAGTTAGAGCATTGATTATAAACTGTTTTTATGTATAAGCATAAATCATACATTATTATAAAATATGTCAACAGAGGTACTGCTTCTTTCGGATGGTCTCTGGAATGCCAGAGAGTGTTACCAAAGGCCACTAAACCAATAAAGCAAATATAGGTCTCCTTGAGTCAAGCAAGATTCCTCCGTCAGCACCAGCTACACCTCATCTGCCTGGAAATACTGTGCAGCAGTGGCAGCCATATGTCTGTATATCCTAAATTTAATTGGCTATTAGCTCTCTCCTTGGAGGAATAACCCACGGCTGATGCCACAAGCTTACATCCTCTAATGGTTAGGAGATGTTATAAACCACACGAAGACCCTGTCATACTTAACAGAAGAAAATGTAATTCATGGATTAACATACCATCCAAACATCTGTGTCTATACCAAAGTAACCTACCATAACAATTAGTACTGTTTAAATACCTATATATCTAATTGNAAAAGGAATTATGGGGGAAAGTATTAGTGCATTTTTATGGAAAACCTGTTGTAACACTCAGTTTGAAATGCACAATACAAAGAGGAAGACAGACCCATTTGAGCAACAAAAATATTTCAAGTTGTTTGTCAAAATATATTTTGTCTACAAGGATAATATACCAGACAGGAGGTTATTCATTCTTAGTTCAACAAGTTAGGCAATTTATCAGGAAGTTTTACTGTTTGTTTTTTATTTAACTCTGAACCACATAACTGCTGCTGCCTTAGATTAAATGACATCTGTATTTAGGACATAGGGATATATATATATACAGAGAGAGAGAGAGAGAGAGAGAGAGAGAGAGAGAGAGAGAGAGACTAAACACATTCTAAAATGCCAGTCTATTTTAATAAGATTTTCCACAAACTGGCATTGTTTCAGGAATATAGTTGACACTTCCTGTGGTGGAAACAAAGAAAAATATATTTTAAAATATCTTTAGAGCTCAAATTTCACAAATTTAAACATTTTACATTGTGCGGAATCCTCTAGAAAATATGAGTTTTCTCTATACAACTTTAACCTAAATAATGTTATTTGTACTTAACAATTTTATATTTAGTTGTCTACTATTTATCTGTGTGTAATTGCTTCTTGTTATTAATATTAAAAATGGAGAAATTTATTCATTGAAAAATTACTCTTAGGACAAGCCCGCCACCGCCAGAAAGGTAAAATCAGGGCATTGACCCAAGGGTGCAGACAAATTGATTTGTGAGGTTGTGGCAAGAGGGGCCCGTGACTGCGGACCTAGACCGACTCCTAATTCCTGCCAAAGCGTGCCCCTGGCTGGGTCCCCGCCCCCACCCCGTAGTCACAAGTGGGAGGGGATCCTGGCTTGTGGAGTCAGGCACAGATGCCATAATGGGGTCCTGAGCAGGGCAGGGTCAGGACCAGCCTTTACCACTCCAGAAAGGTCTGGGGCACAGGCTACGTTAGGACACCCCCGCCCCCCCCCCCCCCGCCAACATGGAATTGAGGAGAGAGTATCCAGTGGATTAAGAGAACATAATCAAACACAGGAAAGGAAGAGACTTCCAGTATCCAATATATAAACAAAAGTGAAAGCCTGAAAACTAGACAAGTCAGCCCTCCATAAACAATGAGAAGGAAGGAAGGGGAAAAAAAAAAGCTTGGAAGGAGGCAAGCAAAATAAAACAAACTTTCAGCCTTCAACAAACTGAAAAGGCATTTGAGCTTTGAATCGCAAAAGGGAACCTACATGCCAGGGAGCGAAGAGACAACATAGCAAAAAACTGGAATCAACCAAAATGCCCCTCAACTGACGCGTGGATAGAGAAAATGGGTACATGTCACAATGGAATTCTATGCAGCAGTAAAGAAAGACAAACCTCATGAACTTTGCAGGTAATGGATGGAGCTAGAGACATCATGTAAGTGAAGTAAACGTCCCAGAAAAACAAAAGACAAATGGTATCTCTCATATGTGGACGCTAGTACCAATAACCCAGTTTATAAATTATTTCTGTGGAGAGGGATGCATATTAAAAGAACAACAACAGAAAGACTGCATCAAAGGCTGACTGAATGGTGATCGGGAGGGTGGGGAGGGGTGGGAGAGGGGACAGGTGTATATTCGATTGGTGCATGTTTAATTGACGTGAGTTCAACAAGTATCCAGTTTTGCCCAGACTCTGTCTACAGGATACATGGTGTTTTAGGAACTTAGTAAAAGTAAATATGTGCATATTGGACCACATTGGTTTGAAGGCTGATAAAAACGGTAATGCATCTGAGTTAATTGGTGATATAAAATTGCTCTTGTCCACATTAGCTTTAACTAAGATCTGTATAAACAATTACTTTGGATTGGTATAACAACTGTTCTCTATAATTTTTGTTCATATAGTATCACCGGTAGCAATCTCTTTCACCATAGGATGATTTAACTCAAAAAATAAACTTTGTTTCCCAAGTTAATCACATACAGTAACCCAAAACCAGCATGGGTGAACTTGATGAAATTTGTGCCTTGATTCCACACCCTATAGGTATGTATAAAACAACTGCTTTTTGAGACTCATGTGTCAAAAATAAAAACCTTAAATAAAAAAGGGGGATAAGATAGTATGAAAACTTTTTGTCAAAAAAACTTGCAACCCACAATCTTAAAACTAACTATGGGAAAGGATTTGTATGTTCCAACAGGCCAGATATCACCACCACTTAATGGCTGAGAAAGAAAATGCAGCTTTGCAGTGAGTAGGATGTACCAGAAAGTGCCAGCAGAAGGATTGACTCCTCTGGGTTTGAAGGGAAGAAATGCCTCAGTTGCTGCAGACATCAGGCCCCTCTGTGGATCCTTACTAGTAACAAACTATTTTTAATGATTCCTAACGAAGCTTACTTTCTATGTGCCGCAAAGGTTTTATACAAAGACTTTCTTAACCCCCCCCCCATAGAATAAGGAGAAATAGATGATGATGAGGTCGTTCTCCAGCTGTAGATTGGAGCCAGCTGTTATAGAGGTATTCTCTTGTAAAATCAGTAAAACTGCCTTCTTTAATTGACGAATGGACATAGAAACTGTGAAAAGGATTATTCTCTTCAGAACCAAATATAATGCTAAATCTCCTTAAGCTATGCACTTAAACAAAATTATATTACTACAGGAGCTCTGACATCAACAATGGATTATTCTACCAAGGAGATGTTGGCCCGGGGATCCAACCCCCACAAATGTAAAGGCTCCTTGCCTCCAAACTGGGATATCTGCAGGAAGAGAGGCGATAAGGCCCTGCTGTTGAAGACCTGATATAAAATGGGAAAGATGTATTGAGCACACTTGCAAGTTCATATGGTCTCTGGGATGCCAGAGAGTGTTACCCAACGCATCAAACCAATAAAGCAAATATAGGTCTCCTTGATGTCACGCAAGAATCCCCGTCGCACCCGCTACACCTCATCTGCCTGGAAATTATGTGCAGCAGTGGCAGCCATACGTTTGTATATCCCAAATCTAATTGGTTATTGCTCTCTCCTTGGAGGAATAAACCCATGGCTGATGCACAAGCTTACATCCTCTAATGGTTAGGAGATGTTATAAAAAACACGAAGACCCTGCCATGCTTAACAGAAAAATGTAAATCATGAATTAACATACCATCCAACATCTGTGTCTATACCCAAAGAAACCTACCATAACAATTAGTACTGTTTAAATACCTATATTCTAATTGTGTGTGCTTCATTAGTAGGATCGAAAGGCATATATTATACTTTTAATACCTAAAATATCTAATTGCATGTGCTTCATTAGTAAATCGAAGGTTAGCCTGGACAAGCTGGCAGCCCATGAAGAAAACAGCCAGAACTGAATAGAGACCAAGACATCAGCTCCAGAGAAGTAGAGTGTTTTGCTTCTCCTCCACCTGTGCCCCTTTTCAGCCTAGGGACAATCTGCGGAAGAGGGGTGTGGGTAGAATGTAGGGCTTCGATTGGGGTTAATGGTGAAAACTCACAACAATATAGACTGGACACTCTTTGATCAACTTGATTGAACATACAAGCCTCCCCGGTGGATGGTGGGACCCATGAGCTGTGTGGGTTTGGGCACAACTGCTTGCAAATTGGTTTTACATGAAGGATGCTTGTACTCACAAATTATCACTTATTGTTTAAAAAAATGAAAACAAAACAAAACAAAAAAGCAGAGAAAGATGCAGAAAACCTATGGCAGAATGCATGATCTGGGATGGGTAGGGGTGGGGTGTGGGGAAGGGAAGGGGATATATGCCTGACCTGAATTGGAAAATGTTGTATGAAATACACATAGCATCAATAAAAAAAAGAAAAAAAAGAAAATATACATCTTTTCTTAAAGATTCAAAATTTCATTTACCACTTTAGAAGTTAAATGTTTAATTTTATTGGCATCACATAAAGATAAATACAGTAAAGAATTTGACTTTATATCCTCTACCCAATTTTCTCCCCCCCTGCATTCTATATATCATGTGAGATTACCTAAGTAAATATTATTTCATTTTTTACAAATTTTCAATGAACCAGTTGAATATATCATGTCTCTCAGGATGGCCTCCAACTCTCTATGTAGTTAAAAATGACTGTCATGTCCTAAAGCTTCTGCCTCTAGACTACAGGCTACTCTATAGGCATGAGTCATCATGTCCAGTTAATGTGATGCTATGGACTAAACTCAAGGCTTTGTGCCTGCTTGGCAATCATTCTAACGACTCCACATCATGTCACAACATTTCTACAGAATTTTCATTAGAAGTATTAGTTTGTATAATTTTACAACCTAAATTACTAATTGCCCAAAAAGAAAGGAAATTCATATTTGTGTATTTCAGACATTAATTTTCAGTTCAATTTAGACATATTCCCCTTTCCCTTCTTCCCACCCCACCCCAGTTCATGCATTCTGCCATGCATGCCCTGCATCTTCCTCTCAGTCTTTTTAAAGTTTTTCTTTGCAAAAGTTTATTTTGGGGGGGGCGGAATTTAACTATATCAGTCCATTCTTTGACCCAATCTTTATGGTATTGTGGTTCCCTCCCAATTGTATTTCTCCAATATATGCCTATAAAACATCATATATTTACCAGAATTATGTCCTCCTGGAATAAACTATATGTTAATTCTGATAAATGTTTAGGAGTTCATCTTTTTCCCTTTACTTTTATATTACTCTAAAATATGAATCTATACCTTTTGCCCATATACATTAATTACCATGTCTGAATGTAAGTGGTAAGTTAATTCTAGGGCTCATTAAGTGTTTCATATTATAACATCACAGTGTGCTTTCAGATAGAAACAAATATAACAATAATGTTACCCAGATTGCCTTTAAATTGAGGGATTTGTTACTAGCATCCACAAATGAGGGAAACCATTCCCTGATTTTTTTGGGGGGGGCGGGGCTGTGTAACTTCACTTAGCATAATGGCTTTGAGTTCCATCCATTTACCTCAAAGTTCATTGTGGCAACTTTCTTTACCACTGCATAGAACTCAATTTTGTAGATCTACCATATCTTTTTATCCACTCGTCAGTTGAGGGGCATTTGGGTTTCTTCCAGCTCTTTGCTATTGTGAAGAAAGCTGCAATAAACATAGCTGCTCCTTACTCAGAAGTAATCAGTTGCCAATAGTTCTTCATCCAAGATTGGGAAGTCCTGAGCATTTCCACAGTTCTATGCTGCATTGTGTCTGCTTAAGTTTGTAGCTATCTTGTGCATGCTGATACAACCACTGTAGGTTCATATGAACAGGGCCCAGATGCCTTGTGTGATTCTACTTCCTTGTGGTCATACACCTCTTCCCTTAGAATATTTCCGCCCACTATTCTACAATGATCCTTGAGACCTGGATGTGTGATGCTTAGTATAGGAATCCTTTCTAAAGACCCACACTTAGCAAACATAGGTCATTTGTATCCTTTTGTGTTCTTGGCCCTCCATTGCATGAGGGAGGAACATCAATAATAGTTGAGTGATTCACTTGTGTCTTTATCTCTTTTTCTAAGTTATACAAGAATTACGTGTAGAGGTTACACTGAAGATGTGTGATATAGGCTTGGGCAATTCACAGACAAGGTATGTGAACAGTTCTGCTTTGCTCCAGTGCAAAAGAAGCTTCTTTGATTAGTGGTGACTGAGATACTTAACTGTAAATATAAGGACAAATATTTTGCACTTAGTAGGAAATTACATTAATCTTGGAGTAGGACAGACTTGTGATCTTCTCTAAGATCTATGATCTCCCCTTCCACGTGTATTTTCTTTGTTTACAGTGATACACATTAGTTTCTTCCCATTGAGTGGGCTTTAAGTCAAATTAGATAACAATCCATGGACCTCAAGTTAAAAGTGTCACTATTTCACCAATGCCATATGCTGTGCCAGTCATTGGTGTAGTTACTTGGTCTTAAATATGGTGTTGGATTGATGTTTTCCCTTGGCAGCTTTTGTATTGCTCTTTAAATCTATGAGAGCTAGACTTCAGGAGAAGTGGTTTCCAGGTCGATTCTAGCTCCAATGCTCCAAATCCAGTTTCCAAAGTTACTCCTGTCTTCAGCAATAGAGTCTTACATTCAAGGTTAACTAGAAAAGCAAGGGATGTAGCAATAGCCTGTGTAATTTTGGTTGTCTCTTTGACTGCCCTGGTGGTATTAATCATATTTCTGTTGCTGTAATAGAACCACCATGGCCAAGGGAACTTAAAAATTAAGAATTTATTTGAACTTACGGTTGACGTTTCCAGGGGAATTAGAATCCATCATGGCATGGAGGCCTGTTGTTAGGAGGTACCCTAGCAGGGGCTGAAAGCATAGCTTCACATCCACAAGCTGGCACAAAAAGCAGAGAGATCCAGAAGACTGGCAAGGCTTTTGGAACTCTCTAAGCCTGTGCCCAGGGACATGCTTCCTCCAGCGTGGCCACACTAAGACCTATCAACCATCTAAGACCTCTCAAAACAACACCACCAACTGTGGACAATAATGCCCAAGTACTTGAAGCCCAAGGGGGACATTCTCATTCCACCACCATAGAGGCCAAGAACTCAAAGGAAGGTTTCTCTTGTCTGGCTCTGTTTCTTATGTAGCTTTCATGTATATATATATATATATATATATATATATATATATACATAGATAATATTGTATGTGCAATTGGTCATTAGGTTGTTGGACATAATTCCCACTGTTTTTTTATGCTAGCTGGGTATTATTAATCTCTCTCTCCTCTCTCTCTCTCTCTCTCTCTCTCATTCTCTCTCATTCTCTCTCTCTCTCATTCTCTCCCTCTCTCTCATTCTCTCCCTCTCTCTCTTCCTGTCTCAAACTCCTTCCATATGTTCTCAATTTAAAGTGTCTCCATGTTTTTCATTTGATATCAGTCCTAATGATCACACCTCTCTTGAGTACCTTTTTCCCTTTATCCCCATATTTCCTTGTATAATCTTGCTTTCTTTCCCCTTAAAATACCCCCATTTTATCCATTTCTCTCTTAGTAACAACTGTAGTGTACAATTCTCTACCAAGTTCCTTCTTTCCTTAATTCCCTGGTCATTTCAATTGTCCTGGCTCTTGCAGCTGCATCAGGATACATATTCGAACATGAAGATTTGGTGCTAGGATACACAAACAATGGAAAACATTATTTATGTTTCTGAGTATGTATTGCCTCACTTAGCATTATAGTCTCTAGTTCCATCCATTTATCAGCAAATTACATGATTTCATCTTTCTTGACTGCTGTGTAGAACTCCATTGTGTAAATGTACAACATTTTTCATATCCACTCCTCAGCTGAGGAATATTTAGGTTTATTCCACCTCTTAGCTATTTTGAAAAGAGCAGCAACAAACATGGATATACAAGTTATTCTGCAGTAAAATGAGTCATTTGGGTTTATGCCAAGGAAATGTATAACTGGGATAAATTGTAGGTTTAGTTTTAGTTTTTAAGATTTCTCCACACTGCTTTCCATAGGCGTTGCATGAGCTTTCAGTCCCAGTAGCAATGACTGAGTGTTCTACTTTCCCTCTTCCCTCTCCAGCATTTGTTATCATTCATTCTCTTCATCTTAGACAGTCTGACTGGGGTAGGATGAAATCTTCAAATGGTTTGAATTTACATTTCCCTAATTACTAAAAAGGTTGAACAAATTTAAGATGTTCTACAGCCACCTTTATTTCTTCTTTAAAACTGCCACACACACACACACACACACATACACACACACACACACACACACACACACACACACACACTGGTCCACAAAATAGTTTGCATTCCTTCTGAAGGTTTTATGATGCATTGTTATCATTAACCAGTCTCTTACTATGAAACTTAAATGGTAAATTGAGACAAACAGTTCTAAGGCCTTTCTTCCGCCGCTGATTAAGACTGGGGTGGCAGGTATTAGGGATAATATTCGTTTAGCCTTCTGAGCTTTCTGGGCAGAGTTGCCAGCTCCAGAAGACTTCTTGTCCACAGTCTTGATGACGCCCACAGGACTATCTGCCTCATGTCACCAGCAGCAAAACAACCCAGAAGAGGATAATCAGAGAAGCTCTCAACACACATGGGCTTGCCAGAACCATATCAACAATGGCTGCATCACCAGATTTCAGGGATTTAGGGTCATCTTCCAGCTTCTTACAAGAACGGCGATCAATCTTTTTCTTTAAGCTCGGTGAACTTACAAGCTATGTGAGCTATGTGACGGTCCAGCACAGGGACTTAGCCAGCACTAATGTGGCCTGGACGGTTCAGGATAACCACCTGAGCAGTGAAGCCAGCTGCTTCCGTTGGTGGGTCATTTTTGCTGTCACCAGCCACATTACCACGTCATACATCTTTGTCAGACACGTTCTTTACATTGAAGCTTACATTGTCCTCACAAAGAGCTTCACTCAAAGCCTCGTGGTGAATTTCAACAGACTTCACTTCAGTTGTAATATTGACAGGACCAAAGGTAACTACCATGCCAGGCTTGAGAACACCAGTCTCTACTCTGCTCACAGGGACAGTACCAATACCACCAATATTGTAGACATCCTGGAGGTGAAGTCGCAGAGGCTTGTCAGTTGGACAAGTTGGTGGAAGGATAAAGCCCAAAGCTTCCAACAGTGTGGTTCTACTGGCACTGCCATCTTTATGAGTTACTTTCCATCCCTTGAACCAAGGCATATTAGCACTTGACTCCAGCATGTTGTCACCATCCCAACTAGAAATTAGCACAAATGCTACTACTGTGTCAGGGTTGTAGCCAATTTTCTTAATGTAGGTACTGACTTCCTTAACAATTCCCTCATATCTCTTCTGTCTGTAGGGTGCATCGGTGGACTCCATTTTGTTGACACCAATAATTAGCTGTTTCACACCCAATGTGTAGGACAGAAGAGCATATTCACGGGTCTGCCCATTCTTGGAGATACCAGCTTCAAATTCACCAACACCAGCAGGAGCACCAACAATCAGGACAGCACAGTCAGCTCGAGATGTGCCAGTAATCATGTTTTTGATAAAGTCTCTGTGTCCTGGGGCATCAATGATAGTCACATAATATTTGCTGTTCTCAGACTTCCACAATGAGATGTCAATAGTGATACCACACTCACACTCAGCTCAGCTTTTTGTCCAAGACCAAGGCATACTTGAATGAGCCTTTTCTCATCTCTGCAGCCTCTTTCTCAAAGTTTTCAATAGTTCGTTTGTCGATTCCACCACATTTGTAAATCAGATGACCAGTGGTGGTGGACTTGCCAGAGTGTAAGTGTCCAATGACCACGATGTTGATGCGAGTTTCTTCCTTTCCTATTTTGGCTTCTAGTTAGTGGTGGTTTTCACAGCACCTGCGTTTTGACGGCAAACCCATTGCGAAAAAGCTTGAGTTCTTTTTTTTTTTTTTATTGATGCTTTGTGTATTTCATACATCATTTTCCAATTCAGTTTAGGCGTATATCCCCTTCCCTTCCCCCCACCCCACCCCTACCCATCCCAGATCATGCATTCTGCCATAAGTTTTCTGCATCTTTCTCTGCTTTTTTGTTTTGTTTTGTTTTCATTTTTTTTAACAATAAGCGATAATTTGTGAGTACAAGCATCCTTCATGTAAAACCAATTTGCAAGCAGTTGTGCCCAAACCCACACAGCTCATGGGTCCCACCATCCACCAGGGGAGGCTTGTATGTTCAATCAAGTTGATCAAATGAGTGTCCAGTCTATATTGTTGTAGTTTCACCATTAACCCCAATCGAAGCCCTTACATTCTACCACGCCCCCTCTTCCGCAGATTGTTCCCTAGGCTTAGAAAAGGGGCACAGGTGGATGAGAAGCAAAACACTCTACTTTCTCTGGAGCTGATGTCTTGGTCTCTAGTCAGTTCTGGCTGTTTTCTTTCATGGGCTGCCAGCTTGTCCAGGCATAACCTTTCGATCCTACTAATGAAGCACATGCAATTTTACATATTCTGGGTGTTAAACTTCTTTCAGATGTGTCCATAGTGAAGATTTTTCTCCCATTCTACAGGTTTTCTCTTCACTTCCTTGGTTGTTTCTTTTGCCGTGCAGAATATTTTTAGTTTAAAAGGTCCCAATTTTGATTGTTGACCTTTATTCCTATGCAACCAAAGTGTGATTTAGAAAGATCTTTCTTATACCTGTATTTTATAGGTTTCTGCTTACATTTTCTTCTAATAGTTTAAGAGTTTAAGGTTTCACATTGCGTTCTTTGAGTTATTTGGAGCTGACTGTTGTGCGACATGAAAGATAGGGCTATAGTTTCATTCTTCTACAGTTAGAGATCCAGTTTTGTCACACTGCTTGCTGAAGAACTATTTCTCTATCCTCTGTTTTTTTATAAACATATCTTTTTTTTATAATTTCAAACTTTAACACAATGCTTTGTGAGCACATGCATGCCATTGCTCTCAACACCCCCACACACACACCTGCAGTCTCCCTTCTCCTTCTCAACTACTCCCACTCTTTCATGTTTTCATTGTGTCTACCAGATTTTTACAGCTAGCAAACCACGTTTTTAATATTCTCTTTTCTAGTCATGTAATTTACCTTAAATGTGTCAACCAAGCTTGCTGCAGTTTTAGGGTACAGAGGTTTATAAAACTGCAGCAAGCATATAGTTAAAATGGACCAGCATATAACTTGGAAATTTATGGCCAGGACTTAATTTATTGTTTTTTAATTCAAAAAAATTACTTAAACACAGAAATATTGTGTTAAAATACAACTAGCATGGGTATATTCCTGGATATGTGACTATCTCAAATTTTTGACATATGATTTAATTTTGAATGCACATTCTTTTTTAAAAAAAATTATTTATTTATTTATTTATTTTATGTTTATGAATGTATTGTCTGCATGCAGGTCTGTGCACCCATGTCATGCGATGCCGCGGAGGTCAGAAGAGGGTCTTGGATTCCCCTGGAATTGGAGTTCTCCTGGAATTGGAGTTACAGACGGTTCTCAGCCGCCATGTGGGTGCTGGGGATTGAACCAGGGTCCTCTGCAAGAGCGGTCGGCGCTCTCAACCGCTAGGCCATCCCTCCAGCCCCTTGAATGCACATTCTTATATTGTCCCAAATTATACAAACATTAACACCACATAAATTTATAATATTTCATATAAATTAAATACCACACACTAAAAAGTTTCACCACTGAACCACCAGGTTGTCAATATTTATTTTATTTTTTAAATTTTTAATTTTTTTATTATTTATTATTTTTTTATGTGTACGAGTGTACTGTCTGCATGTAAGTTGGTGAACCTGTGTCTCATGCAATGCCACAGAGGTCAGAAGAGGGCATTAGATTCCACTGGAACTGGAGTTAAAGACGGTTCTTAGCCACCATGTGTGTGGTGGGAGTCATACCCAGGTCCTCTGCAAGAGCATTCCGTGCTCTTAACCTCTGAGCCATCTCTCCAGCCTGTCAATATTTATTTTAAAACAACATGCATAAATCAATGCTCTGTCAGTTCAACCAATCACAAGTTATTGGTTGAGTATAGAAGAAATGGCTAAGTGGTTAATTGGTGACATTCATAGTGTTGGGTCCTTGCATAGAACATGAGAAAGGGTCCCTACACCCACATGGTGGCTAACAACTCTTTGTAACTGCAGTTCCAGGCATCTGATGCAGCTATTCTAGCCATCATGGGGATTGCAGAGGTGCATTTACATACATGCTGGCAAAATACTCTCACCCCCACACACACAGACACATGCACTAAAAATATTGTTAAAATGTTTAAATAAATTATTAGCTGGTGATGTGAGATGAAAATATAGGATACCTGGGATGTTGAAATATGATTAAGATATGAAAGTATATCATCATACAATAAATATATAATCTAATGATATTAGATAAAAGAAAGCCATATATTCTACATTTGCTTATTTATATTTGAGTATAATGAAATGAAACCAGCAAGAAAGCCCCTGCTACCACTAGAAGTATATTCTTTTTATTTATGTGATTTTTGTATTTTATTCATTATTTTTATTTTTCTGTAATTATTTTTGCCTGCGTATATGTAAGTGCACCCATGCCATAGCATGCCTGTGAAGGTCAGAAGAGGCCATCAAATCCACTGTAACTGGAAGAACAGACCTCTGTTAACCTCCATCTGGTTGCTGGCAATTGAATAAAGTTCTTCTGCAAGAAAAAACAGTGCTCTTAACCACTGTCCCATCTGTCTAATCCGAGAATCTCTATTTTTGACTAATTTGATCATAATAATAACCTAGCACCTGTAAATTTATTTTCTATTAATTCCATTTTATAAACTAAAATATGAAGTCAGATATTACATTGAACACCGCTGCATTAGGAAAAATACATCATTTTCCTCACTATGTGCTAAAACTTGTTTATAAAATGGGGTATAGGGACATATGGGAATCAAAGAAAACTAGCATGGTGTTAAAATACTTACATTAATGTCAGCACTTTTTTACATACTGTATACAATATGTCAAACAAGTAATTTTATCTTTCTGAGAATTACATTTATCCTACTGAATTAGGATGAAATTCATATTAATTTTACCATTAATGCATATACGATAGGGATCTTCACATTACTTAAGTAAAATAATAAACATGGAATTGCTAACTGTAAATATTCAGTTTTGCCCTATTAGTTTTAATTCTTAAACAGTTCCTTTCTAGATGGGTATGGTGGCTCAGATCAGCAATCCAACACTCATGATGTGGAGGAAGCAGAATGACCATTAGTTCATTGCCAATCAGATCTAAGCAGTAAGACCTGGTTCAGATAAGACAAGAAAGAAGAGCACATTTCAGAGTGGTCAGTTTAAGAATTATATGGGATGGAGGAAAAAGAAATATCAAAGGAGGAGAGTAGTTTATTTGAAACAAAAAATACATGAAATTGCCATATTGAATCTTATGACTCTAGCAATAAAAATATAAGCAACCTGAGGCTGCAGAGATGGCTCAGCCGTTAAGAGCACCAACTGCTCTTGCAGAGTACCCGGGTTCGATTCCCAGCACCCAAATGGTGGCTAAGAATTTTCTTTAACTCCAGTTCCAGGGGAATCCGATGCCCTCTTCTTACCTCCGCGGCATTGCATGACATGGGTGCACCAACCTACATGCAGACAGTACACTCATACACATAAAAAATATATATAAGCAAGCATGTACAAACACACACATTCACAAAGAGAGAGTGAGACAGATAGACAGAGACAGAGAAACAAAGAAAGAGAGAAAGAGAGAGACAGAGAGAGAGAGAGACAGAGAGATAGACATATTTAGAGGGAATATTTCCTGCACTTCTGGATAATGCTACTCTTAAAAGCCAAGGGATACAAAACAAATCTCAAATGCTGAGTCGGACATAATTTCATATGAACTCTTAGTCATGGAAAATCCATAAGTTTCCAAAACGATACAGGTCTTGACTCGTTTTCTACCATAACAGTTAATAAGTGTTTATTGGTGAAGAAAGCATGTATATATATTTTTTTTTTGCAAAATCAAAAAAACAAAAAAAGCCAACACAGGAAGTTTCCTTCCTGTTGGCTAGCTTTCATATTGCTGGAAAATGCTATAAAGACTAGTGGGGAAGTAAAAGCATCAGTAGTGTTACCCAGCCTGAAATTTACAATCAGTCCTAAGCAGGGAGTTGATTGCATTCTTTTAAAGTTCAGAGGACATTTATGAAAAGGGGAGGGAAAGAATGTGCAGAATGGCAGAATATAAGAACCAGGCTCCAGTGGTTGAATTCACACTGAAAGACAACTGGGACTAAAAACTTGACCCAATAAGCCTTAATATGCATGGAAGAATTCATGAAATCTGATGGTGAGTGATAGGAATTTAGGTAGGGGAGGCAGTCTAGATATAATCAATATGTATTTTTTGAAATATATAAAACAAAAATAAAAATAAGACAAATTTCATTATTTAATATCATTATAAATTGTTTACTTATTTTAAAATAATGAAAACTCTGTTTTTATATTGTCATTTCTGTCTGTTAAAGATTCTGGGTAAAATTATATTTGTTTCCTCCTTGGCCCACACATAGTGTAGCTCTCACTCCTCATCAAGAAAGTTCTTTTTACAATAGATGGAGAATATTACAAAGGTCCACAACTGGTCAAATGAAGATAAGTGACATTGGTATGCTTGGACCTAATTGAAACATAGAAAATATAACCCCTACATCTTAGATTTAGGAAAAATGGAAGAGAAGCCAGAAAGATTGTAAGAGCCACAGGACCCAGGACACCTTGCTGCTAGATAGCATCTTTCAGAGATGACAGAAAAAGTGTACCCATGAAATTTCAACACTGTGGTTGCCTTAACAAGACCTAACACTATGTATCCTGATATAATTCCAGTGATAGTATTGATTGACATGAGAGTGTGTATGGGGGAAATCTCACAAGGTCCCACCTATGATAGATACATGCAATCAATGGCTTTTGAGAAAAAGAGAAAGATTTCGTCCCTGGTAAGTTCTCTAATTCCAAGTGAATAGCCTCAAAGCAGATATACATATATAAGCAACATTAAATGGCATCAATTGTATCTATCTATCTATCTATCTATCTATCTATCTATCTATCTATCATATATCTATCTATCTATCTATCTATCTATCTATCTATCTATCTCACATGCAAGCAATAATAATAAAGAGGTCACAAAACAGAATTTGAGGGAGATGTGGGAAGAGGTGAAGAGAGAATGGAGGGGTGAAATGTATTTTTTTATTTAGTAAAAGTGCACATTTATTTATGTTTACAAACAAGTTTGAAAAACAAAAGAAAAACTTTTTCCAATATGCCAAGAGCATCTCTAGGGATTTATTACAAAAATCAATATGGTTCACTCAGAGTTCACCAAGACATCACTGAATTAGCATATTTAGACGAAAACTAAAAGGATTAAGGTTCTCTTGTATGTAGTCTGATAGTTTAACTTAATTTCCCTGAAATAAAAAATAGCATTTCAAACATCTTTCATGATGTTTTTGATGGCCTGCATTAAACAATCTACTAAATTCTGAACAAAAGTTATTAGCAAGTTTTCAAAAAATAAAAAATTAAATGGTTGTTTCAAAACCATTAAGTAGTTAATGTATTTAAGAAACTAATTAGGACAGAGGCGGTAACTTCATTAGAACAACACCGCTCATGTTTTCGTCTTTTTTTTTTTTTTAAACAAAGCATTAGTGTTATCTATTTGGCTATTAGTATTAGCAATTTATCTACAATATTTAACAAGGCTAATTGTAGGCAAAAATTTAGTATGGTTTCAATAGAAACACCCATTTTTTTCCTGAAAATAGAGCAGTATTTGAAGGACTAATTTTTTATGCATCAGGTATAAAGAAGCTTCCCATCTATGAACAGGAACAACAAAAAAAGTATCTACAAATCTTGTAAACAGATATGTATCTTTATAAACATAAATAATCCAAATTATTAACAGCCAACAGCAAAGATTAAAGTATCAACTCAATGATATGCTTTCGCTCAGCTTGACTCCCCTTCTCTGCCATCAAGGGCAGAGATAAATGAAAGCACTTCTAATCCACTGTTCAAGACCATTCATAGGTACTACTGATGATCCACAGGTCACTTATGCCGAGTTACTGTTTATCTGTCAGTTCATTTCTCCCACTCACCAAAAAGTACCCTCCATCTGGTGGAAAGCTTTGCTTTTTTCTCCAATAAATCTACATGTGTACAAGTATGTCTTCTGTTGAAATCCAAAGAGAAGAATAGTACCTTTTCAAACTATGTGGTGGGTTTTCTGGGAATGAAGAGGTAGCCGACTTGTTCATTTCTATTGTTAAGTGAACTCCGCTGTCAACAGCATTGTTATTTTTTTAGGAGAGGGTGGAGGGCTGGAGTTGCATTTTGTAGGAGCATCATCTTCAGCATTAGTGTTATCAATAAGGGGGAGATGAGGCTCTGAATCTTCTATCCTAAACTCAGGATATGTCATAGAGTTGCGAATTGAACTTCTTGATTCTGGCTTTTCTAACCCTTTATATAAAGAACTACAAAATGCATTCACCACGGGAAGTTGCATTTAGATTCTGTTCAGACCTATAAACCACAAGATCTGGCCACAACGCAGCTCCCTTTCAGCATGATCAATCTCTTCAATATCCTCTGCTAATTCCTCCTCAGGTATTTCTTCCTTTTTTGTTCCATTGCCAGCTTCTTTGAGGAATTTTAAATGCCTAGCTAAAATTGTTGAAATAAGATGGCCCCAGAGTAAGATTTGAAAAATTCCTAAATACCAAAACGAAAACAAGAAGTTTATATTTAATAAAATGTTATAAAATAAAGATTAAAATTATGAATGTAATGTATGTAACAAAGAATTATATTCAGATAGCAAATTACATACTGTAGCCCAAAGGAAAATAAACTGCAGACATACATAGATTACCAAATTAACTCAACAAATTAAAAATCTGAAGAGACTTATATCAGTTCAAGTTCAGTTATCAAAATCATCACTGTAATGAAAACTCTACAAATTCACTGGTAATTTTTTACTAATATTTAATAAAGAATGAATAATGCACTTCAAACATATCAAAAATAAGAGGAGAGAATGCCATTCAGTGACACAAGTGTTGATGTAGTATTATTAAAGAAATAACACTACAAATAATTCTGGGAATATGGATAATGAGAATGTGAGAACAAAAGTTTACATTAAACAAACAAGATACAAAGCTAAAAATAAAGTAAAAACAGAAAGAAATACAGGAAGAAGAAAAATATATTTCATTGCCACAAAGAATATTTCTTTACCACAAACAGTTTAGTAGTGTGGAGAGCTGTAACCCTCCAAGGAAGTATCCTAAATTATTCAGATCTTTCCACATAGCAAGAGCTTGGAGAGCTTAGGAGAAACAGTAGTTTTTGTTTGTTTGTTTGTTTGTTTGTTTGTTTGTTTTTCAGCAAACCAAATATGGCTAAAGTTAGAATTCAGCTACAGCAAACTGAACATATATACTTGACGTACATGTTTCTGAAGCAAATATTTTCAATGCAAACTGGTCCCCTTCCCTGCTGTTGGTTGAGGTTTAGTGACTAGGAAGTGATAACAAGGACTTTAAAATGTTAGGAAGTACTTGGAGGATGCTGAACCACAGGCTGCCTCAAGCCATGAGAAGACAACACCTTAACAATGCATGGCCATAGATCCATAGGGGAGCAAAAGGAGTATAAAATTCAGAATCTATAACCCTCATCATACTCCATCCCCACTATTGATCTATGGAATGAAGGACCATTCTAGAACCCTGGAAGAATGTTTTGCAGAATATGGAACATGATGCAATATTAGGATCTGAGCACCACACACCAAGCTCCACAGAATACATGGATAACATGAGGAAGAGGTAAAGAGAATGGAGAAGCTGAAAGATTATCAACATATTTCACCATGGACTGAAAAGGAGTAAGCTAAATAGAAAACAAGATGCTTGTGATAGAACTTTGAGTAGGATTTTGATGTAAATAGATAAGATAAACACTGGGTATCGGATGCCCCCAAAATAAAAAGATATAAATAGAAATCATCTTATTTTCTACACTTTTATTGTTCATTTGTTTTAATCTTTAATTTTCTATCTTAATATTTCATTATATATTACTTTTCTCTATTTTATGTATATTTTTATGTTTTCAATGTTTATGTTGTAACATTTATCTCTTCATCAAAGGCTCTTATGTCTATCCTTTTTCCAAAATCTTCTTTTTGTTTTTTTTGAATTTTTTATTTTTTAATAATAGGACATAAGTAATGACTACAGGCATCCTTCATGTAAAACCAATTTTCAGGTAGCTATGACCAAACATACACAGCGCAAGGCCCCCATTGTCCATCTGGGGGAGCTTATATGTACTATCATGTTGATCAAATAAGAGTCCAGTCTATGTTTCTGTAGTTTCGTAGTTCACCCCAATCTCAGCCCTTACATTCTACCATGCACCACTGAGTTTAATATATTACAGACTGCTTCATAAATATTTTAGACTACTTAGTATTTGAATTCATCTCTGTTAACTATATAAAAACATTAGAGAAAAATTTTTGTACAATATTTACAAGATAAAGACAAATAAGAAAACAAATTAACTAAGTACCTGGACAATTTAATGTATTGTCCCTTTTGTATCAAATTATTAAATCAATGACTTAAAATGAAAATGGATCAGGAAAATATATGGAATAAAAACAAAGAAAAAGAATCTTCTTTGTTCAGTGGTATACTTAATTTCCTTGCTCTAAATATAAAGATCCATATTTCACACACAGTAAGAAATTTAATTTTTTAGAGTTTTAACAGTGATAGCATTTTCTCTGCAAATTATTATCACTTCAGCAATTTTCATTTGTTTATATTTACAATCTTATCTATGAGTTCACTCCCATTACAGAATATCATAACTAGTAACGCACAGATAACATATGACTAAGGTTTCCAGCCCTTAGTGACACATCTGCAGTGGAACCTAGACATCTAAGTTTCATGGAACATAGTGGAACTAGATTAGAGGGAATCTTAATATACTACTCAACTCTCATCAGTGAAGCTACATCAGAAAACAGAGTGCAATGCATAAAGAAGTCCACAGCTAGCCAAGCTTTAGAGGATAAGAAACTGCAAAGTACATGTCCCTGTATAGGACTCCTGTATTAAACCTCACCCACCCATGGCCCAGAATCTGTTGTTGATGATGGGATGGAAAGATTGTAAGAGCCAGGGATGCTACATGAATTTAATGAAACTAAGGCTGTCAAGATTCTGGGAACTTGCTAATGAACTTGCAACAATGGTGACAGCATGCACATGACCCATTCTGACTAAGTCAGACTAATACCCAGCATAGAACTGGGTAAATGTGCAACAGTCCCCAGCCCTAGCAAAGGAATTATTAGCAAATGATTGTTCTGGATGAGGGAGAGTAACTCTTAGGGGAGTGACACTAGATTAGATAGTCAACACTTGTGGCAATAGATATTCAACATATCTTAAGGGAGTGACAATAGATTTGTTGACTAGACTCCAGTGGATGGACTTGCACTGAGGGATATCTAGACACAAATGCTTGACCAGAGAGGACTTAACATATATGACAGAATACCTGAAATATATAATGTGGGCTATTCTGCCTGGAGATATGGGAGGGGCTCAAAATGTGATTAATATGTATGATATGAAATGCACAAACCTTAATAAAATGAAAAAATACAGAAAAATAATCATAAAAATTTAAATTTTCATTGATACAGCAACAATATCATAAACATAATTGTTGAGAATCAAAACTTTGTAGCATTTAAAAAGAATATATAAAATTACAGATTAGAATTTAGACTGAATGTTGATTAAATATTCAAACTCCATCCAATATTGCAAAATCTATTAAAGTAATGAAAGCAAAGGCATATTTCAGTTAATGTAGGCATATATGTGATATAATCTCATACTATTTCCTGACAAATCAACATACTTGGAATAGAAATGATCTTGCTAACTTTAATAGTTGACATTTAAAAATCTGTACCTTTCATCACAGTTAAATTGAATGAATTTGCATTGTGAAAACATATTAATTTGTAATGACATTGATAAGAAAACAAAACTTACCTAAACATTAAAGAAAGTTTAAAATTCTGGCATGGTTTTGGAGAACTGAAAACCCTTGTACACTTTGAGTGGAGCTGCAAAATGATACTGTTTTGGGAAAAATGCATGTCACTTCATCTGGGAAAATACGCTGATAAAGCATGTACAATTCTGCATATGTAGTCATAGATATAAGATCAGAGACTCAAGTATATATTTGTAAAACAACAGTAAGAGCAAGAGTATTTATATTGTGATATAAAGTGTCCTCTCCTATGTGTCAATCTTTATATGCATAGATTAGTATATCTATCAGTACTTATCAGATAAGTTATTTTTGTAATAGAGGACATTATAAAGACCTACAATTGGTAAAACTGCTGACAGTAAGAGATTGTGAAATTTTTAGTGCTACATGGGGTATCTATATCATACCACTTTCCCCAAGGTTCACAGATCTTTATAGAACAGGGGACAGAAATATTTTAAAAGCTAGAGGGATAACAAGTGAGGAGTGGAACAGCATTTGAGGAAAATGACAATGAATTTATACAAATGAATCCACAGATGTAAGTACAAGACTTGAACAAGATAAAGCCATACAAGATCCCAGGATAGGTAAGTGAGGGGCTTGGGTAGGCTCACCCTTAGCTCAGGAACTATTGGCATTTAATATCTGATAGAGGACGGAATGTCAGTTTTGTTCAGGGATAAATGCTCAGAGAGTCTACCCATACTCCAATAGATGTTTCCAACCCATGCACATATAGATAATACTACAGGGATTCAGTAGATAATTAAAAAAACTTGTGAGAGAGCTTGTACATGAGGCTGGGAGTAAAAATTGATAGGCTGCATAGGGGAGTAATTGGTGGAAAGGTAATAATGTAGTAGATACAAGCACATTATATACAAAATAATTCTGATGTTATAAGCCACAGTAAGACCCTGTCATATTTAACAGGGGGGAAAATTGTAATTCATGGATTAACATATCCAAACATGTGTCTATGCTAAAGTAACCTACCATAACTATTGGTGCTGCTTAAATACCTATATATCTAATTGCTTGTTCTTCATTAGTAGGATCGAAAGGTTATTCCTGGACAAACTGTCAGCCCATGAAAGGAAACAGCCAGAATTGACCAGAGTCCAAGTCAACAGCTCCAGAGAGAGTGGACTGTTTTACCTCTCATCCACCTGTGCCCCTTTTCTAAGCCTAGGGAACAACCTGCGGAAGAGGGGGCGTGGTAGAATGTAAGGGCTGCGATTGGGGTGAATGGTGAAACTACAGCAATGTAGTCTGGACACTCATTTGATCAACTTGATTGAACAAACAACCTGTCACCCCCCACTGGATGGTGGGGCTGTAGGTGTTTGGGCACAACAGCCTGCAGATAGGTTTTGCATGAAGGATGCTTGTACTCATGGATTATCACTTATAGCTAAAAATGAAAAAAAAAACTGAGAGAAAGATGCAGGACAGTTATGGCAGAATGCATGATCTGGGATGGGGTGGGGGGGGGGGGGAGGGAAAGGGAAATAAGCCTGAACTGAATTGGAAAAAATGTATGAAATGCACAAAGCATCAATAAAAACTAATTTAAAAAAAAAACAAAACAAAATAATTCTAAGAATTAAAAATAAAATCATACAAGGAAAGTGTACAGTAATCTACCTAAATATCTGTATTTACACCATTAAAATTGCCTTGTCCATAATTTTGGAAAATGGCATGTTACAAGGAAATGCATTCATAAGTAAAATAATTGAAATTTGAAGAAAGAAAAATAACTTTGTATTGAAATTTTGTTCATTTTATCTGTTTTAATTAATTAAATTTAGGACTCCTCCCTTGTCTGCACTCCCTACAGCTTCCCTCGCTAGATTTCAAACATTCAGTCATCTCTATTAAGGCCTATTAGACAAATTTATGTCCCTAGAAGTTCTTCACTGTGAGTTCAGGCACTGGAGCCTATTTTCCACATCTAGCATCACTCATTAAAAGAAAACCAACTCTCCCATTTTCAGCAGTAGTAATTTGGCAGTAGTTCCTCAGCTGAAGCGGGCAGTTCTTACCCATTTCCCAGTTTCTATTTGGGGATTTTCTCTGGTTTGAGTTTTCATAGATCTTAGGAATTCTGTCATCATTGCTCTAAGTTTATTTGAACAAGTTGTCAGAAGCCTGAAAAACTGTTTCCCTGTGCTCATCCACTACTCCTGGCTCTTTAAAAAAAATATTTATAGCTTTTATTTTTTTATGTATATGGGTATATAGCCTGATTGTATGTAAGTGCACCTGAGTTGTGCAATGCCCAGGGAGGGCAGAAGAAGGCATTGGATCCCCTGGAACTAGAGTTATGGACAGCCGTTAGCCGCCATGTGAATGTTTGGAATTGAACCTGGGTCCTCTACTAGAGCAGCCAATGTTCTTAACCACTGGGCCCTCTTTCCAGTCCCTACTCCTGCCTCTTACATGTTATCTGTCCCCTCTTCCACAATGGTTCTTGAGTGTGAGTGTTGAGGTTTAATATAAAAATCCCATCCAAGGGCATGTGCACTGCAGTCTGACTAGCTGTGGCTTACTTTGTTGTTCAACCTCCATTGCACGAGGAAGCATTGCTGCTGCCAGTTGGATGGTGCATTAGCATTCTTTCTGCCCTCTGTTCCACTATTTTACCTTATCCTTAAGCAAAATGATTACATTGTAGATGTGTCACTTAAGGCTTGGCTTCTCACAGACACTTATTCTCTGCATTTTACTAGTTGTGGAAATCTATAATAGTCTCCATCTGTTGCTAAAATAATCTCTGTTGAATGATGAGGGATATAATTATCTGTAAAGATAAGGATATTTATTTTGCATACAGCCAGACATTATGTCTGTCTAGGGATGTGACAGATACAGTTTTTTCTCTTGGATCTACATCCTCTACTGCTATGAATATTTGGCTGTGTTTACAGTACCGCCCATGAATTTATTACCTTTGAACAGCCTTTAAATGCGATTAGATAGTTGTCGGTTACCCTCAAGGCAA
This sequence comes from Rhizomys pruinosus, assembly GCA_009823505.1. Taxonomy (NCBI): domain Eukaryota; kingdom Metazoa; phylum Chordata; class Mammalia; order Rodentia; family Spalacidae; genus Rhizomys; species Rhizomys pruinosus. Next base: position 5,004,207 of record VZQC01013302.1, read on the forward strand.
AAGTGCCACAATTGAAAAAGATAGAGATTGTTTACTGCCCCGCTCATTGTTATTTTCATTAAACTTCACAGCAGGATGAAACAATTTATTGATTTTCTCTCTTAGCTGCTTCCTTAGTATCAGATGATACTCCGAAAGCTAGTTTCCAGGGAGGAGGCGTCCAAGTCCTGTGTTTGAAGTACATCCTGTTTTCTAAAATAGGCTCTTATCTTCATTTTCTGAGAGAAATCAAGGCCTGTAGGAATAATCTGTGCATTATGGGAGTCTCTTGGACTACCCTGCCAAACAGGTGAAGGGATATTTCTCCCATTAGACACATCGTGTTTCTTGTTATATAGACATTATATATATATATATATATATATAAGAGATATATATATATATATATATGAACTCATTATATACATATATGTGTGATATATACGTATATAATAGTGTATTCTAGTAGGCTTTTGAACTAATACATTTCCATCTCAGTTTTCATACGTTCTGAGGATTATCTCTCCTCTCTCCCTCTATAGAGTCCTCCCTCCTCCGCTCTTGAGTCAAATTACCACTAATTTCCCCATTTCCTCCTTGGTAATACCTGTGTCCAACTATCCCACCCTCTACAGTTCCTCCTCCTTTTACAACATAATCCCTTATATATCCTTCCATCCTCCCTTCCCAATTAAATACCACTTATTTTCCCTATTTGTGCCTTGAAATCATCTATTTCTTACTATTCCTTCTCTCAAGGGCTCCTTCTTCACCTTTATCTCCATGGATCCTTTCAATTTCACTGAATCTCATAATTAAACCAGAGTATATATTCACATATAACAATTTGGAGATAAGATCCATAAATGACAGAGAAAAAACTTAACTTGTTACTTCACTTAATAGAAATGTTTCTAGTTCTATCCATTAGCTAGCAAATTTCATGACTTTATTTTTCTTTACTTGTGTGTAGGAATGGTTTGTGTACATGTAGCACACATTCATTATCTAGTCATCATTTGAGGGACATTTAGTTTGTTTCCATTTCTTAGGTACTGTGAAAAGACCAGCAATAAACATGGCTCCACAAGAATTTCTGCAGTAAACTGAGCTCTGTGTGCATATGCTAAGGAATCATATAATCAGATCATTCAGGGTCTTTTTTAATTTTTACAGAGTTCTCCACAGTTCTTTCCACAGTAGTTGCATCAGTTTTCAATCCGACCAGCAGTGAATGAGGGTGGCATTTGTTCTCTTCATCTTCGCCATCCTGAATGGGGCAAGATAAAATTTTGAAGTGGCTTTAGTTTTAATTTTCAAAATTACTAAAGATATTGAACAAATTTAAGGTGTTAGATAACCATTTTTATTTCTTCTTTTGATATTTATTCAGATCTGTAACTCAGATTTTAACTGAGTTCTTTGACTTGTTCCTTTTATTTAGTTCTTTGTACCTTCTGGATATTAATACTTAGTCAGACATGTTACTGATATAGATTTTCTTCAACACTGTGGGCTTCCTTTTTTGTTCCTTGATTGTTTTCTTTGCTGTGCAAAAACTTTTTTTGTTAATGAGGTTACACTTTTTGATTTCTGATCTTAGTTACTATGCAATTAATGTCCGACTTAGGAATTCCTTTCCTGCACATAAATCCTTTTGTGTACTGTCTATGTTTTCTGTTTTGGTGTTTCAGATCACATTGAAATCTTTGATGTACTTGGACTTGGCTTTTGTGCAGGTTGATAATATGGTTCTAATTTTATTCTTATACATGTGAAGATCTGTTTTTGATTTCAACATTTGTTTAAGATGTTATCTTTCCTCCCGTTTCTGTTCTTTGAAACTTTGTCAAATATCAGGTGGGTCAAATAGTGGGCAATTATATTTGGGCTTTTTGTTTCATTGATCTACATCTATGTTTTGTGCCAATATCATATTTCTTTTTATTATTATATCTCAGTAATATAGTTTGAGACCTGATATGGCATTCCCCTAGTATTGTTCTTTGTGCTCAGGATTGCTTTAACTATCAAGTGTCATTCGTATTTCCATATGAATTTTAAGATTTTTTCCCCGCAATTCCTTGACAAGTATCAGGGGAACTTTGATTTTAACATTGCATTGAATCTATAAAATGCGTTTGGAAAGGTGGTCATTTTCACAATATTCTTTGGAAGAACAAATTTAAGGAAATAAAAAATGGTTCCTGTCTATGCCTGTATGAAATGGTTAGCAACAACTGAAATTCATTCATTCTATGTAAGGCAGGTACTTGATTTTAAATTGTGACATTTACTTTAGAACCACTAGTTTATACAGTGGTAATAATTATAACATGGTCTTTAGTGTTGAATTTAAAACAAAATAATATGTGCTGTCTTCAAACTGCCAAACATTCTCATGTTTTGAGATTAAGGTTTTATACAATTCTTTATAAATGAGAAAGCAGTATTATTAACAAAAATGTTATAAACTAACATTAAAGTTCTCTTTTTGTTCAAAATATATGGAATGGAATAAATAACTGGTCATCAATATGTTATACTTTAAAAGCAATAGAGGATAAGGTTAAAATCACAATATGAATAGTATGCAGTACTACTGACCAAATACTAGACTACTATGATGTTTAGATTTTTTCAACAGTATTCTTCTAATACAGGTTGATGAAAGATGAGAATTGGTGGTAACAGGTTTATTTGATTTTCTGGTGTTTCAGACATAGATCTAATATAATCAGCAACCTCTAAATGAGTGATATTGAAATGGGAATATATCTGTCCATTATCTATCTCTCTCTCTATCTATAATCTATCTATCCACCTATCTATTTAATCTATATATATGAGAGTTATGGAAAAAGATAATTATTAGGGGAAGTTGGGCAAATATGGGGAAGTACCACATATATGTTTTAATATTTCACAGACAGTAGAGGCAATTAGGGATGGGAGTAGACTAGAAAATGTTTCGGGGAGAAGCATAATCTAGTCTAACAGAAATAATATGACATGGCTTATGCACACATGATTTTCAACAGCTGTGGTTATCTCCATATCACTAATTCCAAAAAATTACAGCACGGATGTGCAAAGGGCCTCAAGGACATAACTCCAGCTGAAGATGCATTGTTAATTAATGAGAGACAGGGGATCATCTTATAGTCCATTTTTGGGAAGGATGTGGCCACTAGTTAATTTCTCATGCTCCAGTGGATGACCTTACACCAATTCACAAATCTACAGAACTAACCTTACTCAAAAATAATAATGCTATTAATAATATCATTAATAATAAAAGAACACCTACATTTGGCAGGGAGATTGGTAGGTGGTACCAGGGAGAGTCACAATTGGGTGATAGGGGGATAAGATAAAAACATATTTTGTAGAAGTCTGTAAAATTTCCACAGGTAAATAAAAACCACTACAGAAAGCAGTGTAGAAATCTTTCAAAAACCAAAAAACGTCTACCATATCATCCAGTTTTACCACTACTTGGCATATACGCAAAGATTCATCCTACTATAGAGATATTTGTACATCCATGTTTGTTGCTGCTCTCTTCAAAATAGCTAAGAAATGGAAACAGCCTAAATTTCCCACAACTGACTAATGCATAATGAAAATGTGGTATGTCTACATAATGGAGTTCTACTCAGCAGTAGGAAAGATGAACTTTGCAGGCAAATGGATGGAACTAGAGAGCGTTATACTAATTGAAGTAACACAAACACAGAAAAGACAGCAACATATGTTCTCCATCATCTGTGTGTTGTACCACCAATCCATTATCAGTGAGTGTATATCCTGATTTAGCAACAGGAGCCAATAAAATGGAAAGATAAAAGGAAGTAAAGGAAAGAAGGAGCCAGAAAAGAGTGGAATATTATGGAACAGATGCTACCTGGAAGGAGTTGGGGAAATTAGGAAAGGTCGGCTGGGAGGAGAAGGCAGAGATATGCAAGGGGCCATGGTATGGGGTTGAGGGAAGTCAGGAGAGGGATGAGTGAGTGTTCTTAGGGGGAAAGGTTGGAAAACCTGGGTGCTGGGACTGCAGAGTGAAGAAGGAGCTCAGATGGGGGGAGATTTGAATGCCCTTAGAACTTCGTCACATATGCTCATTAATACATTCAAGTATTGCTGTGTGTTAAAGGAATGAAATTTGGAGATAGCTACTAACACACTTAATTCGCATTTAGTTTTAATAATTTTGTTTGTGAAAAGTGGCACAGTTGAGCAAATGGCGTTTTGTCATGGAATCAAACAAGAGTAGTGTACATTCAAATAAATAGTGGTTTATGTTATAAAAACAATAGTAGAGATTAATGAAACTTGGGGGATTAGGGATCCCAGAGTGAAATGTGACTGCATGAGAAATGCACATACTGTGTCTACAGTGTTTTGAAAACACATATATATATATATATATATACACACATATATATGGCTGTTTGGCAAGGAAAACAGGCCAGGCCAGACAGAAAAGACTGCCTTTTGAGTGGTAGGTGAGAATGGTCTCAGGGACTCTCAAAAAACACACACTATTGCCAAAGTTCTTGATTTTTCTCCCAGAATTAATACATAACCCCCTACTGCTGAATACAGGACATACTTTAGATACATGGAACAGCAACTGACCTGGGAACCTTCTACCTGAAAAGTAGGTCTCACAATCCTAGATGATAATATTCAAGCTGCTAAAGGAGAATATTAGTCACTGGCCCAATGCACATCTAAAGCTTAATAACCAGAACAACCTGCACAGCAAGCTACCTCTATTGGTGCAACAGTGGCAATGTTATCTAGGGAGTAACCAGTATGTACCTAATTGGACTTAAAACCCTCTCAATGGGATTGAGTAGATGAGTGGCACTGTAAACACAACCAAACACACATGGATCGAGAAGACACAGATCCTAGACAAAAATCCTGCCTCTATCATATCTCTAGACAAATGAAATTTCTTAAGGTAAGCTAAACATGGAACCTTATATTTACAGACAAACATACCATGCACCACTCATCAAGTAAGCTTCTTTTGGGAAGAGATAGAGAGTAATTCAGAGTTCCACAACTACTCAGGTACAGAGAATATGCCTGAAGGATAACATGCCTGGGTGACACATGTACAGTTGAACCTCTGCACCTAAAACTCATGGTACATAGCAGAGAGAAGGATGGAGAGAAAAGTAATGCATCCCACCACCATCACCAGTAAAGCTTCTTTATACAACAGAGTGTGATGCATACAGAAGGCCATAACATACCAAGTTTTAAATAACAAGAGATGTCAAAGTATGTGTCCCTGGGTAGATATCCTGTATTGAATCTTTCATACCCACAGTTCAAGATACATTTTGTAAGATGGGGAACAAAGATTGTAACAGTCTAGGCTGGTTAATGAATATAGGGTAGAAGAGGCTTTCATATTATTGGAATCCTGAACATGTGAACTTATGGCAATGGTGGCATGGAACGCAGGACTCACAATGACTCAATTAAACAAGGGTCCAGAGGGGAGGAGAGAAATGAGAGGGGTGGTGCTAGTCTTAGACTCATACATACTGGAGACCGAATGCTACTGTGTGAACAAGAGTATGCCTTGCTTAGTATCTCTAGATGGGCTGACTAGACTCCAGCTTATGAATTTGCACTTAAGAACATATGGTCACAAATTCTTGAAAGGATACGCAAAAATTCTTGAAGGGATAGGACTTACCATGTATAGAGGAATACATGAGGTCTGTTGGGGGCTGGAGAAACATGGATAGGGGAAGAGATATACATTTTTATCTCATTTTATGTAGATTCGTGTAATACCTGCAAGAATGTAAGCACAGTCATATTCTACAAATGGGGATCAGAAGAATGCTTTTGTAGTCATAGGCCATAGTTAGCCTCCCTGTGGGTGCTGGGAACCAAACCCATATTCTTTGCAAGAACAGGCATTGCTCTTAACGTTTCAACCATCTCCCAGCCCCAATATTTTTTTAAAAAAGAAAATAAATCAGTAACCATCGATAATAAAATTTCAAAGAAAACTGGGCATGTTGCTGCATGCCTTTAATCCCACCACTTCAGAGGCAGAGGCAGGTGGAATTCTGAGTTTAAAGCCAGCTTGGTCTAAATAGTGAGTTCCAGAATGGCTAAGGCTACAGGGAGACCCTGTCTCAAAGAGACCAAAAAAAAAAAAAACAAAAGAAAATAATAAACATTGAATATCATTTGTGTATTTTAAATTAAAAATAAATGTCAATAGTTATATAACATTGCACTGAGCATACAATATTTGTAGTATTTTTGAATTTTACATGATAAAGATTATTATTTCAAATAGATGCATGCTTTAAAACTTTATCTAACTCATTGTTAGTCATTTGTTAATTAGCCATGTACCAGCACTTAATTATTGCTTATAATATACATAATTAATCAAATTGAAAAGACAACTACAATGAATGACTGAATAAATATTCCCTCAATTAAGTCATAAAATTAAAACAAATATATAAACAGATACTCTGTAACTCCAATCATTATGTTAAAAGAAATCCAAGCTAAATGTGTAATCACTGTATTTCTGAAAATTGTTATTATCACCCAAAATAATAATGTATAATGAAGAATGTTGAAGGTACAGAAACTTTCAAAGCTTATTTAATTAGATAATTTTATGTTACTGTGAAAAATAGAACACAAAAATAACCCAAGGAAAGGTTTATTTTGGATGACAGATGCAGCCCACATTCTGTCATTTCATAAATGTCATTGTGACAGGAGAAGAAAGCATCTGGTCACTTTGCATTTACTGGAAAAGCAGAGAGTCATTAACATTGGCTATCATCATATTCTCCTTTTATTCAGTTCACTAATCCAGCCTATGGAGGGTTTTACCCACCTTTAGGGTGTCTTCCCATCTCAGTTAATGAATCTAGACCTATTTTCCCATAAGAATGCCCAGCATGACTTCAAGTAGATAATTTGTATCCCGATGGGCTGACTGACATTCAATACTAACCACTGTACTTCTTAACATTTGGATATATGTGAAAATATAAAAAGTTGAATTCACTATGGAAAACAGTCCTTGGATTTCACAAAACAATTTAAGTAAACCTATGATATGACAAAAACGTCTTGTCCTGGGTAAATAGCTAATGGACTTGAAATCATAACAATGTAAGTCTGTCAACAATATCCTGTTATTTGCAACATTATTTACAATATTTAACACCCTAATTAACATGGAAATTTAAAAGGGTAAATTTTGGTACATCTAAGAAATTATTGAGATTTTGGAAAGGAATGCTCTGATGTGAAGTATGGCTGAATTTTAAAGGCATATTGTTAAATCTATTATGTAGTAAGAGCAGATAAATACTACATGATTCTACTTATATCAGATATCAAGAATTAATCTCCTAGAAAGGCAGAGTGGAACACTGGTTACTGGCAAGTTATATGTTAGCAAAACATGGAATTGCTGTTGAGAGGGTGTAAACATATAGTTACAAAAAACAATTTCTAGACATATGCTACACCAGATTGTTCTATGTTTAATAGTGTATTGTACATTTAAATTTGTTGAGCTTAGACATAATTTGAATATTCTTGCCAGTATAAAATAATACAGCAATAGCACATAGGAAATTGTAACTGATGTCTCCAAATAAAAATATTCCTACTGAAAGCAGTAAGAGAATGGTGTGACTATTTACAGATAAACAAAGGATAATGCAACCAGTAAATAAGGAAGTAATCTCCAAGAATAAATATGGAAAAGCAGCTAAGTGGACGAGGACACAATACTTGGAATATGAAATATTTCCTTATACTTCCTACATGATACTTTGCCTATCTAAGAGCATGCTAATGGGAATGGTAAAGACAAAACAAAATGATTTTGAGATAATATTCTAAAAGCAAAAGCTGGTAGCAGTCTTCCCACTAAATATCTTGACATTGCCTTATTGTAAACATATTATCCATATAAAAAGTAAGTACTAGTTACTTATGAAACTATTTGACACCTAAATATAGTAATAAAGAGAAATGAATATTTTCAAAACACATGTATTCTGCCTCAGTAAGTGACAAACTTGGCTTAAAAGTTGAATTCCTGCTAGTGTATTTGGTTTTCTAATTTAGTAAAAAACCACATAATTCATAATTTATAACTTACTGATTTACTAATTGTGGTTTGGCCTGGTCATTTTCATGGTGGGCCATGCAGAAAGCATGCATGGGAAAGCACAGCACACAGACATATGGTAAGGTATAAATCCAAACACAGAATGGTGTTTTCTTCAAATGCAACAGTTCATTATATAGGCAGTGTGACATCACCTCCCAGGGGTCAATCCCAGACTCTTGCATATCACAATTGTGGGCGAAGCCAATTAGGTCCTGTGATTCTCACTTGTGCCTTTGATGTGTGCTGGCTGGAAATGTTAGTCCATGCATACCTAAACTAAAACCAGGTACACCTTCATCTCCCCCTTTGCGTATTAGGTTTCAAGAGCTCAGATAGTATCATAGAAATAGTGGTCCCTATATTTGTTTAGCTTTGATAGACTCATTGGGCCTGACTCAAGCTGCCTATCCCTACACAGGGTCAAGGAGGGAAATGTCTCCTATTGCCTCTGCGATGGTGGGTGGGGGTTGGGGGTGGGATTCATTATGTTCCATTTTGGGATTCTGATGGAAATTTTCATTGTAGATCGCAAAGGAAGAGCATTTTATCCTCTGTTCCACTGTGCAGATCTGTAGTTATTATGTGCAAAGTTCTTCTAAATATGTGAACATTTTGGTATAATATGTTACTTGAAAGTATGAACTTTAAAATCATATAATCATGTTGTTTATCGATGACTACATACCCCCCAGATGTCTGCCTTCATCCATGAACATTTATTTACACATCCCACTAACTGATATAGGAACAGATAACTAATGAACTAATGTGAGCTTACAAATAAAAAGACAAAGGGTGTTTTTCTGAGTTAGCTTGAAGAGAAGCTTTATTTCACTGCTTACAGCCTATATAAACACCTCTTTATTATTTCTTTTGCTTTCATAAGCAACATTAATGGGTGTATTTGTTCAGAAGCCCTCATGAAAAGATGCACCAGGGCCTGTTTCAAATTAACTCAATATCATCATACTGCTCAATAGTGTACCAAAATATTTAGATATCTGATTGAGAATCACTGTTTCATTCCAAGGTAAATATATTTAACTAAATCTTATATCCGGAGTGTAATGCAAACACCTTTACACATTTTATTTTGAAATGTATCCAGCTCTTATATCATGCACTCATATTAATAACTGGGAAACATCATATCATGTCTTTAAAATAAATATTGAATATGTGAAGTTTTGCCTTTCGTTTTAAGGTTACTGAAAAAAAAAAGGCTACTGAGACAAGTGATCATGAACAGCTACTTTATGTCTTTACATCAAATGTGGTCATATATAATATGGGGAAGCTGAGTATACTTCTAAGTATCTACCAACACCAATGTGGAAAGTCTTTTTAAAAATGTAGAGAATTGGGGCTGGAGAGATAGCCTAGCGGTTAAGAGCTCTTACAGAAGACCCGGCACCCACATGGCTGCTGAAAACTGTCTGAAACTCCAGTTCCAGGGGAACTCCAGTTCCAGGGGAATCCGACACCCTCTTCTGACCTCCGCGGCATTGCACGACATGGGTGCACAGACCTACATGCAGACAGTACATTCATCCACATACAGAAATAAAAAAAAAAGTTTAAAAAATGTAGAGAATGAAATGGACTCTTTTTAAATATTTATTTTGTTTTATGTGTATGAGTGTACTGCTTCCATGTATGTATCCATGTTGTGCAATGCACATGAAGGTCTGAAGAGGGCATCAGATTCCTTTGGAAATGGAGATATGGATGGTTATTAGCCACCATGTGGATGGTTGGAATTCAACCCTGGTTTTCTGCAAGAGAAGTCACTGGTCTTAACTGCTGAGCTATTTATCCACCTTTGAAATGAACTCATTTAAGTTTTGGGTTTATCTCCAGTTCATTATAATTCTAACTTATCTTCCCATTTTTAAAATTATTTTGTAGTAAATGTTAACTTAATTCAAATTGATGTAATTTATTAGATTAGACATTCATTTGTTTGTCTGATGGTGTTTTAGGTGATTTTAATATTTAAATTAGCAGGCTTAGTAAAACAGATAGTCATAATTCAGTGTGATGCATACAATTAGGTAATAGAAATAGAATGCTGAATCTTTATTAATCATCATTCTGTCTCCAGGTTTGAACAGAAATTTCAGCTCTACCTGGGTTTCAATTTTTATGATATTCAAACCAGAACTACCAGATCGGGTGATGTTCCTCTATTGCTTGATTGTGCAGATTTGGAGAATGTCCAGACCTATAATCATGTAAATTAATTTTACCCTTATAATTTCTTTCTTTCTATCTCTCTTTCTCTCCTAAATTGACTCCTTCATTAGTTCTACTCTTTAGAGAACAATGGTTAGTATAATATGCTTTTCTAACATTTGAAAGTTATTAAATACATATTGATAACATATAGATCTTACTTTGAGAATTATGGATATTTTATTCTTATCACCAATTTCCTATTTTCTTTTTTAATATTTTAAATAAAATATTTTATTGGTGTTTTGTGTGTATCATACATCATTTCTCATCCCAATTTAGACACACTCCCTTTTCCATGGCCCCCTCCCCACCTAAGTTCATGCATTCTGCCATACATGCCTTTCATCTTTTTCTCAGTCTTTTTAGTTTTTCTCTGCAGAGGTTTATTGTTTGTTTAGAGATTGACTGTTTCAGTCAGTTCTTTGATCCAGTCTTTTTGTTGTTGTTGTGCCTTCCAATTTGTATTGCTCCAAATTATGCATATATATATCACACCTATGCTGAAATTATGTCATCTGAAAATAAACTGTATATTATTTTCAAATCATATTTCAGGATTCACATTTTCCCTTTTAATTTTACATTACTCTAAAATATATACCCTGCACCCATATACCAAGATTACAAAGTCTGAAAATAAGTGGTCAGTTAATTCTAGATCCCGTTAAAGAATTCACATTATAACAGCATAGTTGCCTTCAGATAAAAAGAAATATAACATTAACTTTGCTCAGCATGTCTTTCAGCTAGGAATTTGGTGCTAGCATACACAAATGAAAGTTACCATTTGTCCTTTGTTTTTCTGAGACTGTGTTACTTCACTTAACATAATGGCTTCAAGTTCCATCCATTTACCTGCAAAGTTCATGATGTCATCTTTCTTTACTGCTGCATAGAATTCCATTGTGTAGATGTACCGTATTTTCTCTATCCACTCGTCAGTTGAGAGACACTTGGGTTGCTTCCAGCTCTTTGCTGTTGTGAAGAGAGCTGCAATAAACATAGATGTGAAAAATATATCTGTTTATGCACTATTGCATGCATTTATGAAAGTGCACCATTGTTGTGCAAGGCCAGCAGAGGAGAGAAGAGGGTTTCATATACCCTGGAACTGGAGATACAGACAATTGTGGATGCTGGGATTTGAAATCTGATCTTCTGTAAGAACAGCAAATGCTCTTAACGCCCAAGCCATCTCTTCAATCAAACCAATCTATTTTTCAATTGATTCTGCAGTCCAAATGTTAACATCTGTAATCAACAATCCTTGATATATTTATGATATATTTTCTAAGAGTATAAATTGCAAATAACTGAAAAAAGTCTTCAAATAGTTTTTCTTATGAGGTCCGTACGCACTGGCAACTTACCTGAAGTGCTTTCCTGTTATTTGCATATGCAATAGTCCAAATAAACAGCTTGGGTTTGGGGCCTATATTTTAGAACATCTAGTTGGATAGATAGATAGATAGATAGATAGATAGATAGATAGATAGATAGATAGATAGATAGGATAGATAGATAGATAGAAAGATAGATAGATGTAAAATAGATAGATGATGGATACATAACTATATAATAACATAATCATATACAAAGTGAAGGTGTAGTATATATAATAGGCAGAATAAATGAAAAATTATAACAAATATGCACATCATATATGATAAGAACATGAATTACTGAATTCCCTTCAAATTTTCTCTGAACAATAATTTTGCTGTGTTTCGAGTAAAGCTTGTTCTGCTACATAGCCATGTTGAGAGGATGTGGACCTTTCAAGGTTTGCCCTATTCATGGATATTCATTCTACAGTTTCTTATCTACACATTGCCCAGTTGTGGGTTGCTTCATGAATAACCATCTGCTGCATAAGGAAATTTCTCAGTTAAGAGTTTAGACATCCATAGTATATGGGTAAAACAATAAGTCTTTAGGAACTGGTTAAACTCTGTATCTGTGTAGCAGAAAACTAGTACTAGGATCTGCCCTATGATGAGTGAAATTTTTCAAAAAGGTTCCTAGGCCTGGTATTAATACCAGATACAGGATCTATCATATGCAGCAGACCTTAAATCCAATTATAAAGTGGAATGTTATTCCAGGCCATTTGTTTCTGTAGGTCCTATAATTCACAGCGGAATAAGGATGATGATTAATTTTCTATTCAGATAGCGCACATTACCTCCCAGTACTCTGAAAGAAGTTGGCTTTTTGATGATCATTAGTCATTTTAAGATCATTTTAAGGGTGATCATAGTCACCCTTAAAAATAGCCAACATAACATTTAAGAAACAATATTTTAAAGTCTTCAGGAATGTGCTCTTTTATTGATAAATGCTTCACTTGTTCATTTACCCAACAAAATTTTCCTGTTTCTTATATTCTGGATTGGAGAATACATATAATACTTTGCTGCTATTAACCCGAGCATATGTTTGGGCTTTTTAGTATCCTATATTTTGAAACCTCTTTTTAATCTTTAATAATACACTATCACTCTCTTCTCTTCACTCTGTGTCTTGATTTATTAATTCTTTTCACACATATGCATAAGATTTCATTTCTTTAGGTTTTCTACCCTATAAAATTTATTTAACCTTAGGTTTGAGCAGGGATTTCTTGTCAGTGTGTTCTAAATAGTTCCCTTAAACCATACACTCTTCTTAGAACTTTAGCTGCCTACAAAATCTTACTAGATACAAGCATTTGTCTCTATCATTTTATAGCTTTAACAGGATATATAGGCCCTAAGAGATAACCTTATCTTGATATTTTACTCAATGCACATATTATTACAATGACCCTTAATAATTTAATTTTAAATAGAGGTCTGTTACCTCAACTTACTATGGAGATGAGAAGAGGATTTCTGCATATATATATATATATATATATATATATATTTGTGTGTGTTTATCTATACATGTATATTTTATATACCTGTATATTTGTAAGATATAGATGCCCNGTGTGTGTATCTATACATAGAATGCATATATATATATGTATAAAGTTATTTTCATAGACTGCTTTTGACATTTTGAACACATACTGGACTAAATGAGGAGAAAAAAAAGAAACAAGATGACATAGAGTTGGTAGTGGGTATGGGGTGGATCTGAGAGTTTCTGGGGATGAATATGAACAAAATAACCTCTGTGAAGTTCTCTAATACTCATTAGAATATTTTTTAAAGGATGAGAGAATAAGAGTATTCTGCTTTTACTCCTTAAATTTAGAACATAATATATTCCATCAATTTCAAAAATTAAAATCTATAATATTCAATGTAAAAGTACTAATAGGATAGCCAAACTGGAATAATTGAAATGATAAATTGATAATTGATTACAATATAAATTTGCAATAAATTACAATCACCTGAATAGAGAACATTGATTGAGGAACTTCCTTCATTGTAATTGATGCCACTGTACTCACCTGAAATCTAAGTTTAGCAGCACAGATAAAATGGGGCATCGCCAAAGGATGATTGATTTTTTTTTTTTTTGAACGTTCCTTCTTCCTTTAGAGTTAGAATGTTGTTGTTGTTGTTGTTGCTGCTGCTGCTGCTGCTGCTGCCTCCTTCCGGATATCAGAACAAACATGACCAGGTTTGGATTAAAGAGCAGAGGCCCTCCAAGACCCCTCCAGGTTTCTGGTCATATTGAGACTAATGAGGCATCCACACCCATGGAGTGAGCAGCGACTGGGTTTTCAGACTCTCCAATGTGAGACTACTCTGACTGCTGAAGCACTCAGCCTCAAGGAGCAAAAATCTATAGGATTCAGCTAGTTTTACAATTTAAGTCAGGCGATTTTATTAATAATTAATTAAAATCATAACCCCCTCAAAAAGCTGATAATGGACTTAATAGTTAGAAATTACAGTTCTTTTGTTGAAAGCAGAAGAAACAATACTTTGTGGACCTAACAGCTTATCTAAATAATGCTTTTTATCTCTTCTCAGTAAGCGTGTAAACATGGGTGTAAGTTTAGAATGCCAACCTTTTCTCTCCCTCCAATCTCTGTCTCCCATTGCCTCTATCTCACTCACAAAAGCTGTTACCTGTGTAATGAGTCTTCAATATTTACAACTACTTTAAAACAAGAGTTAGGCAAAAAAAAAAAAAAAATCCAGAGAAAATGAAATAATAAGCAGTTGAATTGTATTTAAGTTCATCACATTGCTACAAATCAAAACATTTAAATAGATAATTCCATAAAACTCTTTTTAAAATGCACATGCATATACTTTAATTAGCTTATATAGTGATACTTTTCCATAAGGATTTTTTTCTAAAGGCCTTGAGAGTTGGTTATCAATTCCTATACTCCCTCCTCTTCTCTGTACTCCATTTCTCACCTCATTTAACCAGTCCTAAGTCATTATTTTAATACAAACATACATATATATGTATATTTGTAATATATAATAGAGTAGAGGGAGTTTGGTAAGGAATAATAAACGAGGGTGCAGGTATGGGAGGGGATCTAAATATAATCAATATATATTGTATGAAATTCACTAAAATGGATAAAAGAAAATATTACCTAATATTTATTTTAAGATGACAAAAACTATAAAATCATCAACCATTTAGTGCACCGTGAAGTCACGTTCCAGGATGTTATCCCCACTCACTGTAGAATAACACATTAGCAAATTAATTTTGATGTTACTTAATAAAATTGTCATTGAAAACCATTAAATGATCAGGATATATTTCACTACATTATATATGATCAAGATAAAATTCCATGCATATCTATGATGATACATGAAAAAATTGTGGAAACATTTATAACAGAGTGAAAGTAGAATAGACAAAAGAATAGAAATTTTCTTATAATTTATCGGTGGTGCTAGAGACATGGCTTAGTGGTTAAAATCGGTGGCTGTTCTTTAAGAGCACACTGGTTCCTTTGCCAACACCCACATGGCAGCTAAGAACTTTCTCTGAATCCAGTTTCAGGGGATCTAACACCATCTACTAAGGTTTGTGGGCATTGTACAACATCACTGCAGTTACATATATTCAGGCAATACACTCATACATATAAAATAAAATAATAAAATATTTTTAAAAATATTTTATATTTTCAGAAATAAGAAGTGTATTTACATCATTTATACCCCTTTTGTCAACTCTAAGTCCTCCTGTGCCTCCATGTCAAATATTCATTTAATTAAAGAATAAATTAATGCAGTACAAAAATGAGTCAAAACCCTTATATAGAACAATCAATGTTGGACTAAATATTACAGAATCCTAATACTGAATAAAATAGTGTAATTATAAGATACAGACCAAAAATTGCACTGTGGAAGAAATTTCCCTTCATGAGAGCCCAGAAGGACAGCTACTAATCTGGTAGAGAAAGGACAATGAGGTATTAGGATAAAATATTAAGTTTTATTGCATATAGTAAGAAAAGGAATATACGTACATATAATGTGTCTGGATATAAATATATGTATGCATTTGGAGGATCTATGTATCTTGAGAAACATGCATATTTGGATGTTTATAATTAATGTGCATATATTTGGAGCATATATACTTAAAGGAATTATATACACTATTAAAAAATTACTATCAATGGTACTAAATATTTTTGCAGATGTAAACCAAATGCACCTAAAATTTATTGGGATTGTGTAAGTCTTTACATAGGCAAAAAATATTGAAAAGTAAGATTGGAGAATATAAGTAAAATGGAATGAAAGATGAGAAGCAACACTGATGGAACTCAATGGAGTAGTACTCAGCAGATGACATCATGAACTTTGCAGGTGAATGGATGGAACTCGAAACCATTATGTTAAGTGAAGTAACACAGTCCCAGAAAAAGAAGAAGTGAATGGTCTCCCTCATTTGTGGATGCTAACACTAAATCCTCAGATGAAAGGCAAGCTGAACATTATTGTTATATGTCTGTTTATCTGAAAGGAACTATGTTGTTACAATGTAAATCTCTTTTTTTTAATTTTTTAATTTTTATTTATTTCTGTATGTGTATGAATGTCCTTCTTGCATGTAGGTTTGTGCACCCGTGTTGTGCAATGCCGCAGAGGTCAGAAGAGGGCGTCGGATTCCCCTGGAACTGGAGTTCTCCTGGAATTGGAGTTTCAGACGGTTCTCAGCCACCATGTGGGTGCTGGGAATCGAACCCGGGTCCTCTGTAAGAGCGGTCGGCACTCTTAACTGCTAGGCCATCTCTCCACCTCCTACAATGTCAATCTCTTAACAGGCTCTAGAATCAATCCACCACTTACTTTCTGTCTCTGTAATTACTGTATATGAGTGGAAAGTATGCATTCATATTTTAGAGTAATATAAAATTAGAGGAGGAAAATGTGAATTCCTAAACATAAAAAAAGATGGAGTGAAAGATGCAGGACATTTATGGCAGAATGCATGATCTGGGGTGCGTTGGGCAGAAGGGAAAGGGGAGTATGTCTAAACTGACCTGAGAAATGATGTCTGAAATACACAGAACATCAATAAAAGCATTCTAAAAAATTAAACTGATATGTAAGAATTGCGCATAGAAAAGAGAAGGATGGTCAGTGAGTTGATTGAAACTAAGGGGGTATTAAACACCCTTATGGAGAATTATTCATGCGTAATCTATTTAAAAATTCAAGCAAAACAATTGGAGTTAATTTGGCCCACATAAGTGGAAAAAACATTCCCAGATGATATGGGTTATTTAATTAAAATCTCATTGCGAACCACAAGGGTACCTCCTGATAATTATTGGTAAAGGAGGTTTCAGAGGTCTTCAAACCAACACAAGCATTTGACATTGCCCTTGGTTACCCTTCACAGCTACATGATAAGACATTGTTACTGAAGACACTATATGTTTTAGCTACAGAACATCAAGTTAACACTTTCAAATTGTTCAGGTAGCATTCTCTTTTGCATATCTTTCAAAGTGCCAGAAAATGAGATTAGGTTGCTGGGGGAGAAGATACCTCAATGGTCTTACCCAGTGTTGCATTCTACATGCTGAAATAGTGATCTATATTAGGCAACATATCTAGACCCAGTGGTATAGTAAGTGTGAATGTTACAGGGTAACTCACCATTCTGATTATATTTAAGACCTACATCACAAGAAAGAATATCATGTCTGTTACTGTAATCCTGGAGAAAAGTCCATGGATATAGAAATCTTAATCACTGTGGTAGAATTTATTATATTGCTCTATTGTTCATGGAAAATGACCATGTTTTTAAATTACCTTCTAAGTCAGCTGTGGTGATGTATGTCTTCAGTCCCTTTACTTAGGAGTCAGAGACAGGTAGATCTCTGTGAGGGCCAGCCTGTTCTACATAGCAATTTCCAGGCTAGCTGGGGCTACAGGGAAAACCTGTCTCAAAAATTCCTAAACATCTTGCCTTCTAAATATGTGTTAATAATCATAGACTAGTGCTGTTTTCAATCTTGGTCAGCAAAGCTTCGTATTCTGAGAATAAGAGACAGACTGCTCAGCCCTAAAAGGGAAATCTGTATCAACACCCTCCCCCCCTCCCCCCCACAAACACAACAGGGCCCTGGAGAAAGAACTGAAGAATAGTGAGGAAAGAATGAAAGCAACAGATGATATGAAGGAATGCTCTGAAATGCTATGTTTTGAACATAGCTTGATTATTGAATTTATAAATTCTGCAGCTGGCATTACCAACATGTCTTACAAAAGATCAAACCAGCCAAAATTCAGGCATAACTTACAAAATGAAAATGAAGACACAAATTGATCATGTGAAGTGATGTTTAATATTACTGAACTTTCATGAAATGTGAATTTACATGATGAAATAAGGCTACAGCTATGATTTGATTGTTGCTTTTATTCCGCCAAAGGACACATTGGGGCTTAATCTCCAGTAAAAAGTTTTCTGAAATAATGAGACTTATAAAAGGTAAATTAGATTGTAAGTACATCACTCAATATAGGCTAATTGGGACTCTAAATTAATTCTCAGGGGAAAGGTTTTATCTTCAAAGTATAACTTGATAATCAAAGTAGATGCTTTTCTTTCATTTGTCTCACATAGCTGGGCACAGGGCAACAGCAAACTCTTTCAGGACCCTGCCTTTAGAACTGTGTACCAAAATAACTTCTTATTAAACTCTTTCTCTGAAGTACTCTTTTTCAGAATTAGAAAAAGAAATAAATTGCATTGTATCAAAATGCTAAAAAGTTGGCTACAAAATCAACATCAAACTTTGGTGACAACATGGAGCATGTGGTTCACTCACATGTTGCAAAATACTAATTAAAGTTAAATGGTTGATGATTCTGAGAGCTTTTGACCTTGTCTTATAACATTAAATAGGTGAATGTCATACCACTTAATTTTATTGTTAGGCATGTTTTCCCTCCAAATAATTAAAATACATTTTCATGCAAAAACATAAACAGAGAAATCCACAGCAGATTTATGATTTTGATTTCCAAAAGATGAAAATAATACAGACATATTCCAACAAATTATTTACCAAACAATATGTGATGTTTTAATATCATGACCTAACATTAGAAATAATGAACTTATTATATGTTCAACAATTCATATGAATTTCAAATAAATCATGCTGCATCAAAAAGGGAATTTCTAGCTATGGCTTGGGTTTCCTGCCCAGATCTGCATCCAATGAATAACTGCTGAGAAAGTGAGAGTCCTTTTCTTTGAACTGTATGACATCCAGCAGGTTCACTAGACTCCAATGGATAGACCCATACCCAAGAGCATTTGTGGGACTTAAATTAGACTTGATTGGCCTTTAAAAATAGAAAAACTGCTGGATGTGAATCCTAGCACTTGGGAGGCAGAGGCAGGTGGATCTCTGTGCGTTCAAGTCCAGCCTGGTCTACAGAGTGAGTTCCAGGACAGCCAGAGTTACAGGGAGACCCTGTCTCAAAAAGTCTAAAAAAAAAATAGAAAAACAATAACAGAGGGCATGAAGTCAAGGGGAAAATTTCAGGATATGTGTGCAGATGGGGGAATGGGTCTAAATATAAAAAATCATATAAAATTATCAAAGAAATAATAAAATATTTTTAAAATTCATTTCAAAAGCTTATATAGGGTATAATTATATTCCTATAGTGTTTTTGAATACATAGATTATGGAAAAGAGAAAAATTGATGATATACAAGGGTTAGAAACAAAGCTGGGTGGAGTTTTGTTGACTACAAAATAAATCATAATTTTCCATGTAGTTAGAAAGCTGTTTTATATCCATACCAACATCCTGATTATTATATCATATATACTAGTATTTTACAAGATATTAATATTGCAAAATCCTGTAACAACTCAAATGTTAACTGCTATTTATTACAAATGTGTATATTTGTAGAATAAAAAAATTATTCATGAAATCCAGGTAAACACATAACATTGCTATTGAAGAAAGTATGTTATTTCTTCCTAGGGAATCAACTTACAAATTACAATGAAAATGTTTAAACATTGTGATCATTATTTCTCTCTTTTATAGGATATCTGACATTAAAACTGAATTGAATGATTTTCAGAATAAATTTAGTAGTTTGGCTTAAGTATAATGGAAAGAGTGTTCAGAGAATATCCCTTCATAATCCACAAGAATATCTTTTTAAACAGATTAGCCTCCAGTTGAAATCGTTCTCCAATCCCTTATGTTTACAGCACCAGCTGCATTTTTAAAGTGAGACTGATCAATAAGAGAGGAGGGACTACAAGTATCACTCATGGGAGGAAGCACCATACAGATAGCTGTGAAAATTACTATTTGGTCTCCCATCCTGGTATACTTGGCTACCTAAAATTTCATTTAGTCATTGTTGTAGTTTGATGTCTGTTACTGTGATGAACACCATAACAACAAAACTACCTCAAAAAGAACATGTATATTTGGATTACTTGTTATAGTACTTTAATTGAGGGAAGGCAAAGAAGAAATTTGAGGCTACAAAGTAAGAATAGACCACAGAGAAACGCTGCACAATTTATAATATGCCTCAGAAGCAACTAACCATTTTATATGTATATATATATTATATATATATATATATGTGTGTGTGTGTGTGTGTGTGAATGGCTGCATTTTTGAAGGTATGTGAACTCTAGGCATGCCTCCTACCCACAGAAACCAGAATAGGGTGGTGATCACCATGCAGGCAGGATCAAAGGGAACAAAAGGGGAAGGGAACTCAAGAACACTGTGCTTCATTGTCTTGGGGAATTCAGCCCCACAGCCAGGTCAGGCCAAGCTATTTGCCTATCTCAGACCCTTAGCCTTAGGGTGTTGGTAGTTGCCCTGCTATGGTCCTATAGATGCCAACTGTTGAGGACTTGAACAACCCAAGACAGGATTCACAAAATGGTCACTAATTTGCAAGCTTCTGTCCAGGTTAAACCCAGCCAGTTAATCAATACACAATTCCCAGGCTTATGGGATTGACCCCTATCCAGCCAATACCCATGAGCATTCACTACAAGTCCCAAGCCTAAAGGGCTTAACTTACACACACACAGAAATTAACGGACAAGGAACCCTCATGTGATGGTAAAGGATAGTCTGTTTATTTGTTCATAGCACTTTGTTTATATATGCAGAGTGACTTTGTTTATATAGGCAGAGTGACATCATCTCTCAGGGCCCAGTCTCAGTCCTCCTGCCTCATGCTCTGGAAACATCATGAGTTCTGTATCAGGGGTTTGTCTCGCAGGGTTTGTTGATACAAGCAAACCTAGAGGCAGGTTTCAGTGTAAAGGACAGGCAGACAATTAAGCACAATGCAGCCATAGGTGGCCTCTTTCTATCTACATAGCTCCCTTTTAATTTTATTTTTTCTGAGTGACAGGTGAGTCTATGTGAGGAGTTAACATCACAAAGAAACCTGAGCTTTGAATAGCCAGCTGCTTAAATGGTTTTTTGAGCATGAGGTTGGACAGAATGGCAGACCTAAGAGTTTTTATTTTTATAAACTAAGACTAATTAATCTTAGACAAACCCTTACTTGAACTAATTACTGAACATAGGTAGTATATATAGGCAACATTTACACAAATTCAATTAGTAGTCATTCATGTCTAAGTTTTGTACAACCCAGAGTCTCCAGAGTCCAACTGGAGAGTCTTGTACACACAAGCATGTTGCTGATCAAATAAGAGTCCATTCTATATTGTTGTGATTTTACAATTTATCCAAACCTCCTGAGCCCTTACATTCTACCATGCCCCCACTTCCTCGTTTGTTCCCCGAGCTTCAGGGGACAAGGGACAGAAGGGGATAAGAAGTAAAACAGTCTATTTTTCTTTGAGGTGTCATTTTGGACTCTGCTCTGTCGAGGCCATTTCTTTCCATGGTTTGACAGTTTATTTAGGAATCCTTTTTTTTAATCTTACTAATAAAACATAGACAATGAGATGGTATAAGCATTTAAATGGCATTATCATGACAAGTTACTCTGTGCCCACAGATACAAATATTTCGATGGCATATTAGTCTAAGAACTATGGCTTTCTTTATACCATTTTTTAATTACTATGGGTATAATACCAGTCATGTGTCATTTTTCCAAAGGAGTGGGCTAGGAGCCAATTAGATTTGGGGTACATTAATATTTTTTGGCTGCCACTAGCTGCACAGATCTTCCAGGCAGGGGTGATGCACCTATTGAGTCTTGTTTGACTCAATGAGACCAATAATTATTTTCTTTTTACCAGTGGCCTTTGGTAATGCATTCTGGCATTCAAGAGACCTACTTTCCACTTGCAATCGTGGACTCTATGTCCTTTTTATGCTCACACTAGGTCTTCAGCAGCAGGGTCTTAATACCAATTATTTGTGTGTACCTTAACTTGTAGGCAAATAGCCTTTTTTGGGGGGGGCACTAGCCCCCAGCCAACACTCCTTGGCAGAATTACCCATTGCCTGTACCAAAGCTTTCTTCTATTAACACATTTTGCTTAAATATAAAGCCTTTAAAGATTTCACAATAATGCTTAACTCTAAATAAAATTTTCTTTTACAGTTTTTATGTCCATTAATCAATTAAAGAAAGCAGTTGTATATGCCCCATGAGAAATTGTTACCATAGCAGTTGTCTTCTTTGTAGTTAAAGAATAACTTCATTACCATATTTTTTTTCCTTTTCTGTAAAAAGGAGAGGTAGGACTTTTTTGTATAAAAACTTAGCAGCTCCTGGAAAGCAAACATCATTAGGACACACTATAAACAGTTGTTTTAAATAGAATCCAGAGAGATGTTTGGTGCCTGTGGCTCAGGAAGTTTTCTTCCTTTTGATGTTCGGATGTGTCAACCTCTCAGTTGGTATTTCTTGGTCCACCCTGTGCAATCCAAAATCGTACCTTTCTCAGGCATCTAAGTTGGTGATGTTTTACCTATGGGCCCTGCTATGGCCCTATAGATTCCACCTGCTAGGGATTTGAACACCTGAGTCTGGATTCACAAAATTGTGCCTAATTGCAAGCTTCTGTCCAGTTTAAACCCAGCCAGCTAATCTATACACACTTCCCAGGCTGGTGGTCTGGCAGATTGACCATTATCCAGCCAATACCCACAACATTCACCACAAGCCCCAAACCTAAAGGGCTTAATTTATACATGAACAGAAATTAACAGACCAGGGACCCTCACATGATGGTAAAGGAGAATCTATTTGCTCACAGCACTTTGTTTATATAAGCAGAGTGATGACATCTTTCAGAGCTCTCTCTCAGCCCTCCTGCCTCATGCTCTGCAAACATCACAAGTTCTGTATTAGAGGTTTGTCTCCTATAGCTTGTTGATACAAGCAAATCTTGCCTAGGGGCAGGCTTCCATGTAAATGACAGGCAGACATTTAACCATAATGCAGCCACAGGTGACCTATTTCTACCTACATATGAATTTGGATTTAAAAGCTGTTATGAGCCTCCATGTGGATGCTAGAAATAAAAACCAGGTCCTTCTCAAGAGCAGCAAGTGCTTATTTCTTCTGACCCATCTTTCCAGTACCAGTTCAAACCCACTTTACCAAAGTCATTCAGATTTTCCTGAACTATTCCTACGTCACTAAAAGTATATCCCTCCCCTGAGACTCAGCAAAACCAATAAAGTCTTACACGATTCCCAAAGTCCTTTCTGAATCAAACCCTTTATTAATTCTCTTGTGAGCACTCTTTCAACTTCATTTCTGTGATTCCACAGAACTCAGATTCAGCCTTCTCACCTCTATGTCCCACAGCTTCCTGTGCCAACCTGTGAGAAATTGTTTATCATTTGTTTAAATGTCTTTCTCAATTCAGTTCCTATACCTCCTTAAGGATTATTGATCATGGACCTGTCAGAGGCCCACAAAACAATGCACATTATTGTCATTGCTCTCAGTAGCCCACAGATTATCAAATAGGAATCAAGGAATAGACACACCTTTATCACAGTCTGATGGAGATAGTTCCAAAATTGCAGTTCCCTCAACCATGTTAAATCTAGTTTGTGTTAAATTCATAGCTAAGTTTACCCATCACAGTAATTCAGTTACACTGGTTATGACTTTTATTGTGAGATCTTCTCTTCCAGCCACATTTTTAGCAACATATCATTCATTATCACTTTTTTTATCTGTGCTCACACTGTTCTTTCTCACATTAACACCTGCCACTTCTGCACTGAATGTCTCAAATTTATGCATAGAGTTCAGGATTGGTCTCAAAACTTAACTTGTTTCAAATTCAGTGTTCCCTCCCTCTACTTGCATCAGGATTGCTTACTCCTTATAAGTTAAATGAATGATTTTCAAGTATATTCTTGGATCCTCTACAATGTTACTGTCATTTTTTAGGAGAATGTCTAGAGACTTAGTAATATTTTCACATTTTTCATTCAGAAAAATAATATAAAGTAGCCAAAGTTTGAAGCATTCTGTTTAGTCCACTTACTAACTTTGCTTGTTGAGAGTGTATCGATTCTGCATTTCTAATTAATAACATTATAGTAGATAGCGTAAGTTATATTATATATGATATAGGATAAATATAGTTAAATATATAATTAATATTATAATTAATTTAGGATTAAGTATAGTGGGCCACTATTTAAATGTATCATTATCATTTTAGTACATATTTTGTTTACCTATATATTCTTTGCCTCCCTATCAGAAAGTACAGTTTGATAAAGTGAAGATAGAATTGATTGATCTTTGGAATATTTTACATTTAACAATGGTGAGTTGCTTATATTGCTTATATAAACATTTTCTATTGCTTATATAAACATTTTCTAGAAGAATAGTATTCATCCATCATTTGCAATAGAATGGATAATTTTACGTGAAATAAGCGAGATTCAGAAAAATATTGTTTTCACAATAAATGATATAATTATATTAAAATATTATTAACTGAAAGCCATTAATTAAAAAATATAGTTAGATTTTTAAAGAAACTTATCAAATTTTATAGTTGGAAATAGCCTAAAAATAAATAAGTATTTGGCATTTGAAACATTCTAGGTCACGTCATTAAAATTACATCAATAATGCAATCACTGCTAATAATAGAACTCCATAGAAAGTTCTGTTTTTATTACTCAAGCTTACCATTATTAAAAGATTATTATTTTATGAATATATTCTGAAATTTACATGATTTGAAACATTTATTTTTAACAAATTCTTAGGGAATTACATATACTGACTCTATATATACCAACAGAATATTATGATTTCTGTCCTAAATCAGATATCATAACCACAAAAAGACATGGAAAACTCCAATAGACACATAATTAAAATGATTATGATTATTTCAAATTAATATGCAATTAAAGAGTATTTTTGATAATTTTTTTAGGAAACTAATGAAAATGGGATGGATCATTAGGTGAAGTATTGTATAAGTAGCTACATGTTTCATTTCATTATTAAATCCTGAAGGATAAATAAGGGAGGCAGAAATTACTACACACTTAAAGATACAGAAATAAATTATTTTCAGAGAAAATTCACTAAATAAGGAAGTATGAAATCTAAGTTAGGAAAAGGAAATAAAGATGATATCATTAAGTTTGACAAAGGAAATCCCAGATCAATGTCCCTTGAAAGAAAAACAAAATTTGCTACTATTCCTAGGCAAGAATGTATTTATATGTTGCCAGGCCTTTATACACACACACACACACACACACACACACACACACACACACACACACAAACTTTTAATCCCAACACTTCTGAGGCAGAGGCAGATTGATCTCTGTGAGATTCAGGCTAGTCTGACCTGAATATACAATTTCAGGTCAGGTGGGGCTGCAGAGAGAACCTATTAAAATAAAGGTGAAGAAGAATTTGATTTCCTGAACACATAAGGTGGCCGCAGCTCCCTAGTAGAGCACATAAATCACATTACAAAGATTAAGAGGAGAAACTTCATTTGGTTCCACTGTCCCTTACCTGCATCAGAAAAGCACCATGTGGTAAATCATCCCCCTGACATGCAGCTTCTCTTTGAGTAGGAGAAATCAAGGTGCATGTACAACTTCAATTTGTGAAAGTGCTGCTCATAAGCCTATTTGCATTATGTTCCATTTTTGAACCAGAGATTTCTGGTATTATCACATCTATACTACTGGGAACATAAAGGAGCATAAAAGGCAAAAATCACACTGACCAGACTCAGAACGCTGTAGTAGATCAAGAACCACAAGTATTAATTTGACAACAGGCCACACCATCACCAATCACTTAACTCAAACTTGGGGGGTCCTCCAAATTCTACTGCCTGACTCTTGAGCCTAGTTAGTATCTCCAAGGAAGCCGTAAGCCTAGGAAGAGGTTCCACCCCACCAGGGTCCAAGAGCTCAGCTAACTGCCCCACCCTATTAGGGAGTGTAGATAAGTACTTGCTTGACCTTAAATCCCACCTAAATAAACTTCAAACAGCACTACAAAAGCATATTGAAAGTACAAATCCAACTGGTTAAGTACATGCATAAAAAAAAACTCTAACGGTGGCCCTAAATCAATTTTAATTTTAATATAAAAAGTTAAATAAAATAACAGTAATCACCAAGACTTATTAAGTGACACATGATATAGATAATATAAACTTTGGTATCAATAATCTTAATTATGTAGATGGTAGCAAGTTTATAGAGATATCCTATGTGATTTTAGTTATCCATTTAAACTACATGAAATAGCTCTCTGTGTAAGTTAATAACTCAAATGTATTTTGTTTTCTGTATCTCAGGATTAATTTATTTCAGGTGTATATATTCAGAATAAGTCAAATAAACCTAATCACATCATTGGCATGATAAAGAATAACATATTGTTGATTATAATTTATGAATTTTAAAGAAGCATTTTACGTCAAATTTAATTATAAAATAAATTCAGAGTGTTTGACTCTGGGGTAGGAGGACATGAGTTTGATTATTAGAATCCATGTCAAAAACTTGGTTGTATAATTAGACATCTATTTATTACCCAGAAGATACGAGTGCAACTGCTGGGCTACTCATTGTTGTGTTAAGTAGCCTTTAAAACTGGGAAGGACCAATGATTGGTTTTCTCTTGGCATTTTGCATAGTACCCTGGGGTATCACAAGAACTTCTGTTCAGGAAGGTGGTTTCCAGGTCAGTCCCAACTCCATTGTTCGAATTCTTGTGTTTGAATGATATACTGTCTTCAGTAATAGAATCTGGGGGTGACCAAGGGTTATGTTAACAACATTTGTTATTTTGGGAATCTAGTAGACTACTCTGAACATACAACTTGAAGGAAAGTTTCTCCTATCTGGCACAGTTTCTTTTTTAAATAATTTTATTTTATTTTAATTTATATTTTATTTTTATTAAATTTCTTTTATTGCATATTTGTACATTTCATACAATTTCTCCCATTCAATTTTAGGGGCCCTCGTACTCCCAACCCTCCATCAGAACTAATGTATTACACCATCCATTCAAGCATAATATATTACATCATCCATTAGAGCATTTTCTTATGTACTCATGTTCATATATTTTATGAATATTTTTCAGTAGGTTTTTGAGTAAATACATTTCCTTCTGTCTGGTGACATCACCTAATATGTATTTCTTGATGTCTAGCCTCTCCCATGCCTCCCGAGCTAATGTACCCCAAGTATCCCCATTTTCCTTGATAATGCCTTTCTCATATTAATCCTCCATGATTTCTTTTTTACCGTTCCGTACTCCCTTCTCATTTGAATAAAGTCATTTTTTCCCATTTACCTCTCCTTCTCTCAGGCTCTTTTTTTTTCTCTTTTTTCCCCTTTACTTCCTTGGGGGTAACTCATGGGTGGCACTGTAAACATAGCCAAATACACATTACTGAAGAAGTCATAAATTCTAGGGAAAATTCCTGTCTCTAATGTATCTCTAGACAAATGAAATTTCTTTTTTTGGTCTTTTTTTTTTTTTTTTAATAAAGGGTCTCCCTCTAGCCTCATATGTAGACCACTATTGTCCCTGAACTCGAAGAGATCTGGCTGCCTCTACCTCCGGAGTACTGGGATTAAAGGCATATGCCAACACGCCTGGCGTGACAAATGAAATAACATAATTCATGCCAAATATAGTCCTTATACTTACAGACAACTATACCATACAAACACTAATCAAAGAAGCATCTCTTTGCATCATACGGAGGCTATTACAGATTTCCCCAATTGGTGACACAGAAACAAGATAATATTGATGCATCTCTTACCTCTTACCAACAAAGTTCCTTCATGCAACAGAGAGCAATGAATACAAAAGTCCACAAATGGCCAAAGCATAGACAATAAGAATCTGCAGTGTTTGTCCCTGGATAGGACCACTATATTAAAGCCCACCGGCTCCTGGCTCAGAGAGCCTTGGGAAAAAGGCAGCAGCAAGATTGTGAGAGCCAAAGTGGGTCCATGAACATAAGGAAACAGATTTTCTGGCCTCTGATAACTTGTTCATATGAACTTGCAGCAGCTATGATGACAGAGAGCACAAGACCCAGGCTGGAGAGATGGTCTAGCTGTTAAGAGCGCTGACCGCTCTTGCAGAGGACCCGGGTTTGATCCCCAGCACCCACATGGCGGCCGAGAACCGTCTGAAACTCCAATTCCAGAAGAACTCCAGTTCCGGGGGAATCCGACCCCCTCTTCTGACCTCCGCAGCATTGCACGACACGGGTGCACGGACTTGCATGCAGACAGTATATTCATGCACATACAGAAATAATGAAATTAAATAAAGAAAAAAAAAAAAAAAAAAAAAACAGCCTAGAATTCAGGATATGGGCAGCAAGCAATCCCCAACCTTTGCCAAGGAACTATCAGTGAATTATTACTGTTTGATGAGGAAACATTGCTTTTTTTGAGTGTGTGACTCTATAATAGGCTGACTAGAACCACACTGGATGAACTTGCACTGAGGGACATCTGTATACCCTAACTTGATGTGATAGACCTTAACATTTATGACAGAATACGTGTACTGGACCTTAACATTTATGACAGAATACATGAAATCTTGTACGGTAAGCTATGAAGGAGGTAAAGGTGAAGGAAATGGTCAAAATATTAAAATTTACTGTATGTAATGTACAAAAACTCAATGAATTATACATAAAAGTTGGATGTGTTGGTTCACTCATGTAGATTCAGAGTTGAGGATATGGAAATGGTAGACCTCTTGGGGTTCCTGCAAGCGCACCCAAATTAGCAATCCCCATTTTCCAAAGAATGACCATGTCTAAGGAAAAGACTAAGGTAAGACTGGCAAGACCTTGAGTCTGATCTTAAGAAAACAGTGTGGTGAGCCGGGTGTGGTGGCTCACACCTTTGATCCTCAGGCTTCTGCAAGAGCAACCAGTGCTCTTAACAGCTAAGCCACATCTCCAGCCCCCAAGCCCAAATTTTTAATTTGTTTGTCTTGATAGTCAGGTTTAGAAATATCTGTTAAATATTTCTTCGAATTGTATAATTTCCTTTTCATTTATTCAATTATGATGTCTCTTTCTGTGCAGAAGATTTTTTGTTTGTTTGTTTCATATGGTCCATTTGGCCATATTTGTTAAGACCTTCAGTACCATGGTCCTATTCAGAAAGTCCTTTCCATTGCAAATAAGTTTGGACATCTTTTCTTCTTTCTACTCTACAAAATTTGGGGTGTTTATTCTTGATCCATTTGTAGCTGAGCTTTTAGCAGGGTAAGAGATAAGGGTATAATTAAGTTATTTTTTAGTTTTGTTTTATTTTTATGTTTTATTGATATTTCGTGTATTTCAGACATCACTTTTCAGTTCAGTTTAGGCATATTCCCTTTTTCCTTCCCCCTACCCCACCCTAGATCATGCATTCTGCCATAACCGTCCTGCATTTTTCTCTCAGTCTTTTTTATGATTAGGAATTAATATTTTCCTCCATTAACTTTATATTATTCTAAAATATGTCTCCCTTTAGTCCCAGCTGGCCTGGAGCTCACTCTGTAGACCAGGCTGGCCTTGAACTCACAGAGATCTGCCTGCCTCTGCCTTCCGAGTGCTGGGATTAAAAGCACGAACCACCATGCCCAGCACTATGGATGACTTTTAGCTGCCATGTGGGTGCTGGGAATGGAACCCAGGTCCTCTGCAAAAGCAGTCAGTGTTCTTAACTGCTGAGCCATCTCTCCAGTCTCATAATTCAGTTCTTCTACATATAAATATCCATTTTGACCAGTAGCATTTTCTGAAAATGATGCCTTTGTACAATGTGTATTTTTAGTAAATTTCAGTGGGCTGTGGGATTGAGGGTTTATATGTCTATGTGTGGGACCTCAATTCAATTCCACTAATTCTTTCTGCAGTGTTTTTATTGTTGCACTTTTTCTGTGCTGTCATATTAATTTTTTTCTAATTTCTTTTCAGAATACTACTGGCAGTTTTCTGAGGATTTTGTCGAATTTATAGTTTAGTTTCATTGAATGCCTATTTTCACAGTATTAATTCTAGCAGTTCTTAAGGTCATTTTGTCTTCTGGTATCTTCTCTTTTCAATGTTAAATTTGCATTTAAAAGTCTTTCACTTTCTGGTTTGTATTTACTCTAAGATTTTTTCTAGGCTCTTATGATGTGGTTTGTTTTCCTGGTTTATTTCTTGATATGTTTTCCGTTTGGCATATAAGAAGTTGTACGTCTGTGTGTTGAATTTTTTATCCTGCTACTAAGGATAATGTGTTTATATGCTATAGGAGTTTTCTAATGGAATCTTTATTGGCTTTATATATACTGCTTTATCATCTGGAAATAAGAATATTTTGACTTCTTCCTTTCCAGTTTACATCACTTTGTTGTACACCTCTATCTAAGACTTCAAGCACTGTGTTGAACAGTACCCTGGAGACTGGGTATCTTTTTCTTGTTCCAGATTTTACTGGAAATACATCCTGCTTTTTTGCATTAGCATAATATTTGTCATGGGTGTGTGATATATTGCCTCTTTTATGTTGTGACATATCAACTGTGTCTGGAGATTCTTCCAGACTTTTGTCATGAAAGTATGTTCAATTTGGTCAAAAATTTTTTCTGCATCTGTATTAGTCAATTTTCTGTTGCTGAGATAAAAACCACCATGACTAAGGGAACTTATAAAAGGAAGAGTTTATTTGAATTTACGATTGATGGTTCCAAGGGGTTAGAGTCCATCATGGTGGGGAGGCATGGTGGCAGGAGCTGGATCAGAAAGCTGAGGCTCACAACTTCCAGTGAATACATACAGGAGGAAGAGACAGAGCAACTGTAGACCGGCAATGTTTGTTGAAATCTCTCAGCCCGCCCCCAATGACATACTTCCTCCAGCATGGCCACACCTTTGAAGAACTTCCCACACCGTCCCACCAACTAAGGGCAAAATGTCTGAATACTTGAAGCCTATGGGGGGACATTCTCATTCAAATGAGATGATCATGTGCTTTGTGTACATGAGTCTAATCATGTGGTGGAACACATTTATTGATTTATTTATGTTGAACCACCCCAGAATATCTGGAATGGAGCTGACTTAATTGTGGTGGTTGATTTTTTGATCTCCTCTCAATTTCAGGTTTCAATATTTTAAATAATTTTATGTTGTGATTGTATCGCCTGAGTGTGTGTAAGGTCATCCATCTCCTGCAATGCCTGCAGTGTCAGAAGAGGGAATGGATTCCCGAGAAACTGGAGTTATAGATGGATGTTAACCTCCATGTGGGTGCTGGGAATCAAACCCGGGTCCTCTGCAAGAGCAGTTGGTGCTCTTACCTTCTGAGCCATCTCTCCAGCCCTGATAATCAGTATGTTTGGGCATTTTAGTGTCCCAGAGTTCTTGTAGGTTCTTTTCTATTTAACATTTTTATTGAGCATTTTTACATTTCATACAATGATAACTAATCAAATTTAGCCCTCCATACTCCCACCCCCCCATCAAAACCCATGCATTTCACCATCAAATCCAGTCAAGGTTTTTAAACCGGATGTCCTTCTGTGAAAATTTATTGACTGGGGTCTAGTCAGCACATCTAGAAATCCTAAATAAGGCTTAATTTCCCTCACCCTGAAGTAATCAGCCTCCAGTAGTCTTCAGTCCAGGGCTGGCCCATCACCCATTTCTTTTGCTCCACTATGGGTTCTTGTCTGATTTGGCATGGGTCCCATGCATGGTGCCAAAATAGCCAAAAGTTCACATGTCCAAGTTTCCAGTAGTCTGAAAGAGTCTGCTTCCCCTATGTTCATGCACCAGCCCAGGCTCTTATAATCTTTGTACCCCCACTTCAGCAGTGATCCCTGATCCATGAATGGTTGAGTTTAATATAGGAGTCTTATTCAGGAACCCAAGCTCCTGAGGCTCCCATTCTTTGAAATTTAGCCAGTTGTGGCCTTCTATATGCATGTACTCTATTGTATAGGGATACTTGAGTGATGAGAGTTTCGGGATGTACTCATTTTCTCTCTGCCCCTCATTTCACTATGTTCTGTGTTATTTGTAGTGTTACAAATTGAGACATGTCTTCAAGACTGGGCATCATTGCATCATTCACATGTATATTTTTATCTCTTTTTTGTGTTTAACATTTTCATTGACTGAGAAACACCTTTCTCTATTTCTCAAGAGTTCATTTTCCCTCTTTCACTTCATCTATTCTACAGATAATGATTCCCATTTAGTCATTTTCCTTTTGTTGCTGTTGTTATTGTTTAGTTTTGTGGGTTTTCTGACAGTGGATTTTTAGTTTCGGCTTTTACTTAAGTTTTTCTATATATTTTCTAGCTCCTTATTAAACTCTCTTTTCATATCTTGAAAAGCTAAATTTGATTCAGCTCTGTTTTCATGCTCTTTATTATGTCACTTTTTCATATCCTCTAACCCACTGCTATCAACTTCACTGTTCTAGTTTTTAAATCCTGAGTCAAAACATATGGCTGAATGAAATGACAAAGACAATTCCGGGGGGAAAAAAACGGATGTGGGATGTGGTGGCCCACACCTTTAATCCCAGCACATGTAAGGGAGAGGCAGGCAGATCTCTGTGAGTTCAAGGTCTGCCTGGTGTACATAGGGAGTTCCAGGACAGCCGGAGCTACAAGGAGACTCTGTCTCAAAAACACCAAAAAAAAAAAAAAAGAGAGAGAGAGAGAGAGAGAGATAGAGAGAGAGAGAGAAATTTTATTCATGAAAGAGTTAGAAATATTGCTGAGATAAAGATGGAACTGAAAAAACTAAATAAGCCAAGTAGAGATGACAGCAGAAAACCTCACCAGCAGAAATAATCAAATGGAAAAATGTTTATCAAGACTAGAAGTTTATGTTGGAGAACTGGATAGCTCAAGCAAACAATATGAAGAAAAGAAGGAATTGAATATGCAGGAAATGTATGACACCTTGGAAAGATCAAATCTACTCATCACAGGCATAGATGTCAAAAAGGAAATTTTCTTCCAAGGAGCCAGCTAGCCCCCTAATTCCTGGGCCTGAAGCTGTTGCTGGCAACAAGAGCATCACAAAGAAAAAGAGAAAGTTCCAGAAAACACCTCAGGAAGATGAGAACAGACTTTTGGGTGGAGAGGCATGCCCACAACAGATACCTTCCCAACTCCATGATTAACCCTAATAAAAATCACCAAAAATAAATAAATTAATTAAAAAAAAAGAATTTCAGGTCAACATCCTTGAACAGTAAAGAAGAAGCTGTTTAGTTGTTGGAGATCATATGTTTCCTAAAATATACAATATCACTAGAAATCAAGATACATGCTACAGATACCATAGTAAAAGCTTATAAGACACAGATTATAGGAATGAAATTTACAATGACATTTATAGTATAGGTATAATCTGGACCAATGACATTTACATAAATTTCAACAAAAAGGTACTGTTTAAATATAAATAATCTTACTGATTCATTTCTTCCTTTTGTGATCTCTGCATATGATCTTAATCCCTCAGTATCTTCCTCACCCTCCAACCAAGATAGTGTAAAATACAGTGTGAACATATGTATGCATGCTCACATATCAAAGCTCTTAAAACAGAGTACCTTTTTTATTGGAAATAACCAGATAAATCTATTTGTGCTGTGTGACATTCTAAACCTTGCATCAAAACCCATGGCTCTTGCTGGGCGTGGTGGTGCAAGCCTTAAATCTCAGTACTCAGGAGGCAGAGACAGGCAGATCTCTATGAGTTCAAGGCCATCCTGGTCTACAAAGTGAGCTCCAGGCTAGCTGGAACTAAAAGGAGACCCTGTCTCAAAAAGACAAAAAAAATTCATTCTCTGTAAATTAAGGTTGTATACTGACTTTTAATTCCTCATTTGATTCTGCATAGAATGTTTCAGTAAATCACAGCTGAACTCTAGCTCGGGAGTACAGTGCAAGACATATAAAAAAGAAAGTGGCCTCAGCAGTTAAGTCCACTCTTGGTCTTAAAACAAATTCAAAGCGTAAGGCTGTTTCTTTAGGGGTAAACATAGTGTGTATTAAAACCAAAATAGACAAATAAAATAATAGCTAATTTTGGAGGACATGAAATACAGTTGTTATGGGGAGGTGACAGAGAGGGTAATGGGGTCTGAATGTAGTCAAAGTACATTGGATGAAATTCTAGAATCAATGAAAATTTTTACATAAAGAAAGGCTGCAACTGATAAGTGTTAGATTCAACTATACATGAAATGTCATTTTTTTCTGGAATCAACTATTAGCAATTTAATATGAATTCAAGTAAAAAATATTTCAAATTTTGTTAATAAAACTTACATCTAATGTATTGACATTTGAAGATATGTATACATGTAAATAATATTTATTCATATATGTATATATGTATATANAAAAAATAAATAAGTAAATTATCCATAGACCAATGTTAGGTATGAATTTTTTGGCTTTCCAGTCAAAAGAAACATTCCCATGGCCTAACTGGTCTTTGTTAACATAAGTGTCAGGAATATTTGTAGCTCTTCCATTCTACTGCCTCCTCATAAATAAGAGCTCCAGACAATTTCAAAATGAAGATAAAAATGTGGCTAAGGTTGCAACAAAAATTCTAGTGACATGTAGATAGAGCACTAACTGTGTTTGCTAGGCTACAGTTTCTTTACTTTTAGCCTAGACTGTCCTTGATTCTTCTAAGAAAAAATATAGTTGAAAGCATGAGTATATTTTAAAAATCTAGAATAATTTGCTTCAAAAAAATTCATGTATATTTTACAAAATGATGCCATTCATCGCAACAGTTTCATTCAAGTATATCACATACTTTGATCATAGCCACCATTGTAATGGTTTTCCACTACTATTCTCTTTCATAGTACTGCTTCTACCTTAATATCATACATGCACATAGAGTATGTATATGTATATATAAATATATATGAAATTCAGTTTAATTTATGCATACTCAAATCTGTAAAGTCTCCTATAGTCTGGAAAGTAATTATATTCAGTCTCTCATCTTTGAGTTATCTTTTATTGTGTGAGGAGGAAAACAGTGATAATTTTAATCACATTTGTAATGGCTATCAAAACTTTGTTTTACAGAAACTTTAAATTTTGTATCTTTATAAAAATGATGAAAAGAATGGATAACACATGATTCACTAAGTGAAGGCAATGTGTTCCAGTAATTAAACCTCTAGATATAAAAAATTTTGAGAAGACTGAGAAAAATATGAAGGACATGTATGGCAAAATGCATGAACTTGGGTGGGGTGAGGGGGGCATGTAAAAGGGAATGAGTCTAATTGGACTGAGAAATGTTTTATGAACTGCACAAAACAAATAAAAAACATTGAAAAGAGTGATAATTTTAAAGATTGACTTTTGGATTTTTAATTTTTTCTGTGATATAAAACTCTTATTTCAAAATAAAGAATCTGTTAGAAGCATGATATCAATATTTCCAAATATGCTTAGTGAAATATAAGGGCAAATAAATATACCGTGAGCCATATGATATTAAAAATTTTAACAGAGGTTTAGTATCAACCTGAGTAAATTTCTGGTTGAAATGAATCTTATAACAGTAAGTTGCAACATTTTATGAATTCCTAGGTACTCTTCCTATATTCTTCACCAAATTTGCTAGTTTTCTTCTATGGCACAAATTTATAGGCTTCAATCATTCTCAAATCCTTTCTTCTCAGTTCTTTTCATTAATCCGATTCACTAATGTTAATTTATAAATGTCCCTCAAATCAGTGTTTACTTTTTCCTCCAAACGTTCATTTTGTGCTTCACAGTGCTATTGAATTTAATAATAATTCCAATAAATTTTAAAATCTAATCTGAATTTGTAAATCTGAA
Source organism: Rhizomys pruinosus (assembly GCA_009823505.1). NCBI lineage: Eukaryota > Metazoa > Chordata > Mammalia > Rodentia > Spalacidae > Rhizomys > Rhizomys pruinosus. The sequence goes on from VZQC01013302.1 coordinate 5,040,469, forward strand.
AATATTGCTTCTTTATAAACTTATAGAAGTAAATTAAACATAGATTCTCTAGTAGAGTGTAAGACAAACATTAGTAAAGTCTCTGAGCTCTGATTCTAGCTCAATGTCCTCTCATTATAACTGAAAATAGTTCTCCACATCTCTAGGCAATCAAACCACTTTCAAAAACGTACCTGTTTCTGGGGCTGGAGAGATGGCCTAGCGGTTAAGAGCACCGACTGCTCTTGCAGAGGACCCGGGTTTGATCCCCACACCCACATGGCGGCTGAGAACCGTCTGTAACTCCAATTCCAGGAGAACTCCAGTTCCACGGGAATCCGACCCCCTCTTCTGACCTCCGCGGCATTGCACCACACGGGTGCACAGACCTGCATGCAGACAGTACATTCATACACATAAAATAAATAATTAATTAAAAAACAAACAAACAAAAACATACGTGTTCCTTATTTAATGTTTTTATGCACTTCTATGTACTATAGTTGAACAAAATGAGATATACAAAGAGATAATTTCTGAAGTTATACTTCATTTTCATTTTAATCATTATATTATATAATGAAAGTTAATACTTAAAATTTTAGAGCTTAATTAAAATGTACTAAATATTGAAAAAAATATTCATTTTCTTTCATGGTATTCTATTTGACAAATACTAGCAAATACTGTCTGTCTTACCTATACTTGAGGAAGGTCTAAGCCTGCAATTACTTGAAGAAGACTGAAGTGATATTTCATTTGCCATGAGTTTCTCAGTAAAATGTGGGGCCCTCAAATAGGTGTTTTGTTGTATATTAGCTGAACCCAGGCTACAAAACATATTTTCTCAAATAAATACAAGGTATACCTAAGTTATTGGTAGTAGAAACTAATCTATTATATGAAAGTATGTAGGAAATATATAGATTGGCAAATAATTTAATTTTTCTTGGGGAATATTGTCAGCCAATATTATGCTCATGAAAATATGCATAAATAATTTTGATACTGAATGAAACAAAACCGTTTAACAAGGGAAACTAAGAGAAAATTTAATCATCCATTATAAATATTGAAGTTTAAGTGCATTATTGTTGAATTGATGCAAAGGCAATCATGGAATTGTTCATGAAAATAATGGAAATTTACACCATCTTCATAGCACCATGAGAACAATGCAAACTTGACTTTCAAACAGCTTCCATGGTTTTGTATCCTGGTTTTTTAGTGTGAAGAATCTTTGCAATAGTAGAGTAAATGTTTATTTGTATTAATAGTGTCAATTTTTTAGGTCAAGGAAGGTAATAAATATCAAGGAAAATATATGTCCTTGTAATCTGAGAGCAGAAAATTTGAATATTCCTAATATAGCTGTTTCAAGGTGTATTTGATTTTAGCTATATGAAAATACTTTGTATGTTTATTTGTAAACAAGTGTTCACAATCACCAGTTGCTATGTAATAAAATGAGATAAACCTTCTTGGACAATTATTATCAAAAATTGATAACACTGGAAATTTTTATATGTTTCTCTTTTTTTTTTTTTTTTTTGGTTTTTTTGAGACAGGGTCTCCCTGTAGCCCCAGCTGTCCTGGAACTCACTCTGTAGACCAGGCTGGCCTTGAACTCACAAAGATCCGCCTGCCTCTGCCTCCCAAGTGCTAGGATTAAAGGCGTGCGCCACCACACCCAGCTAGCTGTATATGTTTCTCTTAATCTGCAACTGTTTTAGAAAAGAAAATCTGCTGGGCGTGGTGGCGCATGCCTTTAATCCTAGCAATTGGGAAGCAGAGGCAGGTGGATCTTTGTGAGTTCAAGCCCAGCCTGGTCTACAGAGTGAGTCAAAATAAAAAAAGAAAATCTACATATAAAATCATATTATTCTTCAGCTGGGGCTACAGGGAGACCCTGTCTAGAAAAGACCAAAAAAATCATATTATTCTTTAAATTATTTTCTATGGAGTCATTTTCTTTTCTTAAGTATCTAAAAATATATATTGCAATTTTATATAAATGTATAGCCGATTGTGTGGGTATGTGTGTGTGTGTGTGTGTGTGTGTGTGTGTGTGTGTGTGTATGAGAGAGAGAGAGAGAGAGAGAGGGAGAGAGAGAGATAGAGAAGCCCACAAGTGTATATTGGATATTTTTCCATTGTTGTCCACTGTAATGTTTGAGATAAGACTGATGAATGAATCTGGCACTTAAGTATTGAGTTACAATTGCTGACAAGGAGGGTTCAGAAATCTGAGGAATAGACATATTTCTATGCCCCCAAGACAGGTGTTACAGATTAAATCTACTATTCTTGGCTTCTAAATGGGAGCCGAGATACAAAGTGGAATCCTTACATTTCTACACCAAACACTTTACCAACTGACTCATCTTCCCAGGTCAATTGTAACACATTTCAAATACAACTATATTTGTATAGCTTCCTATATCGAAATCAAAGTTAACAAAATCCATCTCAAATATTTTGAGGGCAAAATCAATAACTGGTATAGCATATTAATGTTCTTCATATCCTGTGATTTGAGAATTTTAGCATAAAGGACATTCAGAACCTATTACAGCCTCCAACACTGCATTTTGGCTACTTAAAATAAAACAGGTTGAGTAAGGAAACTGAAATAATGAAATTAAGCATTACTTCGTGAAATAAAAAGGATCTGGATTGTTGCTAAGTAGTCAGCTGATTTTCTCAATGTAGTTTTAATATCTATACTACCAAAGTTAACATGTGAAAATGTGAAAATTCTGTAAGTGGAGATGTTTTTCAAATGGTATTGAAGAACCACTTTAGTTGCATTGCTTCTTTTACAACTACATTGTAACAAATATCCCCATCCCTAAAGATTTAAGTTCCTTCTAAAGCTCAAAACTCTGTTTAATTAGCTATGAAAACAAAAATAATAATAATTGTATTTTCTAGTTAATAATGGAAGCCATGTGTTAGTTTGAGCTAAGAAAATATTTTCCTTTTAGTGTATTACCTTTGACCATTTAATTGAATATGTGCATTAAAGAAATGTGACATAATTTGTGTCTCCCAAAGACTCAATTCCTAGAATGTTTTTCTGAATTTTGCAAGTGTCCAGTAAGTAGAAACTTAGGGAAACTGAGTACACAAGCATTTATATCTTACAGGCAGCACATTTTTCATGGGAGTGGGTTCTTGCAATTAATAGCCAAGTCATATAATTGGCCTTTTCTACACACCATAATTTTATTTCCTTTATTTTTAAAATTTTTTTTTTATTAATTTTATTTATTTATTGTATGTGTATGAATGTACTGTCTGCATGCAAGTCTGCGCACCCGTGTCGTGCAACGCCGCGGAGGTCAGAAGAGGGTCTCGGATTCCCCTGGAACTGGAGTTCTCCTGGAATTGGAGTTTTAGACGGTTCTCGGCCGCCATGTGGGTGCTGGGGATCGAACCCGGGTCCGCTGTAAGAGCGGTCGGCGCTCTTAACCGCTAGGCCATCTCTCCAGCCCTTTATTTCCTTTATTATCAAGCTGTGTTACAGCTAAGGTTACTTCGCTGAATCAATGACATGGGTCCATTGATTAGTGAGATACCATGAGACAAACATTTTTCCTACAAAATGATAGTTGTAATTATTTTTAAAGCAACAGATATTGGAGTAAATTGCAAGGCAAAAATGAAACAATAATAATATCTTTAAAATTGAATATTTTATTCATATACTGATCAAGAAACATTTTGATTATTCCTCCTTTTAGTTATTGTCAATAAACTGATGCAGGTATCTCTTTGATACAGTGATTTTATCTATTTTAGAAGACTATTGTGCTGGATAGCTTTAGTGTCAACTTGACACACCTGGGTTGAGGGAGCCTCAATTGGGGAACTGGCTCCATTAGATTGGCCTGTGGCCACATCTGTGGAGTATTGTCTTGATGGTCGAGCAGTGTGGGAGGGCCCAGCCCACAATGAGTGGTGCCACCCTGGGCAAGTTGTTGTGTATTGTATAAGAGGGCAGGCTGGGCATGAGCCAGGGGAGCAAGCCAGTAAACAGCATTCCTCCATGGCCTGTGCTGCAGCTCCTGCTTCCAGGTTCCTGCCCTGATTTCCTTCTTTGGGCTCGCTAAGTGATGAACCCTGACCCAGTAGATGTAAGCTGAATAAACCCTTTCCTCCCCAAGTTGGTGTCGGTCAGAGTGTTTTGTCACAGCAATGGAAGACAAATTAGAACAGAAATTGGTACCAGAGAGTGGGCTATTGCTGTGACAGACCTGACCTTGGTGTTTTGGGGAAGGATTGTGGAGGCGTTTGGAACTTTGGGCTGGGAAGATCATTGAATGCCTAAAGATTGTTGCTGTGTAGCTTGGAGCAGTTTTGCTGAAGGAGTTGTAGACAATGGAGGCCTGGCTTGTGAAGTTTCTAGTTTCAAAGGCAAGCACAGATCATCAGGACTGTTTAATCTATGGGCTCTGGTCAGCTGGGGCTGAAGAATCAGCTGTAAGTAGCAAGAGACCAGAACCTGAAGTGAATCCTTTGTTTTACTGCGACAATTGATGCTTTTTCATATTCAACTACTTTGAAACTAATATTAATGATCTTTTCCTCTCTTACAGTTTCTTCTAAGTGTTTTACCATTTTAGATTTTACACTTAACTCGTTAATGGATTTAAAGTTACTTTAGTATAAGAGAAAAGAAAATTCTCATTTTTTTCCTTACATCCATTTGGCAAACAGCATTTATTGAAAGAAATTTTATTCCATTGTTCATGTTTCATAATACTGTCAATGATCAGTTTAACAGATCCATGGTGAGTTTATTTTGGGCCATTTTTGTTCATTCCATTAGATCTATTTTTCAGTTTTTCTGTCAATACCATAATCAATAGAATATTATTTGTATAAATAAGAAAATCCTAGAATTTGAGACAGCATGGGTGAAACTGAAGAACATTACAAAACTGAATAAAAGTCCAAAGTCCAGAAACAGAGAAACAAATAATATTTTATCTCACATTTTGATTTTGGAAAAAAGACAACTGCAATACAAGGAATATTAAAAAAGTAATTTAAATTAATATATTCAAAAGTTCCCAAACACTACCTATTTCCAATAATATGTTGCAAAGTATTAATTAGAAAATAATACATTTCTAGCTTTCTTTATTATGATTATTAATTCAAAAGAAAATTAAATGAGCTTATACTCATTTAAATTTCTTTTTACATATTCTACCCTTATATTTCACCAATCATCACATTTTAACTAAAACTTTGCATGTTTTTTATACTTTTAATTTATATCCCACATATCAATTTATTAGCATCACATTTTCACCTTTATACTATAGTTACAAGCTAGTTACATTCAACTATGAAGTTAGAATTGTCAGAATTTGACCATGTATTTTTAAAAATGAATTTTTTGAAGTTTGTTAAGATTAATGTGGGTTATTTGCTGGAGTCCAGTTCCAGCAAGTTCAGGTCCTGAAGTGAGTGTTCCCAAGGGTGGCAAATTATTCAGTCAGACAAGACAAAAAGAATTTCCTTCTTTTTGATCTGATGGTTACAGAGATCTTTGTTTCAGGCTTTGCCACTTTGTTAGTTCTCTTTGGATCAGGCCCTGATGATTATTTTTTATATATCTAAGACTAATACAGGTTATGCAAGCCTAATCTAATAATGCAACAAAAAACGCCCCAACTTCCCCACAAATATTTATCAGAAAATTCACTCCAGCAATCATTCTTAAGAATGATTAACATAAAAAAACAATTAATAATAGTACAGGCATTCAGCCAAGACATCAAAAGAGTAAACTAATAATGGTACAAATGCTCAGCTAAGCTCAGCAATTTAGCAACTTTGCAGGGAAACAAAGTTACTATTACCATTCAACTCTAAGAACTTTATTGTTTATGCTTTGTGGTTGTATAGGTGCTAGACAGTATAATGTGACCTTTAAAGCTTTAACAATAGAGAACTTTACTTTAGCTCCTCACTTGGTTAACAAGTAAGCCATTTTGTGGCTTATGTGGTTTTGATTCATATCTTGTTTTTATTCTGGTCTTTGTTTTCTTCAGTTTCTTTCTTTACACATCCTGCTGAGGTGTTTTCCAAAAGGTTACTAATCTTCGAGTCAAAGAGGGGGCGTGGTAGAATGTAAGGGCTGCGATTGGGGTGAAGGGTGAAACTACAGCAATGTAGTCTGGACCCTCATTTGATTAACCTGATTGAACATACAACCCCTCACTCCCCGCTGGAAGGTGGGGCTGTGGGGGTTTGGGCACAACAGCCTGCAAATTGGTTTTACATGAAGGATGCTTGTACTCATGGATTATCACTTATAGCTAAAAAAGGAAAAAAAAAAAAGGACTGAGAGAATCGTGCAGGACAAGTCATGCGGAGAATGAGCGCATGAATCCTCGGTATGGGGTGGTGGGGTGGGGAAGGGGGAATATGTAAAGAAAAAAATAAATAAAAAAAAAAAAAAAAAAAAAAAAAAAAAAAAAAAAAAAAAAAATACATATAATAAAAAAAAAATAAGTTAAAAAAAAAAGAAATTGTACCAAAGCTCAATAAGAAATATTTGTTATAATAACAAAAAAAAAAAAAAAGAAAAAAGAAATACTAGAATGTGCAGCTTGCACAGCACTTGGTTTCACTTTGTCCTACAATCCTTAGTTTAAACTTGGCCAATGAGATCATCGAAATTCCTCTCTTTACATGGGCAATCTATGAATGATTCAGTTTCTGTAGAATTCTTTTTTTTAATTTTTATTTCTGTATGTGTATGAATGTACTGTCTGCATGCAAGTCTGTGCACCCGTGTCGTGCAATGCCGCGGAGGTCAGAAGAGGGTCTCGGATTCCCCTGGAACTGGAGTTCTCCTGGAATTGGAGTTTCAGACGGTTCTCAGCCGCCATGTGGGTGCTGGGGATCGAACCCGGGTCCTCTGGTCAGCGCTCTTAACCGCTAGGCCATCTCTCCAGCCCCTTCTTTTTTTTTAATTTTTTTTTAATTTTTTTTAGTTTCTGTAGAATTCTTAATTGCTACTGTATCATACTTTTGAGTTGTATGCACAGTGTCATTATTTGTCACAAATAAATCATTTCTAGTAAAGGCAAAGTATCACTTCTGTTCCTTAGGGCAGAAGTAGGTGCCCTAATTGCTAGAAAACCAAAATTTAAGCAAGTTAGAAAAACAAGAATTAAAGAAGGATTATAAAATCCAAGGTCAGCTGGAGAGCAGACTTTCACCAGACAAGTCAGGTCACTGGAGATTTGTCAAGCAGTGAACTTTTCATGAATGGCTCCACCAGGTATTCTGGTTCAGAAAATTTGTATAGATTCATATTTTTAAGTCAGGAACTAGGGTTTATGAAATTATTTGATGACATCAATGTTTCCTTGATAATTCATTTTTTGCTGCCTTACATTAATGTTTGCACATATGAAGAAGTTTTTGCAGGTAGGCTTTTTCTAGGGAAAAGGTTTAATCTGTCAGTCTACACAGGAATTGTGATCACAATATTTCAGGGACTCTAATGCATAAGTTGTTGTTGGTCAACTCCAGAAGCTGACCTGGTGTTACTGTAAATAAAAAGGGTACATATGACACTGGAATGAGCCATAAGTCTGAGTCTGTCAGGATTATCTACTCTGATGCTGTGAACTTGGTATGCCAGTCTACTAGGTTAGGTCTGGAAACTAAGGTCTCAGGAACAATCCCACCTCTAATGTAATCCCAATAACCATAGGACATTTGACAATGCCAAAAGAATATGCTTAAAAATGTTGGTCCATAGCACCAGTCCATTTGCTTAAGTCTTTATCTTAAGTTCATGGAGAATTGTTTGGAGACTCAGTCTCCAGACATGTATCCATTCCATAAGAACATGTCTGTTTGCATGTATGTTTATTGGGTCATAAAACTTGGGCCCTCTGTGTTTCAAGAATATGAGTCCTTTCGTAGACCAATGGGGAAAGTGGGAATTCTGGCAATGGAAAAAATATAGTACCTGTTTCCTTAGAAGCTCATCAGAAGTTTAATATCATAGGCCTTGGCCCATTTTCCAGAACCTCCAATGCTTACTAGAGTCTGTCTTTTAGAAGGACTCTGGAAACTGGGTATACAGGTGCTGTCATTAGAAATTGGATACAATAGGGTTGTATAATGTCCTGGTGTCTGATGAGCCTTCCTATGATCTAGGCACACAGGTGCTGTGTTGGAGCTTTGGATGGTGAAAATTGTGTAAAACTAGGAACTGCAAGGATAGGACTACACATTCTGGTTCTATTAATATGGGGTTGTATGATTCAACATAGAGTGTGGTCCTACAAGACAAATATTCACACTGTGACTCTAGTTTCCTCTCTGCTCTTAGAGACTGGAGGTGCTAAACAAGGTCTAGAATACGTCTGAGGACTGAGGATTTGCTGGATAACTTAGTGCCAGTTAGGAGTAGAACCTCGAGGCGTATGGACAAGCCCTAATACTGAAGCAATAATTTCCTCTATCATGACTAAGTCCATTTAGGGCTAAAATTTTGCTAGGGTTATTCCTAAAGTCAGTGGCCATTTGGTTGAGCCTCATATTGAGGACAGGCAAGAAACCCAAGGCCCTTGGATAATGCTGGCAGTATACCTCAATGAAACACTATCTATGCCTGCCACATGGGATTCTGTTGACATGGGATCCTGCAATGAGCTTATTTTCTCTACTTACTAGAAATGACCTACACTCTTGGATTTCAGGAGCCACCCTAAGGCTATTCCCAGAATTTTAGAATTCATAGTGCTCCTAATGCTGGCCTGTTATTGGGAAGGCCACAACATGGTCTGGTGACTTTTTTTTTTTTTTTTTTTGGTCTTTTTGAGATGATCTTAGCTTGCTTCTGTGTTGGTGAGATAAAAACACTGATCCAAAGTAACTTGGAGAGGAAAGGGTTTGTTTTATATTGCATTCCCCATGTTACAATGAGGAAATCAATGAGGAAAGCCAGGGCAGGAAATCAGGGCAAGAACCTGTATGCAGGAGCAGAAGCACAGGTAATGGAGGAATGCTGCTTACTGTCTTGCTTCTCTGTCCCATGCTCACCCTTCTTTTTTAAATAAACAATGACCACCTTCCCAGGGACAGCCCTGCCTATGGTGTGTCAAGTTCACAATGCAAAGCTAGCATTTTGACAGAACCAGAGGCAAAGGATACTAGGTTTAACCCGGGAGTGGTTTTGCCTAGAGAAGATTCTGCTTCCAAGCATACTTGGAAACTGGGTAGTTCAGTGGCTTAGACCAAGTGCTCTTGTCTGGACTCTAAGGCCATTGAGGATTCCTTGGGATAGGATTTTAATTGCATAGCCTCATTTAGGAGCATTGGGAAAGGCTATTGATTACATCCTTTTCTTTTGCCATTTGGATTAGGGTTTTTTTGTTGTTGTTGTTGTTTGTTGTTAGGGTGGTTTTTTTTTATGTGTATGAATGTACTGTCTGCATGTAGGTTTGTGCACCCATGTCGTGCAATGCCACGGAGGAGGTCAGAAGAGGGTGTTGGATTCCCCTGGAACTGGAGCTAAAGACAGATCTCAGCCACCATGTGGGTGCTGGGGATCAAACTCGAGTCCTCTGCAAGAGTGGTCGGAGCTCTTAACCACTAGGCCATCTCTCCAGCCCCATATGTGGATTAGTTTTTTCCTTCTTGTTTTTCCTTAGTTTGACATAGGGGTTATGTAAATAATTTTAATTATTCTTCATGTTTCAGGCCAGACTGGGGATATATAACAAGATGTTTAATGTGTCTCCTTCCCAGCCCCTTTAATGCATTTTGTTTGTTTGTTTATTTATTTATTTATTTATTTATTTGTTTATTTATTTAGATATAGTCCAACTATGCAGTTTGGGCTGGCCTGGAACTCACAATTAGATCAGGCTAGCCTCTAAAGCACAGATATCTGCCTGTCTCTAGCACTAAAATGCTAGGACTACAGGGATCTGCTACTCTCCTCCAACTTCAATGCATATTTTATCATTTTGATGCTATATCCAATTAATATAATTTCATGATTATATAATTCATCTGCATACATTTTCTGTAAAGCTTATTCTTTCAGTGAATGCATACTCAAAGATGCAAACACTGATGAGTACAATTCTGCCAACTTGCTGACATTTATGCTTTTTCTTTGAATCGTTTTATAAACATGCCTATAACTATTCTATTATTTAACTGCTTCTGTGACAAATTTAACATTTTTCTGAATTCTTTATCACAGTTAACACATCTTTGATAGCTGCTCTTAACATTTTTATGTGAGTTGTGTTTTTACCTGTCCAAAGCATTATATTTTAAGAATAAGATATTTATCTTACATGTTCTGTGGCAGTATGCTTTTTCCTTTCTGATTTAATTTTGTATCCTTGGATGGATATGTCCTTTTCAATGTTGAAATCGTCAGATACCTTTTGTTAGTTTTGATTGTTGTGAGGTATCTTACCTTCGTTTCTTTTATTTTTTAGGTTTGATGGATATTTTTATTAATTGGGTCTAAAATATATAGCCATAAGCAACTAGTAGTTGCTTAATTTAATTTCTAAAATATAGTTTGAAGTTTTGTCTATGTCTATTTTTCAGCTTTGGTTATTTCTTTATTTGAATGGGGGTATTTTAAATATCAATCTCTTTCATTTATTTATTTTATTTTATATTTTTATTGTTATTAAACTTTTTCTTACATCATATATCATTTCTCAATCCAATTTAGACTCAGTTCACTTTCCATGACCCCCACACCACCCGAGTTGATTAATTCTTCCATACATGTCTTGCATCTTTTTCTGAGTCTTTCCAATTTTTTTTTGTCAAAGCAGAGGATTATTGTTTTTGGGTGATCATAACTGTTTCAGCCTGTTTTTTGTCCCAGTTCTTTTGTTGTTGTTGTTCCCTTCAACTTGTATTACTTCAATGTATGCAAATATATATGTATATATACATATATATGTCTCACCTATACTAAAATTATGTCATCTGAAAGCAAACTTAGTTATTTGTTTCTATTTAAGAACTAAAGCACTTGGGGGCTGGAGAGATGGCCTAGTGGTTAAGAGCGCTGACCGCTCTTACAAAGGACCCGGGTTCAATACCCAGCACCCACATGGCGGCCAAGAACCGTCTGAAACTCCAATTCCAGGAGAACTCCAGTTCCAGGGGAATCCAACACCCTTTTCTGACCTCCGAGGCATTGCAGGACACGGGTGCACAAACTTGCATGCAGACAGTACATTCATACACATACAGAAATAAATAAAAATTAAAAAAAGAACTAAAGCATTTGAAATGAGGACAGAACATTTCCTGTATGAAATTCACTATGTGGATTATTTATTCAAAGAAAGTATCCTATATTTTTGTGTTTAGAACTATTTTTTTTTTTTTGTCTTTTCGAGACAGGGTCTCCCTGTAGCCCCAGCTGTCCTGGAACTCACTCTGTAGACCAGGCTGGCCTTGAACTCACAAAGATCCGCCTGCCTCTGCCTCCCAAGTGCTAGGATTAAAGGCGTGTGCCACCTTTAGAACTATTTTTGTTCATCCACTATTTTAAGCCAGAATTGTTTATTTTATTTTTTAAAGCCACTGTTTTATCGAAGCTCTGTGCATTTCATACAAAATTATATTACAAATTAAATCTAGACCCATGTTCTCTCCCTCCTCCCCACAAGAGCTCATGCATTCTGCCAAACATGTTTTTTATCTTTTTCCCAGTCTCTCTCAAAAATCTTGATGCAGATGTTTACTGTTTCGAGCAGAAGTTCACGGTTTCAGTCAGTTCTTTGACGACATCTTTTCTGTTGTTGTTTTTGTTATTCCTTCTAATATGCATCACTCCAAAATATACACATATGCATGCCACATATATCATAGGATTTTAGGATCTTCAGTTTATGATTTTTTTTATTAGGCTAAAAGATGTCATGTTTGAAGTTTCCTCCTTGGCAAGCCCAAACCACTATCAGTTCTGCCCTTGTGTTCCACACTGGGGTTTTCCCTTCCCATGATCACCAAATGAGGTCCAGTAAGCACTGTGTCCTGTCTTGATCTTCCTATATTGGTCTCTATGATACAGCCTGGGTAGTCCAAGGTAGTCTATACTCTGAAGAAGAGGAAACCACAGTAGTAGCTCAGTCCACGAGTTGAATGTCTCAGCAGTCCCCATCTGGTGTTGACGGTTTGGAAAATTCTTGGAGATACATGAGTCTTCAGTCCATATTGGAAGGTTGAAAAGCTGTGTCTTCTCACATCTTTGAAGGATGGCAAAAACAGTGGCAGCCACAGGGTAGCTGCACCTGCCAGTAAGACAGGCAAAACAACTGTGCTCTTTGTTTGTTTTTTTACTAAGATCTCAAGTTTTATACCTGAAGTACAATTTCTCAGGACGTACTATTCATTTATTTCTGGTTATACTTTCCTTTTGGATGTTTAACGCCACACAGTAAGCCCAGATTTACCAAAGTTTTTGTTTTCTCAAGGTCAGGTGAGGATCTGGTCCTCAAGAGTCACTCGGGTTTTTGGGGGAATGGAGGGAGGTCCTGGCTCCTTTTGGCTTTTCAATCACCAGTTCCATCCACTCGAGGACAAAGTTTGGTCTTACTAGACCAAACTTCCCTTTTTAAAGCATGAACAGACTCTCCTCATATAGACTGGACACTGGCTGAAGTCCCATTAGTGGATCTCCAAGACCTCCCTGCATAGGAAGACTGGTGACTCACATTTGCAGGACATTTCAAGAGATGCTCCCATGCATAGTCCCCTAGGACTTAGCTGACCTCTGAGGGCAAGGAACAAAGTTATCCCTTAAGAACCTCAGCCAAATTAGTATGGGCATTAGGTATGGCCATTAAGTATCCAGAAAGGCTAAGGTTACACCAGCCTGATACTATTAACTACTGTGTAATATTTTAGAAAAGGCTTGGACAAAAGCTCAAGCAGCCCTGCCCAAGAAATAGTACGAAGCACTCCCATAAAATAAATAGTGTGGTTAGACATAATGTCATGACAAACTAGGTTTTTTTTTCCACATTCCTTTGCTCTTATATTACTCTAAAATATACATACACATCTTCATCCATATACCAGAACTTCCTAACTCTGGAAATAAATGGTAGCTTAGTTCTAGAACCTGTTAAGAGATTCACAATATAAGAGCACAGTTGTTTTCAGATCACATTGGAGTTGCTCAGTTTGCCTTACAACTAGGTAATTAGCACTATCATCCACAGATGAGTGACACCATTCCTTGTTTGTTTTTCTGGCACTGTGTTATTTCACTTACCATGATATCTTCTACTTCCATTCCCTTTACCTGCGAAGTTCATGATGTCCTCTTTCTTTACTGCTGCATAGAACTCCATTGTGTAGATGTACCACATTTTCTCTATCTACTCGTCACTTGAGGGGCACTTGGGTTGGTTTTAGCTCTTCACTATTGTGAAGAAAGCTGCAATAAACATGGCTGTGCATGTATCTCTGTGGTAAGAGGAGTCTTGTGGGTATATACCCAGGAGTCATAGAATTGTTTTATTAATCCTTATAAGGGAGAGTCAATTTAATTTCTTGATCACAGACCTATCTCTCATTTCAAGTAATTAAGAGATACCAATAAAATTAAAGAACATCGTGTGTGTATTTATGACTAAAATAACACAGATTAATCAGCATTCAAAGAAACTGAAGTAACTGCTAGTGACTGCTCTACTGATACAATTAATAATTTTCATATTCAAAGAATAATAATATATGAATATATAAATTGCCCTCTTTCAATAGCAATAGCACATGAAAATACAGTTAGATGAAAGAAGAGAATATTAAGATTGCACAGGATAATTTTGTGTTTCAGAGCCAAGATAAGATTTATATAATTGGATAAAGGTGAATGCAGTGTCTCAACTATGGTTTACTACTTATTTAGATGTTTTTGTGCCTTTTCTATATATCAGAAATAAAGAAAAAATGTTAATACTTTGGAAAAATTCTTGCTTCATACACATGGAAAAATATAAGGAGCTCCTCTTCAACAAAACTTAAAAATACTCTCATTTTTCTTCTGCTTATGAACATTAACCATCACTTATTTTACTTTTTTGTCCTTTTGAGACAGGGTCTCCCTGAAGCCCCAACTGCCCTGGAACTCACTTTGTAGACCAGGCTGGCCTTGAACTCAGAGATCCATCTGCCTCTGCCTCTGCCTCCCGAGTTCTGGGATTAAAGGCATGTGCCAACAAGCCAGGCTATTATTTTACTTTTTATGTTTTATTTATTAAATTTTTATTTTTATGAATGTGGGTGTTTTGCCTGCATGTATGTAAGTGCACCCAGTGTGTACATCGCCAACGGAGGCAGAAACTGTGTCAGATCCACTGGAACTGGAGTTTTGGATGGCCGTTAGCCAACATGTCACTGATGGAAATCAGTTCCTCTAGAAGAAGAGTAAATAGTCCTAATTGCTGAGCCATCTCTTCAACACCCATTGATTGTCACATATAAGGACAAACATCAAATGTTAATTGTCATAGTTTTCTTTCCTGCTACTGCAATTTAGCAGAGAGCTTATTTTAGATCTAAATTCAAGGTTATAGTCCATCCTACTGGGGGATTCAAGGTGGGAGGAACATGAAACTGCTACTCTTATTATTTCCACAAAAGTCCAGAAATCAACAAATTCATGGTGTATATTTGTACCCAGATTTTACTCTGCTCTCATAAAGTTCAGGAACCCTTGCCTAGGGAGTGTTGCTACCCATCCTACAAGTAAAATTGGCAGTTACTGAGAGTTGGAGAATTATGTGTCATTTTTCTCAGTGGTGGGGACAAACAGAATTTTTCTTTGTGCAACTATATGATCTTCCACTCATTCTAAGGTAAGTGATTCAATATACTTAGTGGGATACAAATAAAAGTAATTATTTATTTATTTTTATTTTCTATGTGTATGAATGCGCTGTCTGCATGTAGGTTTGTGCACCCGTGTCGTGCAATGCTGTGGAGGCCAGAAAAGGGTGTCGGATTACCCCGGAACTGGAGTTCTCCTGGAATTGGAGTTACTGACGGTTCATAGCCCCCATGTGGGCGCCGGGGATCGAACCCATGTCCTCTGCAAGAGCAGTCGGTACTCCCAACTGCTAGGCCATCTCTCCAGCCTGTGATCTTTTTTTTAAGGGAGAGACTCTAGATAGGCTATCTAGACACAAGTGTTTGCACAAGGGGACATCTGAGTACAAAAATTTGACATGATGGGCCTTAACACATAGGATAAAATACATGAAATCCGATATGAAGGGTGGGGATATGGATACACTGTAGAGATAAAAAGATACTTTATATGAAATTCATAAAAATTCAATAAAAATATAAACTGAAAATAAAGGACATGAATTTAGAAAGGACCTAGAGAACGGTTATAGTGGGAGAGGGAAAGAGACAAGGGAGAAGAATAGAGGTGGAAGTGAATATAACTTATTTTAGAGATACATGAAAGTATAAGGTTTTCTCCAACACACTGTGCCTTTTCTTCTTATTGATTTAAAATCATTATTAGTTGAAAAGTGATTCCACAGTTATGCTACATCTTTCCCTAGCCTCGCTCTCTTGGTATTTCCCTATACAAAATAAACCACATCTAACACCATAATACCCTTGCAAACACACACACACACACACACACACACACACACACACACACTCGCACACACTCGCACACACAGTCCTGAGGCAAACTCCCCTCAGCTTAATTTCTCAAGTGTTTTCAACTTTGTACAATAAAATGGTCAGCCTACTATATTCTGCCTTTTATTCTCAACACAAGATTAAGCTCATCCTTCCATAGATTATCAGTGATGGTCTTTCTATCAAGCAAATGAATTTATCACAGCAATTTTAATTATAACCTAGCATTACATTGTTTCTTATTTGTAAATTTTCAAATGCTGATCTCATTTTCTTAGAAAAAGTCATTTAATACAGTACCCTTAGTAGATCTTTGTTTGACTAACATCATTTTCTCAGTGTGGTGGTTTTGCTAGTGAGTCTGTCATCCCATTTTTTCAGAAATATTATATTATATACATATATCACATATATGATATATGAGTATACTGCCTGGATGTATGTAAGTGCACCTGTGTCTTGTAATGCCAAAGGAGGTCACAAGAGGACATAGAATTTCCCTGGAATAGGAGTAGTGTATGGTTGTTGGTCACCATGTGGGATTATTGGGAAATGAACCTGGGTCCTCTGCAGAAGAGCTAGTTCTCTTAACCACTAAACCATCTCCCAGCAACTACTTCAGCTAATTTTTATAAGCACTCTTTAAATTTCATACTTTTTGTCAAGATTCATACTGTACCAGGTAGATATTTAAGAATCATAGCAAGAAAAGTATATAAGTATCTTTTTCTGGATAAATGATTTATTTATTCAACCTATTGTAATTTTCTATCTGAAAAGGGACTTATAAATGTCTGTTTTAGTTTATCATATTCTTTTTCATCTGATTCATTTTTTAGTCATCATTATTGGGCTTGAGATTTTTTTCTGTTGGAGTAGATGTAATTTGAATGATAAAATATCAGTCATAAAAGATTATCTTTATATTTTAAATCTTTTTATTTCACTTTTAGTTTTTTTTTCATTTTTAATTAATTTTTGCAATATAATTTTCTGGTATTTAGATCCACGTTCCTCACCCCACATCTCTCTACTGCCCCCTGCCCCATTTGGTGAATGCACTTAAATATGTAACATGGCCTACAGAGTACTTTTTGCCCTCCCCCCACCATGTCCTTCAGTGTAGGTCCATCCACTGGGCCCACCAAGAGTCCCAGTCCTGTAAGACACTGTCTTTCCTCCTTCCAGCAGCAATCAGTTCCGAAAAGTTCCCTAGGTTGGGTTCAGATTTCTAATCCACTTGTCATGTGTATGGTGGGACATGGTCTGAATTGGGCTTACATAGTAATTACACATGCTCTCAACATTGCAGTGACTTCATATGAGTCACTCACCAGTGTCTGAATGACTCTGTTTCCATGGGGTTTCCTCCTCTCCCGGCTCTTACAATCTGTTTACCTGTTCTTTCACAACCATTCCTGAGCCTTCAGAGGCAAAGCTTTGAAATAGCTGCCCTACTCAGGGAAAAATACTCTGCATTATTAAAATGCTAATGTGGATTTTTAAGATAAATATAAAGATATACCAATCACTCACCTGCTCCTCTATACATTTATATTATACATTTTTTTATTATTGTGAGTAACTATGGGACAATACTGAAATCAGTGACAGAAAGCTAGAAAATCTTGAAAAATGTGGATAACCAAGCAAAGAAACATTTTAACCCCAGTATTTTCCAGTCCCCTTTGATCCTTGTTCAGAAGTAAAATTGAAATATTCAACGGAGAAAAACAACAACTACACTTACATTCCTAAATGATAATAGCTAGAGGTGTTTTAAGGTTGAATTCTTGGGTGAGGATGCCTACAGTACTAGCAGAGAGGAATAACCTAACTTGTGTTACAACTAAGAGATTATATTACAGTGACTACACCTGCAACATGCTGGATCACATTGCTAAGACTGGGTGTTAGTGCCTCTAGTGGAATGGCATGAATCAAATAGCTCTCACTCTCTTTGTGAAACACCTAAACACACATCATTATCTAAATAAATGACAAGAACAACATGTCCCTCAACACCACTGGAACAACCAGTCCAAAGACTCATTTAAGAAACAGTGCAAATATCAACAGTGCCTGAGGAAATCTATATCACCTCATAAGTGTCATTTCCTCTATTTGAGAAATAACCATGAAGGATCTCTTCTGTATATATCTCTGCTCTTGCAGAGGACCTGGGTTTTATCCCCAGCACCCACATTGCAGCTGAGAGCCCTCTTTAACTCCAGTTCCAGGAGAATCCAACGCTCTCTTCTGACCTCTGAAGCATTGCACGACACTGGTGCAGAAACCTACATGCAGACAGTACATTCATACACATAAAAAATAAAATAAAAATTTAAAAAAGAGGTCTTTTCTCAAAAAAAGCAAAAAAAAAAAAATGTAAGCAATATCAGGTCTGTAGCTTGGCTCAGAGTTAAGAGTACTGACTGCTCTTGCAGAAGACCTGGGTTCAATTCTCAGCAACAACAAGATGATGGTAAACAACCATGCGTTTGTAACTTCCAGAGGTCTCCACAACTTCTGACCTCCAAGGGCATTGCACCATATTGGCACACTTACATACCTGCAAGCAACACACTCACACAAACATTAAAAATAATAAATGAAATACTTTAAAAGAATATCAGGAATATTTTGATTTCAGGTTAATATGGTATTTTCTGAATATAATTACTTTTTACTAATAGCTATTGAAGTAGATGAAAAGGTTGATAAATAATTAAACATAAAATGGTTCACAAAAGCTGATATCTTTGCTGGCTAGCTTTCATAGTAGTAGAATGTACTGTACATGTTACTGTTAGAGAAAGGTTATCATCAGCCTTATCTAGCTGTAAACCTACAAGTTATAAACAGATGGCTTGAGAAAAATATTTAGTGGTTCAATAGTAGCAGAAATATTATGTGAGTAATGAAGCACCTTTTAATTGGATTTAAGGCCCACTTTACAAAATCGAGTCTATTTATGACACTGTTATCCGGCTCATCAACTTCTGGATAGACCTGTTACAAGGCATAGGGGAGAATTAATATTATCATTCTACTAAATAAACATATTATTAAACATATATTAAACTGACTCATAATTATTTATTGTTATACCCATAGATTAATGATCCTCTCAACCCTCATCAAGAATGGGCTTCTTGCAACAGATAGTAATTAACACAGAGCTCTGCAACTGTTCACCTTTCAGAGAAAAAGAGACTATGGAGCAATAAACCCACAATAAGATACCTATATCACATCATTTCCTCCTAAGGCTCAATGATGATTGTGAAGAGGAGACAGAAAGATTGTGAAAGTCACAGTTGGTTGCTGAAGATTCAGAAACCGTGCTGTCTGGACACCCAAGAGTAGGTGCATAGATGAATTCACAGCACCTAAGATTATTTGCACATAGCATATACAAACCCAAACCAGAAAAGGCCTTCAGCACAAATTTGGGAGATGGACAAGAAGCCCCAGGAGTAGCTGAGGATCTATTGGCAATTGATTGCTTCTGAGATTGGAAGAACCAATTTCCCTTTCTGATGTGACATTTGGTACATTGTCAAGACTCCAAGTGATGAAGCCATACCCAAGAGAATTTGGGAGGCACATATTGCATTCCATAGGTTTTAAAAACAAATATTAAGGTGAGTCTGGTGGCACAGAACCTTAATCTTAGCATCAGGAGGCAGAAGCAGGCACACCTCTGTGAATTTAAGGCCACCCTGGTCTACATAGTGAGTACCAGGAAAGCTGGGGCTACAGGGACACACTCTCTCAAAAATACAATAAGGGCTCCCCTCTAGTTTGTTACAAGTCCAGATCCCAAGGAAATCTCCACCTAAATGCTCAAAATATAAAATACTGAGCTAATATTTGTGAAGAACAACAGCATGGATGGATTTCATGATCAGAAAGTGCCTTATGTGGTCACCAATAGTCAGCATGGGAGAAATTGTAATGAGAAACCAACAAATGTCAGGAAAAGAAATTTCATTAACAGAGATCTGGCTCATGATTAAAAGAACTCTTTCAAGATCTAAGTCGGTTACAAGAAACATGGATTGCAGAAGCTCAGGTACGCGACAATGATGAGCAGTTTGTGCCCGACTATCAGGCTGAAAGTTTTGCTTTTCATGGCCTGCCGCTAAAAGTCAAGAAAGAACCCCACAGCCCATGTTCTGAACTTGGCTCTGCCTGCAGTCAAGAACAGCCCTTTAAATTCAGCTATGGAGAAAAGTGTCTGTACAATGTCAGTGCATAGATCAGAAGCCACAAGTGGGAATGAGGCCCTCCAATCCCCTGAAACCATCCAGTACTCCAGTGTCCCCACTACATCATGCATCTCCAAACAACCCATACTCCGAAACCTGACCAGGCCTTCACAGCTCATCTCCCTCTTTCGCGGTCCATACCAGATAGTAGCTACCCTACGGACCACAGATTTCGCCTACAGCTTTCTGAACCCTGTAATTCCTTTCCTCCTTTGCCAACAATGCCAAGGGAAGACCGTCCTATGTACCAATGCCAGGTATCTGAGCCAAATATCCCCTTCCCACCACAAGGCTTTAAGCAGGAGTACCACGACCTGGTATATGAACACAACACCATGGTTGTTGGTGCGGCAGGCCAAAGCTTCCCCGCCCCCCTTCTTTGATGATCAAACAGGAACCCAGAGATTTTTCATTCAATTCAGAATTGCCTAGCTGCCATTCCATTTACATGAGGCAAGAAGGCTTCCTGACTCATCCAAGCAGAACAGAAGGCTACATGTTTGAAAAGGGCCCCAGGCAGTTCTACGATGAGACCTTTGTTATCCCTGAGAAGTCCGATGGGTTCATAAATAAGAGCCAGGGATGTACCGGGAGGGACCTACATACCAGCGGCGAGTTTCACTTCAGCTCTGGCAGTTTTTGGTAGCTCTTCTGGATGACCCCTCAAATTCTCACTTCATTGCCTGGACTGGTCGAGGCATGGAATTTAAACTGATTGAGCCTGAAGAGGTAGCCCGACGTTGGGACATTCAGAAAAACAGGTCAGCTATGAACTATGACAAACTTAGCCATTCCCTCCACAATACTATGAGAAGGGAATCATGCAAAAGGTGGCTGGAGAGAGATATGTCTACAGATTTGTGTGTGATCCAGAAGCCTTTTCCTCCATGGCCTTTCCAGATATTCAGCGCCCACTGCTGAAGACGGACATGGAACGCCACATCAACGAGGATGACACGGTGCCCCTGTCTCACTTTGATGAGACCCTGGCCTGCATCTCAGAGGGGGGCTGCTGCAACCCCCATGCCTACAACGAAGGCTACGTGAACTAACACGAGTGACAGTCAAGCAGGGCACCCCACGCTTTGCTTCCTTCCCCAAGATACAGAGAATCACAGGATTCTCTTCATCCTTGTTTTATTTTTGTTGTTTGTATTTTATTTTTAAATAATAATACAAAGGGGCTTTTCCTGTTGCATTAATCTATGGTCTGACAAGGACTGTGCACTTTATTTGAGGGCAGGGGTGGGCAGGATAATCTAAGCATTTATTCTGTGTAACAGGAAGATGATGGGTTAATGGGCAGAGGGAACTGGAGATTACTTTTTACTTAGGCTTGAGATGGGTTTCTACAGACATTCTGTATGATGAAGCTATATCATATCTGTTCGATTTCGTAACAACATAATGTTCATTTTTCTCTGGGTAATTATGGTACAGTTAATTTCATGTTGTATAAATATACACTTGGAGAGCAGTTGCCTTGGACATTTCCTGGCATTGCTGAGTCTCTGCAGGTGTACAAAACTATCTACTGTAAATGTCAGTTTAATGTTAGTGATGACTGTTTTTGCACCTCTTGTAAAAAAGTACTTAGCAATTGCATTTGTTGTTCTTTTCTGTTTTGCTTTATATATGAATCACAGAGGATAACCATAAATGGCAATTTTCTCTGAATTTGTTGTCACCATGACTATAAATGAGAGGCACAATTTTGGACTCTGGCTCCAAGCTGAGTCACAGGCCAGGAACATTACATGTATTTGGTGTCACCTTGTTATTTAGGTACAAATCATATAATCTTTCAAGTACTTTGATGCCCATTTCACTTAAATAATGACAGGTCATGGTCCTTTGGAATCTTCATTTATATGGTAAATCTTGGATCACCTTGAAACAAAAGAAAGAAAAAAATCTGTCTCCTTTTACTACCTTCAGTACATAAATACATTATTTAATCAATAAGAATTAACTGTACTAAATCTCATATTATGCTGTTCTAATAACAGCAAACACTCTTTAAGAAAACTACACTAAATATGTACTACAGTAATTTTTAGACATGGTACCCATTGGTATGCATTTAAATGTTTTACTGCTGTGTTATGTTGATAACATATATAAATATTAGATAATGTTAATGCTTCTGCTGCTGTCTTTTCTGTAATATTCTCTTTCATGCTGAATTTACTACAACCATTTATAAGCAAAGCAGTTAACTACAGATAGCATTTCAGGACAAAGGAGATGATTCAAACCATTTATTGCTTAAGAAATAACTCATGCCATGCTATGCTATAAGTAGCTTTTATGCTCATTGACAAACGAAGTAAGCTTTAGCTTACTAAAGGAAACTGTGGAAACTTTTGTAAGTTTTGGTGAAATGGAACATGATTTACAGACTGTTCAGTTGGAGGAAGTTGCTGTGTGACAGTGCTGGTGCTCACATCCCCGTCGCCTCATTCTGGACACTCCAGGAAATGTGATCAGATTGTCTAAGAGATTTAAAGATTTGAAGTTTCAAAGTTTTGAGTTTTGTTTTTATTTTCCACTTAAAAAAAATTTGAAAGTGGACCATGTTGTTCCATTCACTCTTAAAACAAAAAACCTAGTAAATGACTTTAAAGTAAGTCTAAGTAGCTTCTTACAAGATTCAAGGAAAAAAATGAATTTTGTCCAGTCCATTACTATTCTAGATAAACATCTTTTTAAAGCATCTATAGCAAGATATTTTCAAAAATTCTGATCCATTAAGCCAAAACAGACCTATGAAAATACTTCATGAGCCCAGCAAAAATTGAGTGAAGTGGATCCCTCATTGTACATTTTCCCAACACTACATCTGTGAGAGCTGTTTTACTCAATTGAACAGTCACTTAGAAATCCACATCAAACCAAGACTACTCATATTCTGTCAAAAAATTTTAACTTCTACATACATCTATCACCTGTGATTTTAATGACTGCTCTACATTTGCATCGTATCATTTAACCCTTGATAGGCCAAATAAGTATGCCATAAAAAATCGGAACATCCCTACGCTCTCGTGGTCACATACAACACTTAAAATGAAAACAAATTTTAAAATAAACAGTGAAGTTTTATTGGAAAAGGAATTGAGATATGTTATTGGGGATATTTGATGAAACTGAAGGAAAATTTTAAGTGAGTCTTTAAAGCACATTCTAAATGCAAATTGTATTGAGGATTCTTTTTATTTTTTCTGTTTCTTTTTGTCTTTTTTTTTTAACTTTTATTATCTTGTTCAAGTCAGTCAGTGAAAAAGAACTGGGCCATGAGTTATTTTAGAGGATCAAAGGAAGATATTGATTGGTTGAAGGAACAATCTCTAAGGACAAACTATTCATTTGTTGTTTAAGATAATGAATGTTATGGACCTCCATTAAGTATATTTCTAGTACAGAAGACTTTAAAATATTACATTATAAGATTTTGAGAAGTGGCATTTTTTTAAGTTTTGTTTTCCTATTTTTTTTCTCACGTTTTCTATGGTGTATTTTTTCCAGGTAGATTAATAAATCAGGCAGCTGATTTCTGCAAAAAAGACTATAAAAAATAAAATGAAAAGCAAAAGAAAGGTAATAATGGAGGACAGCAAGTTGGCAGGGATAGAGGAACAGGGGTGTAGGGGAAGAAGGCATCTCATTGTAATAAAAATTCATTATATGAAGTATTGAAATCAACAAAATATTTTAAAATACAACCAACAAATCAATACTACAAAATGACAACACAACAAAAAAGCTCAGAAAATGTAAAAGACTACTGATACAGGTTTATGCAAATTAAGAAAATAAATGAATGGTTCTAAAGAAAAATTCAGCTAAGACACATTTTAAACTAAATTAACCAGCAATTATGGAAATCAAGAAATCAGTACTTCAGAAAAGATTGAGTCGAAAGCCTCAAAATATTACATTAAGTGGAAGGGAGAAAAAGGGAGCATAAAGATAAATCTTTCAAAATACATTCAGACAGAAATAAAGAGAAAAATGAGATATATTTAAAGAAAAAAAAGCAGAGCATGGGGCCATTATTAAAAATTCAAGGTAAGGGCTAGAGAGATGGCTCAGCAGCTAAGAGCACTGAATGCTCTAGCATAGGGGTCAGGTTCTATTCGCAGCACCCACATAGCACTTAACAAACGTTGTTGTGGTTGTTGGGGGGGTTATTGACATTTTGTGTATTTCATACATCATTTCTTCATTCCAATTTGGATACATTTCCCTCCCTCCCCAGTTTATGCATTCTGTCATACATGTCTTGCATCTCTCTCTCAGTGTTTGCAAGGATATTTTTTTTCTGCAGAGATGTGTTGTTTTGAGCAGAATTTAACTGTATCAGTCAATTTTTGACCCAGTCCTTATGTTGTTGTCATTCCCTCTCCTTTGTATTACTCCAAAGTATGCCTATATAAACAGCACACATGTACCAAAATTATGACCTCTGGGAATAAACTGTATGTAATCCCAAAAGATATTTGGGGGTTCACATTTTCCCTTTAATTTTATATTACTCTAAAATATAAATACATATCTTCCACCCATATATGGTAATTACGATGTGTGAATATAAGTGGTATGTCAATTCTAGAACCCATTAAGAGATTCACATTATAACAGCACAGTTGCTTTCAGATACAAAGAAATATAATAATAAAGTTTCTCAGTTTGCCAGCCAGCTGGTGATTTTGTGTTAGCATCCACAAATGAAGGAAACCATTTGCCTCTTTTTTTCTGGCACTGTGTTACTTCACTTAGCATAGTGGTTATCACGTTTGCCTCACAACTATTTTTAATTCCAATTCGAGGAGATCTGACACCCTCTTCTGACCTCCAAGCCATCGCAGGACAGAGGTACACTCATATACATTCAGGCTATATATCCATACCAAATATATAAAAATAAGAAAAGATTAAGCATCCATAATTAGCATTTTATTTCTTACCTTGGTAAGTGAATCCATGTTATGCAATGCCCACATAGGTCAGAAGAGGGCATCAGATGGCCTGAAACTGGAATTAGCTGCCATGTGGATGTTTGGGAACAAACTTGTGTCCTATGCAAGAATAGTCAGTGCACTTAGCCACTGAGCCGTCTCTCCAGCCTTATAAATGGCAGTCTTGAAGTGTACAGAATGATCATTAAGGGAACATAAAACATAGTCAATGTAAAAATAAGTGAAAATTTCCATAATCTGGGAATATTTTTGATATCCAAGTGCAGGAGGCCTACAAAACCCTAAGAACATATGGTTAGATATCATCCTCGACACAACATACTATATGCATAGTTAAAAGTACAATACAAAAAATAAATTTTAAAATCTGCAAGAAAAATTTGCCACGTCATAATTGAAGAAAACTTCATTAGACTAAATGGTCATTTTTTAGTGTAAACTCCATAGACCACAATGATGTTACATGTCAAGACTTAACATAACAGCTGATAAATATTACTATAATCATGAAGGAAATCTGCAATCATTTAATGAGAAACAAGAGTTTCTTAGAAAGTAAAATAATGAAGGGAATTCATGGTTATCAAAGTAGCTTACAAAACATTCTTAAGTAAGTCCTATGCCTAGAAGTTCATTAAATATAACTAATATCATGATAGCTAGTAGAATTAAGAATCCAACTGGAAGAGTAATTGCACACATGAGAAACAGAAAGGAAACTGGAATAAAGCAACCCACCAAGTGAAAAATATAAATAAAAGGAATAACCAAAGAAGCATTCAAAAAATTAAATAAAACAGTATTGTATGCTGATTTTGTGAATCATTGGAAAAGAGCATCCTAAAGGAAATCTGTTCACCTCATAGTATATAAGAAAAAAAAGAGAGCTAAGAACATAGCTAAGGACAAGATATAACCTTTAAAGGCAAAACTTCCTATGTACTAATTTCACCCACCAACATGAACTTCCTAAGAATCCACATAATTCTAGGAAACACCTTTGCATCAAATTAGTACCTTCATAAATTAATCAGGATGGTTTTGTGGTGAACTTACCTGAATTTTTTTTTGTAAAATTTATTTTTGTCACATATTTGCACACATTTTGAAGTTCTGTCCTAGTTAAATTTAACTGTCAACACAGCTGATACTGGAATAACCTGAGAAGAGGGTCTCAGTTGAGGTATAGCCTAGATCAGATAGTACTGTATGCACATCTTAGGGAGTTGTGTGGTTTGCCTTATTTGATGTATATGATGCCATTCCTTGGACAGTCATAGTCTGTGTGATAAAACTAGCTAGCATGTGCCTGCCAGTGAGCCAGAAAACATTGTTCCTCCATGGTTTCTGCCTTAGAGATCCTGCTTGAGGAACTAACTTCCCTTAACCTGGAAGTAAAAGCTCTATCAATCTTTTCATAAATTTAGTTTGATTGAATTTAGTTTTTAATTAAAATGTTTATTTTTGGCTGTATTTACATAATTTCCACTCCTCCTTCTCCTTTCTAATTATTCCAATGTCCTCCTCTCCTATTTAAGTATCATCGCCACACAGCCACAGAAATATCTAGATCAATATGCACAATTTATTGAGTCAATTTAATGATGGTATCAGGGAGCTCATTCTTAGAGAATACTGATTATTTCTGTTTCTGCAGTTGTTAATTTCCTATAGTTCTTCACCTAAAAGTGTGACCTTATGAAAATCCCCCCATGCAACTGTGCGTACCAAGTATTGCTGCTTTATCGCCCTAACAAAAAATAAAATTAGGCATCCACAATGGGAGGTTTTGATCTATTTGTGCATGGATACTTCATAACTCAGAATAATTACTATACTTAGCACCTAAAATTTGACCTTTGTCTATGGTTAGTACATTCAAAATCCTTTTTAAAACTTTATTGAAATATATAGGACCTTAATGTCAGAAGACGTCTCAACTTAGCCATCTAGTGGACAAGGTATTAAATACAACAATTTGATTAGCTAGGAAACTGGGATAGCTAAATTGCAATGAAATAATTTCTGACAAGGGAAAATGACTGAAATATTAAGAGAATCCATTCAAATTACAAATCTCAGTATGCATTGCTGACTTGTATATAATATCTATCCAACCAATCAATTCCAAACGTGTCATAAGTTTTTTTTTATATATAAAATAAAACACAATTTCAAAATATGCTTCAGGAGTTTATCAAATACTAGATAAACCCCACAGATATGAGTATAAACCAATATAGTTACAAAGTACAAATGCTTGTACATATCATTTATTTTACAATAGTAATATTTTGTGATTCTAGGAAACATGTGCACAAAATGTTAGGTTAATTTATTGTAGCTGCAGGATTTATTCTAGGCTAGATTACATTTTGCCACTAGACCATGTTAAAACACTATTATAAATTATAACTTTTTTCTGAAAATTAAAATATTATAAGCTACTGTGACTAAAATTACCCCTAATTGATGGATGAATATTATAAACTCTATTTGCTAAAATTTTATACATATGTGTTATCTTCTTTCTTTTACAGTAAGTTGTTTACCAAGAAGTACTATATCTACATGTTTTCAGATTCTAAATTTACTAGAAATACCCATTGTCATATTTATTATTAAGTGAAACAAGAAATACAGCAATGGTATTCCCATTATCATCACATTAAAAGAAATCCTGTATAGATAATTGGTAGCAGTGCCCAAATATCAAGGAAAATGAATGCATTCACAAAAAAATGCCTTGCAATTTTATTTCAATGTGAGGTAAAATTTCAAATGAAACCTTTTGGAACTAGACAATTTTGGAATAAAGGTAACACTTATTTTGCATTTTTTTATTATTTTGGTTTTATTCAAAACATGGGTGACATATAGAAGCATATTTATATTGATTAGATAAGCACACATTATAAATACAAGACTTTTAGGAGTATGTCAAAATATTAAAAAATGACTTCTGTAAACAAATGTTTCATTATGGAAATATCTTCACTGTCCCCAAAAAAACACCACTGAAAAATAATAAATTGCAAATGGAATTTAACAAGAGGCCAGGAAACATTTTCTGTCAGTCCCTTTAGCAATTAAATTGTCCCATAAGTTTTGTAAGTTTTGAAAGCACTTGAAATGTTTAGTTATACATCATTCTTCTAGCTCTCAAAATTAAAATGCCAGATCTGGATAAATTTACAAGGAAATTCACTTTAAAAAGTGAGGCATTTAGGAATCATTTATTTCATTCGTGTGGATAAAGGAAAAAAATCTCTCTCTTTTGCCAAGGCCAATTACTTGACACCCATACTTAATAAAATAGCATGATGCCAAATGAAAGATATATTGATTCATGTAAGTAGATAAAATAGCATTAAATACTAAGGAATATGTTATTCTATCAAAATAATCATACACCTGACATTAATGATCAGAAAAACTCCAGCTTGAAAAAAGGAACAATTTAAGTTTATTTTACTCTTAGCTCAAGTTTGCAAGGCCAACTCCCCTTTCCTTACTACTGACCACTTGCATGACCAAACCTTTAGATGCAGACATTATTAACTGCTGTTTTTTTTTTTTTTCTTATCCTGCTTAAAGAGGAACCCTGATGTTTTCTAAGTGGGCCATAAGTGTTAGGCAGTTTTGCTTGTTAGTCTCCACTTTAAAAGCTACCCCCTTAACTCACTCAGGGCTGCAGTCAGCTTGGCAAGGCTGTATGCAGGACAGAGGGTCATAATTGAGCACTGAAACAGTTTGCCAGCACTGCCTTATTTTGTTTCTTTT
This sequence comes from Rhizomys pruinosus, assembly GCA_009823505.1. Lineage (NCBI taxonomy): Eukaryota > Metazoa > Chordata > Mammalia > Rodentia > Spalacidae > Rhizomys > Rhizomys pruinosus. Next base: position 5,069,189 of record VZQC01013302.1, read on the forward strand.
TTTCTTTTGAATAAATTTGGATGTTTAATAGTTGATTTAGTTCTGAGGCCTTTCCTCCAACGATTGGAAGCCTCGGATATATAACCGGGAGACCCCAGACTCAGGGCCATTGGTATGGGACAGGCTTGTGAGGGGGGCTAGCCTGTTGGTGAACTTGGAGGCACATGGGAACCTGAGCCAGAGACCACTACAAATTCTTCAAAATGGGATCAAAATGAAAGTAAAAACTGATATGAGCTTGAGATAGAACCAATTGGTGAGTTGTTCTGCCTGGTCTGAGTATCCAGATGTTTGAGGGGGATTTTAGAAGAGATTGAATTTGATTGCTAACTCAGCTCCAGGGACTGTGAAGGTATTCTCTTGTCCTTCTGTTCTGTTTTAGTATCAGGTGTGTGAGTGAAAGTTAGCCATCATGTATCTGGGTGTGACTGGCCTTCTTTCTCTGATTGAGTGTTTTGTTCCTGTGTGTTGCTTGTTTTGTGTTTTTGTTGTTGTTGTTGTTATTGTTGTTGTTGTTGTTTTTCTGGTCTGGTTGATTTGTATTTTCTGGAGCAGGAGAGTGCTGCAGAGCCCTGAAACAGAACCTCTTGCCAGGTGAAGCAAGACAGTGATCCAGAATGGATGTCAAAGTAAGGGCCCTCCCAGGTTAGACAGAGAGGTGAAAGTCAGTTCATGCTGATCCCCACAGGAGGCTGCATATATAGTCTTGATGTGGTCTCATGATGACATTGGCATCCAGTCAGGATGGAAAGGGCAGCATGTGATTCCAAAATGCTGTCCTCATGTAGATAAGAACAAGAATTTAATTGGACTAACTATGGAACAAAGATTTTAAACTCATTATCATTTTGTGTGAATGTGGGAGTAAGAGTAATAGTCCTACTGCTGTGTACAGCTACAGAATCTGAGTGGGTCTCACCCTACAGTTCTGCTGAGATCATGAAACCTAATCTGGCATTCAGCTTCGGATGACCTAGCACGGAGTTTGTAAGTGTGTACCTAAGATCTTTTAGACACCTCTTGGTGTCCAGCCAGGAAACCATCTGAATGAATGAGAGACTGCTGTACTCCACCCCCTTCTGTGCACATATTAAATACATCCCAGGCATATATAAAAAAACAAATGTGTTTCTCCCAAGTCATGTCTCAAAACCAGACTGTCTTCCAGGTAAGGATAGACAACTTTAAGACTAGTTTATGCAGGAGATGGTGGCACTAAGATAAAACCCTCTAATTTGAGACCTTTCTGTAAAGTGAAATAGCTTGATGCCAGGCTATACTGTGAAATGAATCCCTGACTCAGAATGGAGGTCCTAAACTCAGCCTCATAATTACCAAAAGAAAAGGGCAAAACAAACTGTCTCATAAATATGAGATTCTGGAGAAAGTGTCCCCCCTTTTCCAAATTTAATGACAAAAAATGATAAAATGTCTACATGCAAAAGTTCTTCTGAGTCAAACTCCAATGTTGAGTAAGCTGAGCACAGTGTAAGCATTTGAAAAATTGTATGGATAGTCTTCACATTCTTATAACCTCCCTCAGGTACTGAACAGACTGATAATTGTTGGTACCTGGGTTAGCAATGGAGGAGAGAAGTATTCCAGTACCAGTGGCATAGAACCTACATCCTTGCCTCTCTGTGGTGAGGTGTCAGATATGTTTCCTAATGCCAGCCTTAGCATCTTTTGAATTCAGGTATTGCTTTACTCTCCCTGGGGAAGCTGAGCTCAGGATTTGAGCCATTATGGTTGGCTGTTATGGAGGGCAGTCGAAGGAAACTGGTTTCTGCCAACACTCAGAAATTTCTGCATTGGTTCTTCAAGGAGGGAGCTTTGATTCTCTGGCCCTTCAAGGCTTTTCTCCATTATTTTGTATTGCTCTGGCTGAGGGCAAGATGCCAGAATTGTTGGACACAGGTTTTTTTGAAATCAAGAGTAGTCTTTTCATCAAATGTGGTAGTGGCACCAAGTTTTAGTCTTGTGCACGAAATTATTTTAGTTTTGTTTTGACATGGTTAATTATAAATATGGGTACCCCAGATATCTTTCAATTTATTAAACAATGTCTCTGAGTTTTTAAATGCTCAAAAAATGTTTAAGTGCTAATTGTTCATACAAATCACTTTTTGAGTTGGTTATTTAAGGATATTACTTTTAAATGCCTTCTGGATTGGGTTTGCTTTCAAAATGGTTATGTTAATGTATCTCTTTTGTTAGTTTGTTTTGGAAGTATTTTGGTTTTAATGTTCAGTCTGCTTTATGTCACTTTACTACATTAATGACCTATAAAATAGTAAGAAAAACTAAATATGGCGGTGTTATAGGTTTGATTTCTATTATATATATATATATATATATATATATTTTATTTTTTTTTTTTTTTTTTTTTTTTTTTTTTTTTAAGGCGCAGAGTTCCAGACTCTACCACTGAGCTTTAGGCCGAATTTCAGTTTGAGCAAATATTGTTCAGTGTTTGCAGTTGTAAAATTTAAAGTTTCCCAACTAATAAAGTAGGTTAACTTCATTTGAACAAGTATTTATTACTCTTTACATTACCTCACCATCCAACAGGAACTTGACATTAAAAACTTGACATTTTTTTGCGCCGGGCCTGGTGGCTCATGCCTTTAATCCTAGCACTTCAGAGGCAGAGGCAGGCAGATCTTTGTGAGTTCAAGGCCAGCCTGGTCTACAGAGTGAGTTCCAGGATAGCTGGGACTACAGGAAGACCCTGTCTCGAAAAAGACCAAAAAAAAAAATAATAATAATAAAATAAAACCAAACCAAAACAAAAAAAAATCCTTGACATTTTCAAAGGCTACGAATTATTTTTGGAGGAAAAGAAACTCCCTGATAGTACTTCATGTTTGTAAGCCTCTCCCTACCCCAGTGGAAATTGAGGATTTGTGAATCATTTTTTCATCCATTTGAACATGAGTCTGTGTTACAGCCAAGAGTAAGGAAAAGTGAACAGAGTTATTTCTATTTGCTTGTGCTATTAAAAAGTGTAAAGTCTACTAATATAAAGACTAAAGATCCAGAGTTAAAACTGTTGTGAATGTGTAAGCTTATGTGTAATATTAAGGGAATGTCTTATGGTAATAGTGAAGGTAATAAAAAGTTAAAAATTTAATAAAATAAGGAAACCTTATGCATGAATATTAAGATGTCAGGATATTTCCAGATTGGGATAATGAGAAAGACTAAGCAAATGTGTTAAATAGTCTGAGTATGTTTATTAAATGTGTGAGCAAATTTATTAAAGTCTAAATAAGTTAGAGATACAGAGCTATTATTACTGATAAAATTACACTTTTCAGTCCACTCCTCTGGCTTGTACTGCACACCCAGTTACAGTCTTAGATAAAATGAACACAAATAATTTTTAGGTTATGATTACTGAAAAATGTCCTTTATGTTTCTCTGTGTAATATAAGTTTCACATTTAATACTTCTTTTGCTCATAACAAGATAATTTGACTTAAGAGAAGCTAAGTTTTTACCCCCTTGAACCAGAAGTATACAGTGTGCAAGGAGACAATTTTGTTATGACTGTTCTGAATTCTGTTCAGCTTATTTATCTTCTATATGTATATGATATGACCCCTACCTTCTAAATGACTATAAACCAAAATATGGGAACATAGGGGAAAAAACTGAGCTGTTTATAGTAAAGCAGCCTTCATTTAAGAAAAAAGAAGTTTTTGCTTTGTATACAGATAAATGTAGAATACTGATGAAATATCTTTAGGAGAGGTGAGAGACCTCCACAGTTAAACAAGGAGACCTTGTTGAGCTGGTAGATATTGGTGGTCACAAATAAGCATAGATGCACTAACAGACTTTGCTCAATGAAAATGTCAGTTCTAATAGTGATAGTCATTTATGAATGTTTAGGCACATTTCCTTAACATATTAAGCAAATGCCTATTAAAATAACAAAAGGCAGAATCAAGACTTCAGTTAGTCACTGAAGATAGTTTGTTGTTTGATTTTGAACAGATTTCTTTACCTGTTACTCTAGTCCCTGAACCTTACATGTAAAAAGAATTCGATGATACCAATGAGGAAACAATATACATATATATTCTTTGCACTTGATCCTTTTAAAAAGTGAAAAGAAATAATCCTCACATTGTTTGAATAAATACATCTTTTCAGTTCTAAAATGTAACAGAACAGAAATAAGTAGAGGAAGTGTCATATTTTATATTCTGATTACCAGATAAATCTAATCCACTTAGTGTTGGTCACATACTACAGCCTTTGACCTGTGTCACCAGAGTGAGGGAATTGCTAATCAGGGAGTCATACTATTTGGCTTTGGAAAGGTATCCCAGAGATCCTGGGTCAGAAAGTGTGGCCTGTTACCGCATTGAGGTCCAGAATGTTTTATTTTGCTGATGTAGATAGGCATGTATTTATGCATTTGTAAAATAAGTAATTTTCAAATAATGTAAATATAATGTACTAGTTTACTTAAAGGTACTTGGGTAGAGCCTAATGCTGCTGCAATGATCTATTATGAAAACTATAAGGTGGTAAAGATGGAAATGCAGCCTGTAGAACCAAAGCAAATAATTTTGGGTGGTGTTTCAAACTGTTTTCTGAGCAGGAGTTTCATATATATATATGCATATATATATGTGTATATATATTGGTTTTGACAAAACAAAGGTTGGGTTTTGAGGTTTGTGCTAATCATAAGATGAATGAATGCAAAATACCTTGTAATTTCATATAGAATTATTAATATTAGCTTTACTGGGTTTTTGGCCTGAAAAGGATGCTAGTACTTCTTGGATAGAATACCCATACACTTAAGAATTTTCTTTTACTTCAACTTGGAATATAGATTACTTTGCCAAATATATTATTTTCGTAATGCAATAAAATATAAAAAAGAAAAAAAAAACTACGATGTTAAAACTCTTATGTATTTAAAGGCTGCTTACTTTTTTCTTAAAGTTTTATCTAGTTACTTCTCAGTAATTAAATGTATCAGGCTGGTGAAATTAACCTTTTGGATAGTTAATAAGCATAATTGATGCTCATTCTAATTTGGTCAAAGGGACTTAAGGAACAACTTTGGTCCTTGCCCTATGAGACCAACTAAGTGCTAGGGTACTATGCAGACATTTCTTAAAATGTCCTATAACCTGTGTTCTTGTTCAGTGGAGTCATGGAAGCACCAGTCTGTATGGAGAAAGGTCAACACAGAGGAAAGTCTCCTCAGGCCTTGAAGAAAAGCCTTGAGCAAGAAAGACCTGACTGGCCCTCCAGAAGGACTTTGAGGGGTCTTCTAGGTTAATCCATTGAAGGGGTAATTCTGTGGTCACACACATTATCCTGATTCAGCTTAGAAGTCAGAGTGACTGGTGCACAAATTCCCTATTGGCAAAGGATTACCTCTTCATAGGGAAGAGTAATAGAAATAGGAGGTAGAAATTAAATAGGCAGCTTAGGGTCAATACATCCCCCCAAAAACAAGAATCAGATTCTTTCTTAGTTAAGAGCTGGAGATTCCCCCTGAGTATGCTAATAAACTCATTAATTCAACATAGTTAATATGAATCAATAATTTGAGTCATATCATCCAGAAGCAGTGGTAAGGTAATGATCAGAAACACTCCACTTTGAACTGAGAAACTGTTTGAGTTCATTTTACTATTAGCCCAAGGTTGCATGGAAAACTCCAGGCAGCCCAGATCCCCTCCTGATGATCTGCTTGTCCAAACCTTGAAACATAGACATTATTAACTGTTTTTTTTTTCTTTTTTTTCTTATCCTGTTTAAAGGCATCCTGACACTTTCTAAGAGGGACAAAAGTGCAAGGCAGGTTTGCATTGTTGGCTTCCCCTTTAAAGGTTACCCACTCCCCTTAAGTCATTTGCCCTGTAGTCAGATTGGCAAGACTGTATCCCAGACAGATGGTCATAATTGTGCACTGAGACCATTTATCCACAGCATTAGTTTGGTGGTTGTTGTTGTTGTTTTAATAAATTTGAATGATTAACATTTGATTTGGCTCTGGGGTCTTTCCAGGTTTTCTGAAAGTTACACAACATGACCAGTAACACTTTAACCTATATATAGGAGTATCACAAAAAATCAAGGAATCTAACATAATAACGGTTTTCTGTAATAGATCAAATTAAGCAACATAAAGATATACACAAAATTTCTCTATTCTCTTTGTAGAAATTAACTCTAAATTTCTGGCAAAAAATAAAAATGAATAATTAATGGAAGCAGATCTAGTCTGTACACAGAAGTGCATCTGTCTCAGCCATGACCATGATTCAAATGTGCGGGGGTCGTAGAGAGGTGGTTGGCAAAGACCACCCTCTCCAGCTTCCTCACCGCCGAAGATCTTCACTCTGTCGGCCCGCGACGGAGTGGGGCTGGGGAGAGTAAGTGCGCTGCCAAACCAAAAGTAACCACGGCAGGGAGCCGAGTCAGGGTGTTACAGCTCAAGCTCACTTTATTGCAGGTTTACAGAGGTTTATAAGCCGTGCCGGCTTCCCTACTGGGGTATGTGTCTCTTCCTAATTGGTCCTTTTAGGAGGCTTAATTTACAAGTCCCTAATTGATCCAATCCCTTCCCTTCCTAGAATAGTCCCTAATTATCATGTTAGTACGCGGAAGTAAAGAAGTGAAACTAGCCTTCCTTGCTCAATGGGCGGGGGTGAGTTCGCAAAACTCTAGCGCAGGCTTTCTTTTGTCCTTCAGGCCTATTTTCTCGGCTATTCCATGCCGTCATTTCCCCCTTTTTGTTTTATTTGGCATAGCTCCTGTCTTAGGTTGGTGCTTTTACTGGGCTCAGCTCTTACCCGTCTTTGAGTAGATAGCAGCTTTGGCTATCCCCCTGTCTTAGGTTGGCTGACCCAAAAAGCCCTTACCCATCTTTGGAATCTGATGCTGCCTTTTGTAGGTATTGACGAGTGGGAGGGGCTCATACTTTGCCCGTAAGGCCATTAATTGGACTTCTTCTGCCTGTTTTCTAGCGAACCTTATAACCCGGTTGAGCAAGCAAGGGCTGATGGCATGGAATAGATGAGAAGATAGGCCTGAAGGACAAAAGAAGCCTGTACTAGAGTTTTGTGAACTCACCCCCGCCCATCGAGCAAGGAAGGCTAGTTTCACTCCTTACTTCCTCCATGTAAGATAAGCTCAGGATGTTCCAACCCACAGGACATTCCAAGCTTATCTTCCCCTCCTTACTTCCTACCTTTACTAACATGATAATTAGGGACTATACTAGGAAGGGAAGGGATTGGATCAATTAGGGACTTGTAAATTGAGCCTCCTAAAAGGACCAATTAGGAAGAGACACATACCCCAGTAGGGAAGCCGGCACGGCTTATAAGCCTCTGTAAACCTGCAATAAAGTGAGCTTGAGCTGTAACACTCTGACTCGACTCCCTGCCGTGGTTACTTTCGGTTTGGCAGCGCACTTACTCTCCCCAGCCCCACTCTGTCGCGGGCCGACAGAGTGAAGATCTTCAGCGGTGAGGAAACTGGAGAGGGTGGTCTTTGCCTACCACCTCTCTATGACCCCCGCAAAGGGCCTACCGTGAACAAAAGCAAAAGAATAATAAGAGGTCTGGCTATTGCCGTTATCAATGAAGTAAACCAGGGGCTGGTGTTGAACCATCCTTCAAACCATCCTGGTTGATTAGCTATCTTTCTTCTTTCAAGACTATTCCTAAGGTCGTCTAGATTCTTTGTAATTGCACCGGAGTGGTCTGCGTAAAAGCAGCATTCTTCCCCTAAAGCCTGGCATATCCCTACATGTGTCTCAGAGTTATTTCTACCTTTTCGATATCTTCATCTAGTTGCTGTCTGAGCCTCTCGTTCCATTGTTGTGTTAGTGATAGAGCTGTTCCTCCAGTAGCTGCGCCTGTGATTCCCACTCCTAGTATGCCTGCCAGGGCAAGGGCAGTTCCTATCTCTCTTTTATGTCTAGAAACTGAAAGGCCTCCTGCTGGGTGGTATAATGCACAAGAGTCATTACTTGTCTTTACAGCTTCTAAGTTGACACAAGGGGTTAGTGCCGGGGCATACATAACATTCCCATTTTCTAGCATTTAGTCTATCCACCTCCCTTTGGCACTGTTCCCATTGTCCATTGAAGTAACCGTCTGCTAACGAGCAGAAATCGGTTTGGAGAGTAGGCCAGATGCTCTCTGTTGTTCCTTTATTTGAGACAGCCTTGACGACATTTCCAGTAGCGACATTCACCACTGACCAGATGATGGTGCGAGGCCTGTGTGACTCGTCTGATGACTCAGCCTTCCCATGGGGCCATAGGAGTAGAATTCCGATGGCCAGAAGCATCAGATTCATTTCTGTAAAACAAGGGGGATTTACCTTAAGGAGTTCATCCTTAGGTTGGGGGTTAAGAAGTTTCCCGGAGGTCATATTTGATGTCCTTGCCGGGACCCAAATAGGTGTAGTTCGAGTCTGTTGGCATAATACAGCCGAATCCTCAGCCTGTGGTTATAAGCAGGTCCGGGCCTCCCATTGCTTGGTTAGAGGATCTCTCCACCGGACCTGTATTGCTGGTGTCTGGGGTAACTGTTCCCCAGTGTTTTTGAAATCTATTGTAATGTACATTTTTGGAAAAATTAAAATATTTATGTTTAATAATGCCCCCGCCAGCTGCAGGTGAGGACTGTCGGTACCAGTCCTCTCCCCCTTTTTGTTTTCGTATTTGTTTACAAGTCTGGTGATTCTTTCCTTGTGGGTTATAAGGAATACCAGTGTGATGTGTTGTATTCCTATCTATTAAAAATTGGCTTAGGGACTGAGATGTAAAGCAAGGCCCATTGTCTGTTTTGACTGTTTAGGTAGGCCCAGGGTTGAAAAACATTGTATAAGTGTATGTATGGCATTTTCTCCTGAAAAAGTCTCAACCTCCCCTCCCACAGGGGCCCCCTTCACGAGGAGGGAAAGAGGGGGAGGAGGATCTCAGTAGAGACTCCAACCCAGGGCCTGAGCCAATTTATCTCCCCCAATAACTTTTTGTAATTGGGTGATTTCAAGGTTATACCTTTCTACCTGAAAACATCCACAACTCCTCCCAGTGCAGGGACAGCAAGCCCCAGGCCCTCAAACACACATTCATCTTGCCCACATTTTTCTTACTGGTTCCCATATGCTTGATGCATCCTTTACTCAAAAAACAACTCTCACTCACACCTAAGGCCCAGCCCACTGACCAGATGGGACTGGGAGTATGGCTGGGACCTTAAGCACCAGAGGGGTCCCACTCTCTAGCCAGAGTTGTGCATATGGTATACACCCCCGTGGCCAGGAGCTGTGAGTCCTTGGAGGACCTGGCCTATTTCAATGGAGACCAAAAGGATTGCCTGCCTCTGACTCCCCGTACCTGGGATTAAAGGTGTGTGCCACCACACACCCGGTCCCAGGGGCAACAAAACTGCCCCACCCAAAAAAAAGCCTAGATAATTCCAAAGCAAGCAAGTTACATTTTGAAAGCAAACACAAAACCAAAATGGATCTTTAACATCAGTCAGCTATGAGGCTGATTTCTATAAACAACTACCACGTTGTGAAGCATTTGAGAACTCAGAGACAATAAATTTAGGTTACTACGGTATTCAAATTTTAGGCCTTTAAATGTATTTTTAAAAATATCAATTTTTCAAACTTTGCACGTGCATATCTAGTCTGGCATGCCAAAATGAAATGATTCTGTGCACATAAAGGATTGAAACTTGAAGTGGTCACTTTGTTTGACAGAACCAACATGAGACAAACACAATAACTGAATTACAAACACACACACACACACACACACACACTCACACAAACTTAGATGCATAACAAGCTACATGAATCTTAGGCACACGGTTACCATAAACACAGGACATAGATAAAAGCTTGAACCAATTTAGGAGTGACCACCCCTTTTCGCACCTCGGCGTAAGCTGGTGGTGGGGAGAGTTCATCAGAGAAGCGTTGTTCTGTCTCTCTGGCCTCCTGCCTCAAAGCCAAGAAGGGGGAAGGGATGGGGCCCGTGGAGTCTGGACACTCAGGGGTTGATCCCTTATCTAACACCCGTTCGGTTGCGAAGGTATCCCAGGCCGTATCCTCCTCCCTGAGACCAGGGGATCTCTCAACCTCTTCCAAAGCTGAAATTCCACCCCCAGGAGGTGGAAGGGAGTTGGGGTGAAAAGTGGCGTTAAGTGCCACAATCATGGGGTAAAAGCCCAAAGGGGGTCCTGCTCCGAGAATCCTTTCTCCTTCTCTTGCCAGCTTTTCTATCCTCCCCCAAACTTCCCAGGAGAAATGGTTGGCCCCTCTTACCCAGGGGGCCAGAAAGAGGACGTGGTCCCAGGTAGACTCCGCAACCGCATCGGTCAGTTCTAACCCCCTGAATTTTAACATCAATCTCAGCGCTTTAAGCGCTGGGTCCTTATCTTTTCCCATTGCGTTTCCCATTGTGGGGACTCACTTACCCGAAAGACTGATTGGCCCCAGCCCTATTGATAGCCATTAGGGTCTCAGGGGGGGTCTTTGAGCCCCACATTGGGCGCCAGATGCGGGGGTCATAGAGAGGTGGTTGGCAAAGACCACCCTCTCCAGTTTCCTCGCCGCCAAAGATCTTCACTCTGTCGGTCCGAGACAGAGTGGGGCTGGGGAGAGTAAGTGCGCTGCCGAACTGAAAGTAACCACATCAGGGAGCTGAGTCAGGGTGTTACAGCTCAAGCTCACTTTATTGCAGGTTTACAGAGGTTTGTAAGCTGTGCCGGCTTCCCTACAGGGGTATGTGTCTCTTCCTAATTGGTCCTTTTAGGAGGCTTAATTTACAAGTCCCTAATTGATCCAATCCCTTCCCTTCCTAGCATAGTCCCTAATTATCATGTTAGTACACGGAAGTAAAGAAGTGAAACTAGCCTTCCTTGCTCGATGGGTGGGGGTGAGTTTGTGAAACTCTAGCGCAGGCTTTCTTTTGTCCTTCAGGCCTATCTTCTCAGCTATTCCATGCCATCACAAATGGATCCTGTTTATAGAACATATAAGATTCAAATACATTTATGTGCACAAGTATGGCTACAATTAGAGTTTAAAATACTTTAGAAATCATGGCATTTTGTAAAATATATAGAAAGAAAATGTATAAATATGGGAAGAGAGGACATTTGTGTCAGCCAACATAAATGCTGAAAAAGTTCAAGTGAAGCAGAAAATAAGTATAACAGAAAAAAATTACATACTTGTCTTCATAAAAATTATGTGGGGTTCACAGAAACAGGATTCAACCATCCAGACATGAGTTACTTCAGCTTAAACTATGAGAAAGCAATGGCTCCTACACCTCACAGAACGCAAAATTTTTGTCAAAATTCAAATATGTGAAGGTAGATGGGTCTGTCAACTGGTAGGCAAGGATCTGCTTCTCTCCCCCTAAGCCTTTTTGGTGAAATGGATTGTCATTGGCTAGCAGGCTGGGGTGGGTCGTTGTGGAACACAGAGGCCTCACTGTCACTTCCTGCTGTGGGCAGTTGTTTACTGTCAGTGCTTGGTAACAGTGGAGAAGTTAATGGCTGCTTGAATAATGTCTCTGAGTTGGCGCTAGGCTACAGGCAGGTCTGCAATAGCAACCTAGAGGTTGCCTACAGAGCTGAGGCAAGGGAGGCACAGCAGAGCCCCAGAGGGGATCACCTAGCCAATAGACACAGCTCCTGAAGGAGACAGAATCCTTTTTTCCTTCATGTGGATAAGTTTCAAGATGGTGGAGACTTTTCTAGATAGTTTAACTATACGTACTCCACAGGGCGGAGTGTGAAGAATATTAAAATCTAGTTTATATTATTTCAGTACTATGCCATAACAGTCAGATAATTTTCCACTTCTTCATCAAGATGGAAAACTCAGATTCTAACTATAAAGAAAATTATTAGTCTGCAGTAAATCACGTAAATCAGATGGACCAATTTGATCCAGAAGAGGCTTTCCATTGATTTGTGAATAATCTGAGTGAAAGAGATTACAGAGATAACAATTTGCTATGCACGCCAGGTGAAAGCAGTAGTCCTCTGAGTTGGAGTCCTCTGAGCAGGAATTGCTCAGAGGACTACAACAAATTAAAGAGGGTCTGCTGCACAAAAACTCAGATGAATATAGAGGTGCAAACTCTTTAGACAGTGTGTCCAATGCTGACTCTATAATAGACTGTCTTAATTCTGTCACACAAACTGGAATTACGACCAGAAGTGGACACAGAGGAAATCAGTCACAGAGAGCAGTGGGCCAGTTTAGAGATAAATATTAACAGTAATAATAGAATTCACATCCCAAAGAATGAGAATGAGTCATCTGCAAGACGTCCTAGAGAACCTGTGGAAAACAACCAAAGGCAAATAGAAAATCCAGGATTCTAATCAACACCTATCAGACCATCTAGGTCAGGATGATAGTCAACTGAAGCATTAACAGAAGTGCCATCCACCAGAGGTCAGAGGAGGGCAAGAACCAGGAGACCAGACTATCAGAGAACCAGAGGAAGAGCTCAAAAAAGTAGGTCACTCCGGCATCCAAGGAGTGAAAGTTCATGGAGATCATCATAGTATCTCACCTCAGACTTTTGAACACTATTTGGTGTGGGAGACTGAGGAAAGTTCCAGAACCTGGCACCAGGTAACTTTGGGAGACCAAATAACAGGACCTGAACTGCTAGGTAGATGCCTTTTTATAGCTTCTGTGGCAAAAAAAAAGTCTCTCAAGGAACAGGTTCTTCAGTCATATTTAGCATGTTTGGTACAATGGGATCAGGACAGAGACCTTCAATCAGGCCTTGATCTTCAAGCAAGAAGAGTTCCTCCTGGAGAATTTCAGCAGAGAGATTCCATAGCTACTGGAACTCAGTCAAGGTCTCAGATACCAAACAGTTGTCACTTAAGAAAGTGAACATGGAGGTTTGCGCTGGATAGCTTTAGTGTCAACTGGTTGAGGGAGCCTCAATTGGGGAATTGGCTCCATTGAGTTGGCCTGTGGCCACATCTGTGGAGTATTGTCTTGATTGTTGAGCAATGTGGGAGGGCCCAGCCCTCAATGAGTGGTGCCACCCTGGGCAGGTTGTTGTGTACTGTATAAGAAGGCAGGCTGGCCATGAGCCAGGGGAGCAGGCCAGTAAACAGCATTCCTCCATGGCCTGTGCTTCAGCTCCTGCCTCCAGTTTCCTGCCCTGAGTTCCTGCCTTGGGCTCCCTAAGTGATGAACTGTGACCCAGGAGATGTAAGCTGAATAAAACTTTTCCTCCCCAAGTTGGTGTCTGTCAGAGTGTGTTGTCACAGCAATGGAAGACAAACTAGAACAAGGTTTTAGGCACACATTTTCATGTTCCCAGCAGACAGGCGTGAGTACTATCAGGATTCCTAGTCACAGAATGTTAAATACTGGCCTGAGTGAATCTACATCTGTTGCAATTCAGGCCATATTAAGGCAGATAATAATGGGTTTTGGTGAGCTAAGCTAGTTTATGTACAGTGACAGTAATTCAGAGCCTAGTGCCAAAGTTCTAAGTCAAAATATGGAAAGAGCAGAGTCATGGAATAGAAGGAAGAAGGAGTGCTATTGATGATAATGTTTCTGATTACAGCTCCAGCCTCAATCATAGTTTCAATGGGATAAGTAAGTCAGAGGTGTTCCAGGGAGGCAATGAAGGAGGCTCATCTGCCACAGTAGGTGCCCTGAGAGTTGGGCAACATAGGGTCATATTCCATACTATGGTTCTGTGCCTTTTTGAGTCCTGATCTGTTATTTCCATTTAAATGAGGATGATAATGATAATGTTTGATGACCAACTTAGAGTGTTTGCCTTACAGAATATATAGAAGGGAACATACTTTGTAAACAGCCTTGTTCCCATGTGTACCACATGCACTGCATTAATGGCTGGTTGGCTGAGAATTCTACCTGTCCTATATGTAGCAGATCTATTTTACCTTCTGGGAACATAGAAAGTGTGGTGTAATTAAGATCTGAACTCTCAGCTCAGGAGCTGGAATAGTGATGGGCAAACAGAAATCATTTGCTTTATGTTCACTTTTTTTAGTGGTGCTTCAGTATAAAGTAACAACCTAAATTAAGTCATAGTGTTTAGGAAAAAAGAAAAAAAAACTCTTGTTTTTCTCCTATAGAATGAAAAGAATGCTTTAAAAGCCATGTTTTAGAACTTAAAAGTTTGATGTCAATAGCAGGCAAATTGATAACATCTCTTACTGATAATTTAACCATGTGCATTGTCAGTTTCTCCTTTGTTATTTTAAGGTGTACTTTAGTGCCCTGCATCATTTTGACCTCCTTTTACGTATTCCAGGCCATAAGAGAGGCATTCAGAAAATCCCCACTCAAGACTAAGTTATATTATGTGTTTCATAAGTGATTACTTAAATTACATTAATTTTTTTTACATTCCTAATTTTTAATGACAGAAATTCTGTCTCATTTTGAATATTGCTTGATCCACCTTTCAGACTAGTCAATACTGAGGATGTCAGTGTAAATAACACTAATGTTAAGACCTTCTAAGTGTATAAGTGTTCTAAGCCATCATATTGACACACAATAGAGTAAGCTTACATTTTAATTGAGTTATTTATCTTTGGAAATATTAAAAAGCCAATGTTTGTGTGAGAAAAATCACATTTCTTTAAAAATGTAAAGCTGGGGCAGGAGAGATGGCCTAGCGGTTAAGAGCACTAACTGTTCTTGCAGAGGCCCAGGGTTTGATCCCCAGCACCCACATACCGGCTGAGAACCATCTTTAAGCTCCAGTTTCAGGGGAATTCTACTCCCTCTTCTGACCTCTGCGGCATTGCATGACACGGGTGCACAGACCTGCATGCAGACAGTACATTCATACCCATAAAAATAAATAAATAGATAAATAAATAAATAAAATTTTAAAAAAGCAAAAAAAATATAAAGCTATTTTGCAAAGGCTCAAAATTTTCCAATTCACCATTTTATTAATACATTAAAATCATAAAATTACCATGATTAAAAATGAGAAAACTGCCTTTTTTGAGACAACATAGTAAAACAAACACACCAAAGTACAAAGCTTCTTTTGTAAGTGTGTAAATTTCAAGAGCAGAACATGTATATATGTATTCAATGTATGTATTGAACAGCTACTGTGACACGGAAATGACTGTGCAGCATAAAACTGCAATAAAGAACAATAGGAATCATTTATTTTAACTTGGGTTTAGGCATGAAGTGAAAAATGAGAGTAATGAAAACTTCTCTGAAGAACTGAAGGTTTTCATGAAGACAGTAATACAGACATGAACTGGTTTCATGTAGTGTAAGTCACAGCTGCTTAGCCTAGTATTCTACTTGAATAGATGAAGCAGATCAGCAAATTTAGCAGTTTTCTTTGGTTTAAGGAAAACAACCCATTACCATCCAACAAAAGTTAAATTGAAGTTTTTACATATCTGCTCCTCCAGCCCCCCCCCCAAAAAAAAACTGTGCAAGGAAAATACTACAAACCACTTTGAAAATAAACATATTAGTTGGTACAGATATGTGTGCTATTAGGAAAGTCTTGGATTTTTGCTTGTTTTCCAGATTCATAATGTAAGGTACTAGAGCACATTTGTTACTGTTTCATTGCTATACATTTAGCACACTTTTATATGGGAAGAAATAAAATATCGATGTTTCAGTAATTTGCTACAATGTACATACATCTTTATTTAGATTGAATAGTTATAAAATACAATTTAGTAAGATGCTATCCTATATACCATTTTAATAAAGACTTGAAGAATGTGAAATAATTATTATCCCATGCCAAGAAAAAAGTGGACCATGCAGAATAAATGTTATTATAATAAAAGTTGTTATAAAAGATACTAAGGATAAAGTACAATGAGAGAAGTGCGAAACTATGATTGAGCTATATTTTTAAATGAATAAAAAGGAAACAATTTTGAGATATGAATTGATAAATGCAAATGTTAACAATAAATAATTGTTCAGTCTATAAGAAGAATTCTTTTAATTTTTAGTCTCTCTTTAATTAATTGTATTTTTCTCATTTAAATCTTCCACAAATATAAGAAGTATACATCATGAATGTCCTCGATTCCACACTGTAGTCCACATGACACCAAAAGCTGAATTTAAACCAATACATTAGTATCCAGAAAATGGAAGCTCAGAAACAGAGTGAAGATCAAATAAGCAGGTAAAACATAATGATAGTCACTTTTAAAAATTTGTTTCAAAAAAGTTGACTAGATTGGTTGATTTTCTTGTAATTGTGCTGGTGAGACCTGGGATTGAGACCAGGTCCTTGCAGTACATCGCTCACTAATGGAAATTCTGAATGGGTTAAAAAATAAAAAGTCACATTTTGTGGAAAAAAATGTGGAAAAAATTGCATGCATACAATAGGATTAGAATATGAAAAATATTGTCTAAACAAATCAAAGAGACCATAAAATAGTCTGAATGTAGAAGAAATTTGCTCTGAAACAAAACTAAAAAAATGGAAAATTTAAAAATAATCACATACACATGGAAGAATAAAGAATATAATTATCATAAACTATTTTTATTGCAGTCTAGACATAGATACTAGGATTTCACACATATGAGACAAATAATATGGAGAAAGGAAATGTGTTAATATAAAATGAGCAAAGACTATGAAAGAAAAATTTAATGTCAATAGTTAACAAGAATTTTAAAATATTGAAATGCAGTATTAAATGATTCAGTTTTCCCTTAAGTATAAAGCCCTGTCCTGCCCAAACCCCCCAAAAAATAATCAATGGTGGCTTTGTATACAGCTATATTGCAACATACAATAATATTTTATGAATATCCAAGTAAACCCCTAACTAAAATGAGTTTATTTACAGTCAACAGAATATACATAGAATTGAAAATTATACAAAAGTATATATTTAAGATTAATTAATTGCAACTGCCTAGACAGAGCCTAGAGAACATATTTAGCTTATTTTGTGACTTTAAAAATTCAGTGATGGAGAGATGGCTCAGCAGTTAAGATCACTTCCATAGCACCCAGGTTTGAATCCCAGCATCCACATGGTGGCTAACAACTATCCATAAATTCAGTACCAGCAGATACAATTACATCTTCTTTTTCCTAAACAAGTTTTGCATGATACAGGTGTACTTATATACATGAGGACAATGTACCCATACACTTAAAATAAATATAAATTGAAAAAATTCAATGAACATTACATTGACCTTCACATGAATAGATCCTAATATATCTAAATGCTATATATATATATATATAGTATATATTATAGGTATATAAAGTGATAGGAGTTCAAAAGTTAAGTGTATGGGTAAGTGTGAAGTAGTACATAAAAAACATAATGATAAAAGAAGTCTAGGAATGGCGGAGGTTAAACTGATAGTGTTGTTAGATCAAAACAGAATGAATATCAAGGTGGACTTGAGAAGAGGGCTCAGGGCAGTCTTGCTAGAGCTAACCTGCTACATATTCTCAGGCGATCTGCTAGCGCAGGACATGGTTTGATCGCGAACAAGCCAGCCGCACATTTGTAGTTAATAGTTGCAGGCGGGAATCGCACATAGACCTGTCTTATTTCCCACAGGCAATGTGGCGAACTGATGCATGTCTTGCGAACTTACACAGAATTGAGCAGGCAAGACGACTCAGTACATCATAAGAAATAAAAACGAAATATTAATAAAAATTAAAGAATATAGGCCGAATTATCAGATATTATGGATAGGGGTATTATGGATATAATATATAGTATAGTGGATATATATGTGTGTGTGTGTGTGTGTGTTTAGTTAATGCTAGATATAACTGCTGCAATTATGAATTGTTTGACTGTGCTATACTATATTTTTCCCATAGAAACATTGTGGGATTGCAATTTCTTAACATAAACATAAATTTAAAAAACTATAAATAATGTTGATATATAATAAACATACAAAAACACTAATTTTTTTAAAAAGTTCAGTTTACTCAATTTAATATACCTTTCAGATCCATTAATTTTTTTTCTGAAAAATGAAAAGTTTAAATTTTCTTCGTTCCTTAAAGTTCCATATATATGATGTTTTCATTATCCCTTCATCCACTGATGAACATCTAAACTGGTCACATTTTTCTCACCACTGTGAATAGAACAGCAATGAACATGATAGAACAGGAATTTCTGTGATGGAGATTACCTCAATTCATAAAGACCAAAATCACTTTTTTCTTTTTTGTGTGGATCAGCTCCGAGAAGCCCTTGTATGTGCACACATGGGTGCTTGAGAGCGTGTTTGTGCATGTGTGTGTGTGTGTGTGTTTGTGTGTGTGAGTGTGTGTGTTTATGTGCATGTAAATGTGTGTAAGGCAAAAAAATAAAGGGGAATGGAGACTAGGGCATGGTAAAATGTGTTCAGAGGAAGGGCATTAGTAAAAAGGCAAAATTACATGTGTGACATCAAAGTGGAAAAGAAACATGGGGGGTGGATAACAAGGGAGATCAGATGGCAGGGAATTAACAAACATTAGACTGAAGCACACCATATTTTAAAAAAAACTAAATAATATCTAAACTTTGTATTCTAACAAAATTAAGAATTCAATGAGCAAATGATAATGTTTTAAAATTTAATAAATATTTCTTGGTAGTACAGATTAAAATGTAAACAGAATTATGAAAATTTTCTACTCAACCACAATTCAATACTATTTTATGAACCTCTGGAGAAAATTTTAAGATGTGAACCAAACGATAAAATAATATGTGGTAATTGCCAGGCGTGATGGCACACGTTTTTAATCCCAGAGTTTAGGAGTCAGAGGCAGGCATTTCTCTGTGAGTTCAAGGCCAGCATGATCTACATAGAGACTTCCAGGACAGGTGGAGCTACAGGGAGACCCTGTCTCAAAAAGACCCCAAATGAAAATAATATTAACAATAATAATCATAATAATAATAAGTGATAAAATCCAATATTGAAGCTAGTGAGTGGCAAAGTATATAGTGATGTGTTGAAAATGCAAATTAAAAGGAGGGCAAGTATTTTAGAAATTAATTTACCATAAACATTACTTTTTTTCTTACTCTTTCTGTGTGTATTATATAAACTTACAGGATATTGCTCAAATACATCAATAATAAATGGAGAAGTAGACAACACAATAATAGTAAAATGAATGGATTCTTTGGTATTTCCAAATGTATAGATTGTGTATGTTTTCCTTTTTGCCTTTAAAGATAGATTTTGCAATACAAATAACCTCAATTTGTTATTAATCAGAACAATTTAATTTTCTATTTGCTAAGGTTTTCTTGTTCCTTACACGCCACAGCATAAATATGAAGGAAAACCTACCTTTTCAATATGATTTATAAGTTTCATTGGGGATACTTTTTTTACAGGTGCCTGGCTTTTATTTTATTTTATTTTATTTTATTGATTGATTGATCGATTGATTGATTGATTGATTCTCATGGTAGTTTCAGTCTTTTTATTGTTATTAAACTTTGCACTCCAATTTAGACTCATTTCCCTTTCCATACCCCCCGCCCCACCCAAATTCATGTATTCTCCCATACATAGCTTGCATCTTTTTCTGAGTTTTTCCAAAGATTTTGCAAGCAGAGGATTATTGTTTTGGGGAGAACTTCACTGTTCAGTCGATTCTTGGTCCCAGTTCTTTTGTTTTGTTTTAGTTGTTCCCTCCAACTTGTATTGCTTCACCATATATATATATATGTGTGTGTGTGTGTGTGTGTGTGTGTGTGTGTGTGTGTGTGACCTATACAAAAATTATGTCATCTGAAACCAAACTGTATGTTATTTCCAAATCATACTTCAGGATTCAAATTTTCCCTTTTAATTTTATATTACTCTAAAATATGCATACATACCTTCCACCCATGTACCAAGATTCCAAATTCTGAAAATAAATGGTAGACTAATTCTGGAACCAGTTAAGGGATTCATATTATAGGAGCACAGTTGCTTTTAGGTAAAGAGGCATATAATATTAATGTTGCTCAGTTTGCCTTTTAACTAGGAAATTGGTGCTTGTATCCACAGATGAGGGATAGCGTTGCCTTTTGTTTTTCTGGGACTGTGTTACTTCATTTAATATAATTATCTTCTAGTTTCATCCATTTACCTGCAAAGGTCATGATGTCATCTTTCTTTACCACTGTGTAGAACTCCATTGTGTAGATGTACCATATTTCTTTATCCACTCATCAGTTGATGGGTGCTTGGGTTGGTTCTAGCTCTTCGCTATTGTAAAGAGAACTGCAATAAATATGGATGTGTATGTATCTCTGCTGTAGGATGAGTCTTGTAGTTATATACCCAGGAGTAATATGACTGGATCAGGTGCTAGGCTGATTTTGAGTCTTTTAAGGGTTCTCCACAATGTTTTCCATAGGGATTGCATGAGTTTGCAATCCCACCAGCAGTGGATGAGCATTCCCCTTTCCCCATAACCTCTCTAGCGTTTTGTTTGTTTTCTTGATTCTAGCCAGTCAGGTCAGAGTAAGATGATATCTTAAAGTGTTTTTAATCTGCATTTCCTTAATTATTAGCAATTTTGAACACTTTTCAAGATGTTTCTCAACCATCCTTATTTCCTTTGTGAAAGGAAGTCTCTGTTCAGCTCTTTACTCCATCCTTTGAGTGTTTCATTTGCATTCTTCCTTCTTTGTTTTTTGAGTAGTCTATATATTTTGGATGTTAATGCTCTGTCAGATGTATCACTGGTGAATATTTTCTAGCACTCTGTGGGTTTTCTCTTCACTTCACGGATTGTTGCTTTTGCTGTACAGAGATTTTGAGTTTAATGAGGCCCCACTTGTCAACTGTCAACCTTATATCCTGTGCAGCTGCTGTCTGATTTACAAAGTCTTCTCTATGCCGATGTCTTTTAGCTTGCTGCCAACATTTTCTTCCATCACCTTCAGAGTTTTGGGTTTCACCCTGAGGTCTTTATTCCATTTCAGTTGATTTTTGTACAGGGTGAGAGGTCAGGGTTTAACTTTTCTAAGTTAATTTTGTATCCTGCCACCTTCCTGAAACTGTTAGTCATTTCTAGGAGTTTTCTGGTGGAGGTTTTAGCATCCCTTAGGTAAACTATCATATATCATCTACAAAAAGGGATAGCTTGACTTCCTCTTTTCCAACTATTACTCCTTTAATTTCCCTTTCTTGCATTATTGCCCTAGCAAGCAAGTGCTTCTAGCACTACATTAAAGAGGGTTGGCGATAGGGGACAACCTTGCTGGGTTCCTGCCTTTAAGGGTAATTATTCTAACTTTTCTCCATTTAGGATGATGTTGGCTGTGGGTTTGTTGTATATGGCTTTGATTACATTGAGTAATGTTCCCTCCAGTCCAGTTATCTCTAGCATTTTAAGCATGAAGAGATGCTGGCTTTTGTGGAAGGGTTTTTTCTGCATCAATTGAGATGATTGTTTGGATTTTCTTTTAAGAAAAAACTTCAAAAAATAGCTCTTTATTTAAAAAGATTCCTAACAAAACTTACTATTATTTATGAATAAGAATGAGCATACACTATAATAAATGAATACATACTTTTTGGTACAGAACATATAGCAATAAAATATATCCTACATATTTTTGTAGATTTGGTGTTTGCAAAATTTTAGTCATAAACAGTTACTGTGTGAAGTTTCCAAACTTAAAAAAAAAATTTGCTTGTCACATTTGTACTATAATACAAGCATATTTTTTCACTTTCTTATTATACTATTTTTTAATAATAGGTCATAAGTAATGAATACAGGCATCCTTCATGTATAATCAATTTGCAAGTAGCTATGCCCAAACTTATACATGCCGAGGCCCCCATTGTCCAGCTGGGGGAGCTTATATGTACTATGTGGTGGTTTGCATGAGTGTCCCCCATAGGCTGTAAGTATTCAGACATTTGTCTCCAGTTGGTGGCGCTGTTTTTGGAGGTCTTAGAAGGTGTGGTCATGCTGGGGGAAGTGTGTCACTGGGGGCAGGCTTAGTGAGTTTAACAAGCCTCGTGGTGTACAGTTGCTCTCTCTCTGTTTCCTGTGCTCTTTGTGAGATATGACCCTCGGTTTGCTGCTCCAGATCCAGCCGCCACGCCTCCTGCCACAATGGACTCCAGTTCCCTGGAACCACCAATAGTAAGCTCAAATAAACTCTTCCTTTTATAAGTTCCTTGGCCATGGTGTTTTATCACAGCAACAGAAAACTGACTAATACAGTTATTGGTACCAGAGTGTGGGCTGTTGGCTGTGAAGAACCTGACCATATGTATGTTTGGAGAGGTGTGGAAGATTTGGAACTTTGGGCTGGAAAGGCTGTTGACTATTGTAAGCAGAGCTTAAAGGGCCATTCTAGTGGAGGCCTGGAAGAAAACATGGCTGCAAAAGATGTAGTTCCAAGGGAAAATAAAGACTTAGGCAGCAACCGGGATATTTTGATAAAGAGTCTGGCAGCAGTTTGCCTGCAGCCCAGATGCTTGCCTGATGCTATGTTGAAAAGCGGTGGACTGATGTCTTTGGTGGAGGATATTTCAAGACAGCCTAGTGTGGAAATGGTGGCATGGCTTTTAATGGTGAATATTATACAGATCTACAGAGAAAAAGAGCAGATGGGGCAGAAATAAATGCAAAATGTACAGTTTGGATTGGAAAACTGCAGTAGGAAGATTAAAGGTGGGGCCAAGGCATGTGAAGGAGAGGCTCCCTTTCATAAAGAGATTAAAGCCATTAAGGAGAGGCCTGGAGATTTACAAGTAAACAAAAGAATCAGTACCTTCAGGGCAAGACCACACCCAGCTAATCCTCCAGCAAGTCCAGGGCAGAGAAAAATTGCAAATGTGGTTAAAGTAGGAGAGAGTCCATCCCGAACTTGCAGCCAGATTCGGCAATTTCATTCACGTGGTGCTGGCTTTAGAGGCATGAAGTTTGCAAGAGTGAAGGGGTCATCAGTTCTTCCTCCACGGTTTCAGAGAGCCAAAGAGGCCAGGCAGAGTGCAGCAGGGGCGTCCCTGAATAAAGAAGGCCCTGATAGGCCATTGCGTGAAGCTGTGAATGTGAAGCCTGGTGGGCAGCGGAGACCCCAAGAAGACATTCGAGATGCCAGACCTGTGAGATATTTGCCAAGGAGAGCTGCATACAGGGAGTGGTACCAGCCTAAGAAAGAGATGTATGTTGCAAGCAAAGCTGGAAGAGCTGAGCCATCTAAGCCCTTTGGAAGTCAAGTCCCAGAAGTTGCACATGGAGCTACTGGACTTGGTGTTTGCCCTGCTGGTTTTCGGTCTTGTTTTGGTCCAGTATTTCCTCACTATGCCTCTATTCCTCCCTTTTGGAATGGGAATGTGTATTCAGTTCCACTGTACATTGGGAGTATGTAATTTGCCTTTTGATTTTACAGGAGCTTACAGTTAAGAGATTGGCCTGAGTCTCAGAAGAGACCTTGGACTGTGGACTTTTGAATGGCATTGAGACTGGTAAAGACTGTGGGGACTTTTAAGGTTGGACTAAATACATTTTGCATTTTATATGGTCAGGAGCCTATGGGGGCCAGGGAGTGGAATGTGGTGGTTTGCATGAGTGTCCCCATAGGCTGTAAGTATTCAGACATTTGTCTCCAGTTGGTGGCACTGTGTTTGGAAGTCTTAGAAGGTGTGGCCATGCTGGAGGAAGTGTGTCACTGGGGGCAGGCTTAGTGAGTTTAACAAGCCTCGTGGTGTGCAGTTGCCCTCTCTCTGTTTCCTGTGCTCTTTGCCCAGATGTGACCCTCAGTTTGCTGCTCCAGATCCAGCCGCCACGCCTCCCACCACAATGGACTCTAGTTCCCTGGAACCACCAATCGTAAGCTCAAATAAAATCTTCCTTTTATAAGTTCCTTGGTCATGGTGTTTTATCACAGCAACAGAAAACTGACTAATACATACTATCATGTTGATCAAATAAGAGTCCACTCTATGTTTCTGTAGTTTTCTATTTCATCCCAATTGCAGACCTTACATTCTACCATGCACCCTTTTCTGCAGATTATTCCCTAGGCTTTAGAAAAGGGACACAAGTGGGCAAGAAGCCAAACAGTCTACTTTCTCTGGAGATGTCATTTGTAGAAAAATAAAATTAAATACCTACCTCTCACCCTGTATAAAAGTCAACTCCAAATGGATCAAAGACCTCGATGTGAAACCCAAAATTCTAAAGGTGATGGAAGAAAAGGTCGGCACCAACTTACAAGACATAGGTGTAGGAAAAGACTTTCTAAATCAGTCAGCAGCTGCTCAGGAAATAAGGTCGACAGTTGACAAGTGGGATCTTATTAAACTCAAAAGTTTCTGTACAGCAAAAGAAACAGGGAAGTGAAGAGAAAATGCACAGAGTGGGAGGAAACCTTCACTGCTGATACATCTGACAGAGCATTAACCTCCAGAATATATAAACTATTCAAAAAACAAAAAGTAAGAAAACAAATGACTCACTCAAAAGATGGAGTAAGGAACTGAGCAGAGACTTCACAAGTGAGGAAATAAAGATGGCTGAGAAACATCTTAAAAAGTGTTCAACATCTCTAATAATTAAGGAAATGCAAATTAAAACCACTTTAAGACTTGCATGCAGACAGTACATTCATACACATACGGAAATAAATAAAATTTAAAAAAATTAAAAAAAAAAAAAAAAGGGACACCAATCTTCACCCCCGATAAAGCTGGCAAGGATCAGAAAACAAATGAAACCTAAATGTTGAGGGAGTGGTGTGGGGAAAGGGAACACTCATCCATGCTGGTGGGAATCAAACCTGTTACAACCACTATGGAAAGCAGTATGGGAAACCTTAAAAGAGAACCAAAATGGTACCCTACCACCTGACCCAGCCCTGCCACTTCCTGGAATATATCCACCAGACTCCTCATACCACAGAGCATCGTGTAAGTCCGATGGTCACTGCAGCTCTCCTTCACATAGCAAAAGACTGAGAACCAACCAAAATGCCCTCTCAACGACGAGATGGATTAGAGAAAATGTGGTAAACACCTACACAATGGGTTCTATGCATGTGGAAAAAGATGACATCATGATGAATTGCAGGTAAATGGATGAATGAGAATGAAATTATCTAAGTGAAGTAACACAGTCCCAGAAAACAACTGATGAATTGGTATACCTCGCATCTGTGAATGCTAGCACCAATGAACCCAGTTGTAATATTCCTTGTGGGGATGGATGCATATTGACAAGAACAACAACTCAAACAGAAAAGACTTGCCAACAATGAACTGAATGAAACAGTGAATCTGGTGGGTTGGGAGGGTTGGGAGGGGCACACAGGTCTACATTAGATTAAGGTATAATTAATTGATGTGTGTTTAACAGTTATCCAAATTTTCCCAAACTTTGTTCCTTACCATATATAGTATTCTAGGTCTTAGTAATAGTAAAAATGTCTATATTACACAACATTGATTAAAAGGTTTTAATAAAAGGAATACATTTAAGATTAATTGGAAATATAAATTGTAATCCACATCTGATTCACTTATAATTTGTATAACAACAGCTTGAGGTTAATGGATACAATCTTCTCTACCATGTTTGTGTGTACAGTATCAAACTGTAACCTTTTTGTCTACTGGTTAGGATGATTAAACTAAAGGAATTAAGTTGCTTCCCAAATTAACAACAAACAGGTAATGATAAACAGCTTGAGTAAATTTAATGAAAGTTGCCCAGCCTAAGCATTAAAAGGAGGAAAAAGCCTCAGAATGGTACAGGTATCAAACAGCTCTGTGCATCCTAAATGTAACAATTATGTATAATATCTCATAATGAACTTTACCTTTCACGGTGCCACCAAGTTTTAATATGAGAGACTTCCTTTACCTCCTTTTATAGAACAAAAAAGAAAACATGATGTAATGACAGTCATTTCCCTAATGGAAACTAGAGCGACTGTTATAGGTAATCTCTTATAAAAGCCATATAGTTGCCTTCTTTTTTTTTCCTTTTATTTTTATTACATTTTTTTTTATTTTTATTGATTGCTTTTGTGTATTTCATACATCTTCCAATTCAGTTCAGGCATATATTCCCCTTCCTTCCCCCCCACCCCCACCCTACCCCACCCAGATCATTGCATTCTGCCATAACTTTCTGCATCTTTCTCTGTGCATTTTGTCGTTTTGTTTTTTTTTCCTTTTTTTTTTAACAATAAAGTGATAATTGTGAGTACACGCATCCTTCATGTAAAACCAATTTGAACGCAGTTGTGCCCCACACCCACAAGCTCAGGGTCCACCACCAGCAGGGGGGGGGGGTTTGTTATTCAATCAAGTGGATCAAATGAGGTCCAGTCTATATTGTTGTAGTTCACCTCACACCCTAATCACCGCCCTTACATTCTACCGCACCCCTCTTTCGGCAGATTGTTCCCTAGGCTTAGAAAAAGGGGCAAAGGTGGATGAAAAGCAACAACAGTCTACTTTCTAGGAGCTGTTGTTTGGTCTTAGTCAATTCGTCTGTTTCTTCATGGGCTGCACGCTTGTCCAGGCATAACCTTTCGATCCTTACTTAAGAAAGCACATGCAATTAGATTCATATAGTATTTCAAACAGTTATTATAATATATAGCCTTTGATCCACTAATGAAGCACATGCAATTAGTTATATAGGTATTTAAACCGTACTAATAGTTATGTTGTTTACTTTGGTATCGACACCCATGATGTTGGATGGTATGTTAATCCCATGAATTAAATTTTCTTCTAAGTATGACAGGTTCTTCATGTTGTTTATAACATTCTTAACCATTAGAGGATGTAAGCTTCATGGCATCAACCGTGGGTATAACATCTCTTAACCATTAGAGGATGTAAGCGTGTGGCATCAACCATGGGGGTTTATAAACATCTCTTAACCATCGAGGATGTAAGCTTGTGCATTCAACCGTGGGGGTTTATAACATCTCTTAACCATTAGAGGATGTAAGCTTGTGGCATCAACCGTGGGGGTTTATAACATCTCTTAACCATTAGAGGATGTAAGCTTGTGGCATCAACCGTGGGTTATTCCTCCAAGGAGAGAGCTAATAGCCAATTAGATTTGGGATATACAGACATATGGCTGCCACTGCTGCACAGTATTTCCAGGCAGATGAGGTGTAGCTGGTGCTGACGGAGGAGTCTTGCTTGACTCAAGGAGACCTATATTTGCTTTATTGGTTTAGTGGCCTTTGGTAACACTCTCTGGCATTCCAGAGACCATCTGTATGCTTGCAAGTGCGGTCTCCATACATCTTTCCCATGTTTATATCAGGTCTTCAACAGCAGGGCCTTATCGCCTCTCTTCCTGCAGATATCCCAGCAATATAGTTGCCTTCTCTGACTGATAGTCATAGGAACTGTGAAAGGATAATTCTCTATTCAGAGTCAAATATAATACTAAAGTCTATATAACCTGGGTAACTGAGCAAAATATATTAATGCAGGAGAGCTCTGTTATCAGAAATGGATTATTCAGCCAAGGAGATGTTGGCTAGGGGATCCAAGCCCCCCAAAAGATAAAGGCTTTTTGCCCAAAAACTGGGATACCTGCAAGAAGAGAGGCGGTAAGGCCCTGCTGTCGAAGACCTGGTGTAAGCATGGGAAAGATATATCGAGACCACACTTGCAAGTGTACAGTTGGCCTCTGGAATGCCAGAGAATGTTACCAAAGGCCACTAAATAAACAAAGCAAATATTGGTCTCCTTGAGTCAAGCAAGACTCCTCCATCAGCATCAGCTACACCTCACTTACCCGGAAATACTGTGCAGCAGTGGCGGCCAAATGTCTGTATCTCCCAAATCTGATTGGCTATTAGCTCTCTCCTTGGAGGAATAATTCAGGGCTGATGCCACAAGCTTAAGTCCTCTAGTGGTTAGGAGATGTTATAAGCCAGAGTAAGACCTTGTCAACTTTTACAGAAAAGCTATAGTCTGTAGATAGCATACCATCCAAACATCTGTGTCTATACCAACATAATCTACCATAATAATTAGTACTGTTTAGATGCCTGTATATCTAATTGCTTGTGCTTCATCAATAGGAGTAAAAGTTTACTCCTGGATAAACTACCAACCCATGAAAGGAAACAGCCTGAACTGATTGCTTGGTTTTTGTCTTTCAGTCTATTTATGTGTTTTATGGTAGTTCTTGATGTCTGTATGTTGAAACATCCTTGCGTCTCTGGTATGAATCCAACTTGGTCATGATGGATGATCTTTTTGATGTTGCTCTGTATGTATTTTGTTGAGAATTTTTGCATCTATGTTTAATGAGATGTGTGTATAGTTCTCTTTTTTGGTTGTGTCTTTGCCTAATTTTAGTATAAAGTGATGCAGACTTCATAGAATGAATTTGGGAGATTTCTCTCTGCTTGTATCCTTCTGAACTGTTTGAGTAATAAGGTTGTAAGTCCTCTTTAAATGTTTTATAGAATTCTGCCTTGAAACTATCCAGGCCTGGGCCTTTTTTAGCTAGGAGTTTTCTTACTACATTTTCAATTTCTTCATATATTATGGATCTGTTTAAGCTGTAATTCTCTTCTTGGTTAAGCTTTGATAATTCCCAGGATTTCAGATATTCATCCATTTCTCTTAGGTTTTCAAATTAGTAGAGTATAGGTGTTTGAAGTATTTCCATATGATTGTCTGGATCTTTTTGTTGTCTGTTGTGATGTTTCCCATTTCATCATGAAGTCTATTGATTTGGAGTTGCTCTTTCATTCTTTTGGTTAACTGGTCTAGAGGTCTGTCTTTCTTGTTTATCCTTTCAAAGAACTAACTTTTGGATTCATTGATTCTTTGTATTCTTTACTTTGTTTTTATTTCATTGATTTCTGCTTTGATTTTTGTTATTTCTTCCTGTTTGTTGGGTTTATTTGTTGTTCAGTTGTTGTCCCTCAAGTGTTTTTAGCTGCAGTGTTACATTGTTTAGTTGTGCTTTTTTATTTTATTTTTTATTTAATTTTATTTATTTCTTTTATATGTAGGAATGTACTGTCTGCATGTAGGTTGGTGCACCCATGTCACGCAGTGCCACAGAGGTCAGAAGAGGGCATCGAATTTCCCTGGAACTGGAGTCAAAGACGGTTCTCATCCACCATGTGGGTGCTGGGAATCGACTGCAAGAGCAGTCGGTGCTCTTAACTGCTTAGGCCATCTCTCCAGCCCCAGTGGTGCTTTCTTATGTAGGCACCCAAGGCTATAAATTTCCCTCTTGGGAGTGCTTTTAAAGTATCCCATAGGTTTTGTTGTGTTGTGGTGTCATTTTATTTTCATTTAGTTCCAGGAATGCTTTTATTTCCTTCTTTACTTCTTCTTTTGACCCATTTATTATTCACAAGTGTGTGGTTTAGTCTCTATGTGTTCTTCTAGATAGTAGGGCTTATCCTGGTGTTGATATTGAGCTTTATTGCTCTGTGGTCTGATAGAATGCATGGAATTATTTCAATCTTTTTGTATTTGTTGAGATTTTTTTTTGGAGCATTGGGGATATTTTCACAATCTACTTGTAAGCACATGTAGTGATATCGCTAAAAATTTGATTTTCATGTCGGTAGACTTACTAATGTACCAAACACACATGAAGCCCTTACAAAGCAATATTATTATAGGTTATATTCCCCTTGAAAAAAATCTTAAGTATCACCAATAAAATACTAGGAAACTCTGTCAAATATCAGAGTAAAAGAACAAATACAATTATGCAATGAAATTTTCCCTTTGTTCAATATCAGTTCAATAAAAGAAATCAATAAAGGTAATATATAATACAAATACAAGTTTTAATAAAATCAACAGAGAGTAGGAGAGATGTGATGGATAGCAACAGGGTGTTCGACCAAGATGTTTTATTTGTCAGGAGGTATAAATTTAATTTATATATTGCATTGTACTATGAATGTAGTAAATAATAATAAAGAATATATCTCAAAATAGAAAGGTTTTCCCATGTTCTCACAGTAAATAATGAAATAAAAATTAAATTTTATTGGTGTGTTAATTATCCAGATGTGACAATGACATGAGGTATAGATGAACCAATTTGATCAGTATAGAATGTATACATGAATTAAAACATTATTTTGTACTACATAATATGTGCAGCAGTACGAATAAAAATAATAAAAGTTGTATTTCATACATCAAAATACACAAAGCATTAATAAAAAAATTGAAAATTAAAAAAAAGTCTATCTGAATACCTCTTTAAAATTTAATAAATATGAACTTTCCTTATTGGAAAAAAAATAATAAAAGTTGATGAATTTGGAGATTATGTTTTTAACTTTAGTTTTTCTCTGCACCCAGTATTTTTACTCTCTGACACAAGTGTCTTCTTTCTCACTGTATGTAAGCATGTCAGCACCTGCTAAACAGGCATCAAACTCACTAAGCCCTGTGTCCCTTCTCTATTCTATATTTTCCCATCTCAAATCCTCTCAAAATATTGAATTACAAGCATGGTATCCCTCTCTCCAACTTGACGACCTTCAAAAGGCCTAAAGGATTGTTCAGTGGTAGGAAGGGACTAAAAGGAACAGCAAAGGGAGAATAAGAGAAGGTAATGTAGGTGAATATGAGCAAAGTGCATTATGTGCACTGGTGAAGAAACCGTAATGAAATCCATCCCATTATTTTGTTAATTCATTTAGAAAAGCCAAATACAGATGAGCTAGCTCCCAGGTATGATGGGCATTCCCCCAGATGAATCTCTTTTGTAATAATATTTTACATTAATTATTCTTTAAGGTCTTCTATTGGTGCCCATGACATTATTCTATTTCAGTCATACCCCTGCCTCTCTACTTGCTCTTTCTCAACCTTTGCCATTGTTAATTTCAATTTAAAATCTCAACCTACGCATTTTGTAAATTTCTTTGATTCATGCCTTAATCCTCCATCAATAGGAGATCTTAGGTTTTCCTCACCAAAACTTATATGCTGTCATTGCAAAATCCATGTGAACAGGTGTTCAGAATTCTATCTGAGCTGCTGCCAGCCATCCACCCTCCAAGTCCCAATGAATTAAACAACTCCCATCAGAGAAGATTCTTCTGGCAGATAATAACAATTAACAAAGCCCCACAAATGATCAATATCCACTGAATAAGAGACTGGAGAGTGTTCATCCCTAAGTTGGATGTCTGCCTCATGCCCTCTCCTCACAAGAATCAGGGATCATTGAGGAAGAAGGAACTGAAAGACTGCAAGAGCCATAGGTAGTAGATGCATAGAAGGAATCAACTATCTGTAATCCATAGGGAAATTGCACATACGAACTCACAGCACCTATGATAACGTGCACAAGACCTGTGCCTGAAAACTCAAGCCAGAAAAGGTCCAAGCAAGATTCTGCAATTGGAGAGAAAGCCCCAGCAGTAGATGAGGATCTATTGACATTCAATAGATGCTGGGAGAGGGAGATCCAGTTTTCCTTAATGATGTGAGGACTAGTAGGTTTACCATACACCAAGGGACAGGACTATACTCAAGAGCACAAGGGAAACATAGACCAGCCTTAGTATGCCTTTAAAAAGTCAAATAATTGGGGCTGGAGAAATGGCTTAGTGGTTAAGAGCGCCGACTGCTCTTACAGAGGAACTGGGTTTGATCCCCAGCACCCACATGGCGGCCGAGAACCGTCTGAAACTCCAATTCCAGGAGAACTCCAGTTCCAGGGGAATCCGACACCCTCTTCTGACCTCCCCAGCATTGCACGACACGGGTGCACAAACTTGCATGCAGACAGTACATCGATACACATACAAAAATAAATAAATGCCAGGCATGGTGGCGCACGCCTTTAATCCTAGTACTTGGGAGGCAGAGGTAAGCGGATCTCTTTGAGTTCGAGGACAGCCTGGTCTACAGAGTGAGTTCCAGGACAGCCAGAGCTACAGGGAGACCCTGTCTCAAAAAGACCAAAAAATAAAAAAAATTAAAGAAAAATTCAAATAATAATAATAAAAGACATGAAGTTGAGGAGGGGTTGTAAGGTAGGAATGTAGGGGGAGTGTGTATGAATCAGTTCAAAACATACTCTGAAATTCTCAAATCAAGAAAAAATATTAAGATTTAAAAATAAACACCTATTTTTTATTGAAATATATGTTTTCTACATAATTTTTCAGTCATTTGTAATTGCAACCCCCTCCTCTGAGTTCACAAGTTCTGTCATTTGTGCAAGGGTTCATTGTGCCAAATTACTCTCCCCTCTCACTCCTCATTGCCAGCTCCTCCTCTGAGTCCTAGTCAGCCTATCCAGGTCCTATTTTCTAAAGAAAGCTAGGCCTTCTCACCTGACCTCAAACTGCTGCCAATATTTCCTCAGCCAATTTTGGGTCCTCCTACCCATTTCTACAGTTCTGTGATGAGTTTTTGTCTAGGTGAGCTTGCATGGGTCTTGTGCATCCTGATACCAATGCTGTAGGATCATTTGAACAGGGTCCGAGGAGAATTTCAGATTCATTTCAATTTGGTCTTGCAATGTTTCTGCCCACTCTTCTGCAATGTGCCCTGAGCCTGGGTGGCTGGATGATTCCGAATGTAGGCAGCCTGTCCATGGAACCACATGCTGTAGACTCCTGCAGAATTTGCCATTCAGGACCTTTGGAGTTTCATATTTTTCCATTACTATGCTAGATTTTTGTCTGGTTTGACTTTGCATGGATCTTCTACATGATGTCACCATAGATATAATTTCATATGAGCATGTTCCCAGAACCTGGAAAACGTAGCTTCTTGTGGGCATTCACCACTCCTGGCGTACTTTCTGCCCCCTCTTCTGCAATGCTCCTTGAGCCCTAGGTTGCAGAAGTTTAGAAGAGTAGTCCTATCCAGGATCATTCCACTCTATAGTCTCTTATTTTCTAATTTTTGTCCAGCTGTGGATTTTTTTGTTAATTACCATCTGCTGCTTGATCATTATTAAACATAAACCACACATATACAGACACAGACGCAGACACAAAAACACAAACAGACATACACACCTTGTAGAAATGACAGACATAATATTGACTAATGACTTTTAATTAATATTTGCATATTGTTTTTTCAACCAGGGTATTTCCTTAGCAACTTCAATTTAGTTCTCCAAACAAAAATCTAATGATTGAATGTGCTTATGCCTGAAAATTAATGAGGTAGATGACAGCTCACCCAACTTCGTTGCATTTAATGACAATTTGGAAGGACAATGGACTTTGGGTGAAGGAGATATTCTAGAACTAGTGATGAAGAGGCAGAATGGTCTGTAAAGATATGGATGGAACCAAACTAGTACTTCTCCAAGAAGTTGGAGAAATGTGTTTTAGTAAAAATGTGATGATGCCTAGCTCAGAAACACAGTTACAGTATAAAGACAGTTTCAAGGGATATCTGGGGGAAGGAGTGTCCTTTTAATTCAGGCTCTGTATTAAAAACTAAATTTAAAAGTTGGGCTTGTTTGTGTGTTTGTTTGTTTGGTATTTTTGAGACAGGGTCTCCCTTTAGTCACAGCTGGCCTGGAGCTCGCTCTGTAGACCAGGCTGGATTTGAACTCACAGAGATCGCCTGCCTCTGCTTCTCGAGTGCTGGGATCAAAGTCATGCGCCACCATGCCTGGATAAAAGTTTGGGTTTTTAAAATAGTCATTTTGGCATCATAATTTCACATTTTGGTCTCCCTTTTGAAACTCACTGCACTGAACTCACAAATTAGTAGTTAGGAAAGTCCTGAGGAAAAATTGGACATCTCTGTCATACATGTAATTGTGTTAGAGTCAGTGCAGAGCTTTCCTTAGTGGCTATATGTAAAATGGATAGGCCCTTAGAAATGTCCTGAGGGAAAAAAGAATTTTGTACCTTCTCAGCCATATATTGACAAAATAATATGGCAATAAGCACTAGGCTTTCTTGAAACTTGTGCTGGTGAATGTTTAATAATTATTTTTCTTTTTCATTCTTGTTTTTGCTTTATGAAACAATATGTACATTTTATTGAGAAATATACTAAAGCAAAATGGGAGAAACCAAAATATGAATTGTTTACTACTTGAAAATCAATAATAATTTTAATTATTTTTTTACTCTGATAAAAATCAGAAAATAGAGCCGGGCATGGTGGTGCACGCCTTTAATCCTAGCACTTGGGAGGCAGAGGCAGGCGAATCTTTGTGAGTTCAAGGCCAGCCTGATCTACAGAGTGAGTTCCAGGACAGCTGGGAATACAGGGAGACCCTGTCTCAAAAAGACCAAAATAAAAATCAGAAAGTAACATTTATAAAATTGCCAGGACATCACTTTTCATAGCATGGGACAGAAATCTGTACATATAATATTTTTTTGCAGAAAAGTAGACAGGCAGAAAGAATAATACAAAAAAGTTTCCAAAAGGAAAACAAAGAAGCATTTCATCTCTTAAAAATGAATTCAGTGGACATTATTTCCCTTGTGTTAACGTGGGGGACTCCTGGCTCTAGGATGGATGACTTTAGTGTCAGTGTCAGGACAGCTTGTTACTTTCTGAAAATAAAACTGCAGCATGGAAATTAATGGTGTATTATGCCTTTAAACTCCAGATATGCAGGAATTAGAAACAAATGTTAAAGAATTTGCTGAATTATTGACTTTTCAATAGGAAAAGTCTGGGGTGTGGGAAAACAGAGTTGCTTTTAACCACTCTTAAGAGTTTCAGCTGTACATTTCCATCAAAGGACAGTGGTTGCTTAAAAAGGAAGGAATAGTTCCTTTCAGTTTTCAAGGCAGAAAGTGTGTACTTGAAGTGAACTTTGTTTTCTGTTTGGGAACAGTCGAATCCAAATTTTGGCAGAACTTGGAAATTGCTTCTGTTCACCCTTCATTGCCTTCATTTTCTCCCTTTGCAGTTTTCTTTTTACCTTTGTAAGTCAATTTGTATCTCTGCTGGTGATGCCTTTTTGGCTACATCTTGTAGCTTGGGTGCTTTGGCATTACCTTCTTTCAAACCCCCAGTGCTCTCCTGGCTGCCTACAGCTTTCTTCCTTCCCTTGCTGATGGGCTTGTTCATAGCATAATTTTTGGTTGCAGTGCCATGAGATTCACACTTGGGGCAACATCCTCTCCTGGGTTTGGAAGGCGCAGGCAGTCCTGACTCATCTACTTTCTCATCTGGTTTCTGTTGTGTATTCTTAGCACCAGTTGCTGTTACAGTTCTTTTCTTCCCTCAGTCACTGCTGTTGTTTCCCTGGGTAGCCTGATCAGAATTAATTTCCTTATTCTTTACCAGATCTATATTCTTTACAGGTGTGACAGCAATTATTCTCACGGGGTTCTCCTCATTTTCACTAAAGCAAGTTTCAGTTTCTGATGCCTCTGAACTCTGTTCCCTTGAATGATTTCCAGTTGACAGACTCAGCTCTGAATTGACATTAATATTGCTTCCAGTTTCTGTTCTAGTACTTTTGGCATAGGGCTTCCTTCCTGTTGCTGATAACGGCTTGTTTACTGCACCTAGTACTCCAGTAGTCTTTGGCTTTCCTGGTAAGAGAAGTACTCTTGTCTCTTCTGATATGTAACTCTTATCATTACAAAAGTCCACTTCAGGTTGTATAAGAAAATGTCATTGCAATGACTGGATCCTTTGGTGATCTGCATTGCACAAAGCACTTTTACTGTTTATAAAACACAGAGCCACATCCCAAACTGTATAAAGTTTTTCATTTGTCTTGGATTCATCTGGAGACTGGGCACCTCTGGTTAACTTGCCATCTTCTTCATAAGGGCATGGCTGTTAGTTTAATTCTTGGTCATTAAAACTTCAAGCATGAACCATAGGAACTCTTTGATGTCACAAAGCTTATCGACATTTTGTGATCTTATAAAATCAGGATCATGGGCTAGTAGGTGAATCATGTATGGAACTACATATTCAGGCAATAGTGATAATAATTTCTAAGTAGCCATAGGGTTCTGTTTGATGTATTCCCTGTGTGTACTGATGTTCTTTAGTAAATACTGCTGTGCATGTGCTCTTCTTTCCTTCAGAGGATCTTTGGCACACAAGGCAAAGATTGCCATATACTCCAGTGGGAGCAGTAACTTCACAAGTGCCTTATGCAGCTTCTGAGCAAATATTTGCCTTACACTCATCATTAATAACAAGTGCACAGAGCTGATATTGCTCTTGGGTAATAATTTCATGGTAACAATGTTCCTGAGCATGCTCCACTATGGCACTACCAGCAGCTAATCACAACTGAGACATATCAGATTTATTGATCCTCTTTTGTTCTGTAAGGTCACCCTCACTAACCGACATTGCTGACAATAACCAAAGAACTGAGTTGGCAGATTTAGACTGGTTGTTTTTCATATGCAACAGCCACCTTAGCAGAAGTTTAATTGCTAGTTTAATTTTTGCTAGTACTTCAGGAGATACTTCCTCATCTGGAGACCAAAATTTTCCATTCTTCTCACCTGTTGACCTGTCATTCGTTAGTAGATCTTTCACACTCAAGTTTGCTACTACAAATTTCATTGGGGGAAGCAAACTGATCTGGTGCTAACATAGAAATATGGCCCAATGAAACTAATGGAGTTATAAGTTGTTCTGGTACATTGGCATTTAGACTTCTACTGAGTGGCTCAAAAATCTGTGCAAGCTGGACTTCTTTATTTGAGAATATGGCGTGTATACAGGGAACAGCCTATTTTGCTTGGTATGGAGTACCTCTCTTTGCTTTCTGATATAAAATTAGAATTAAGGTCAATTGTATCTGGGGAAGGGCTGTTTCTATTTTGTGGCCTGTATTTCTAAACATTTGTATCACAGCTTCTGCTACCTTGTTGTCCTCCATTATTAGGCACTGTAACAAGGACTCATATGTCTCTGCAGAGTGGAACTAGGTAGGATGTGTGAAAAACAGAAACTTAAGAAGATCACGTCCTGAACAAATAGCTGTATCTGGACTTAGACCCTCCTCTTCATCATCTACTGTCCCTTCTATTGATTTATTCATCAATTTTACTAGTGCACTTATGGCTTCTGAATCAAGGTTCATAGGAGCAATTCTTTCCAACAGAAGTTTGACCATCTCTAGAAAAAGGTTGATTGGCTGCTTAGGATTTGCAAGTTTCCATGCTATTTCTCTCACACAAACATCACCTTGCTTACATGAGCAGGTTGGGCTGATTAATAACTCCAACTGAGACCACAGCTTCTAATCATCACTAAGAACCTGGTTAAATTTCTTTACAAAATCTTGTGTTTTCCCAGGGTCAGGTAAGTTCTCTGCTATGGTCCTTAGTTTCTTCAAACATGGGAGAACAGCTGGCCTCCCATGCAGGCTGCTTGTGTAAATCCAATAGTTCATACACGTGACTCTGAAGCACGTTCTGACACTTCCACATTTCATCGAAGTCATTGTTACTGTAATATCAGCTGCCAAAAGAGACTTAACTTTATTAAATGATCAACTGCTTGACTTTGTGAGAAAAAGGACACTGGATAAACGGTGGCGAGTAAGAAAAGAAGCTATGATGGTTTGCCTCAACTTTATTTTATTTTATTTTATTTTTTTAATTAGTTTTTATTGATGCTTTGTGCATTTCATACATTTTTTCCAATTGAGATCAGGCTTATTTCCCTTTCCCTCCCCCCCCCACCCCCACCCCATCCCAGATCATGCATTCTGCCATAACTGTCCTGCATCTTTCTCTCAGTTTTTTTTTTTCATTTTTAGCTATAAGTGATAATCCATGAGTACAAGCATCCTTCATGTCAACAACCTATCTGCAGGCTGTTGTGTCAACACCCTACAGGCCCCACCATCCAGTGGGGTGGTGACAGGTTGTTTGTTCACATCAAAGTTGATCAAATGAGTGTCCAGACTACATTTGCTTGTAGTTCACCATTCACCCCAATCGTAGCCCCTCTACACTTCTAACCACGCCCCCTCTTCCGCAGGTTGTCCCTGAGCTGAGAAAAGGGCACAGGTGGATGAGAGGTAAACAGTCCCACTCTCTCTGGAGCTGTTGACTTGGACTCTGGTCAATCTGGCTCTGTTCCTTTCATGGGCTGACAGTTTTGTCCCAGGAATAACCTTTCGATTCCTACTAATGACGGAACAAAGCAATTACGATATATAGGTATTTAAGCGCCACTAATAGTTATGGTAGGTTACTTTAGCTTAGACACTGGCTTCCGGGGGTGAAGAAGGAAAAGAAGCTGCAGAGAAACTCAGCTAGATAAAGGACCAACTTTTACACATCTCTTATCAAAACAGCATTGACAACATACTGTTAGTAGAAAAAAATCTTTGCTTAGTATGCTGTTCCCCATAACATGGAAACAGAAGAGAGAAGGAAATGCGTAGTATTGTATGCTAACTTGGCTGCACATGCTTGTAACAGCGCGCAAGAAAGAATGAATGGGTCTAATACAGATCTATTAATTATATAGATACCACTTAGCCTCTAGTCAAGATGCAATCTAATTTTTTGAAAGATTTACAAACTTCATGCAAAAAACTTTATTTACAGCTTAGCCACTAGACAAAATTGGCAAAAATATTTCTTTAACTTAGTTTGTATATTATTATCAAACTCCTTTCTCATTACGGCTCCTAAATTGCAATGTCCACTATCCAAAAGCTTGACGATCAAATTCTTTCTTTACCAGAATTTGAATTTCAAAAGGCTTTCAAAACCATTTTTGATGCCCCAATTATACTTTTCCTCACATTTTTGTTTCTCCATTTTTGTAGTATTTTTATATATATCTATATATATATCATACTATATATATAATCTACTGATGGCATGTTTAAGTCGCACCCATATTGCCCCGTTGCCACAAATCATGGTGCCCTCTTTATTCTGCTAGCACAGAATTTCTCAAGCTAGAAACTTGAATTTAAAACAAAATACAACTTTCTCATATGAAACTTAAATTTCCTAATATTTTTAAAAAAACTTCTGTTTCCCTTGAAGTAATTAGTAGACAAACTAACCTCTCTCTTTAAGGGATTTTTAGAATTGTGGTGAAGAGATGGCTCAGTGGTTTTAAGATCGCACCCACTGCTTTGTAGAGGACCTGGGTTCAATTCCCAGCACCCCGCATGGCAGCTAAGAACCATCTTAACTCCGTTCCAGGGGAATCCGAATCCCTTTGTGACCTCCACAGCATTGCACCAACACGGTGCACGACCCTGCATGCAGACCAGTACACTCATACACATTTAAAAATTTTTTTAATAATAAAAATTAAAAAACTAAAAAGGAATTTTTCGGAATTAATAATTATAATCAACTACACTGGAACAAAAAATATTTTCCAAACAAATAATGACAGTATTCATTACTCTTATTTAACAGGGCTGATTTAAATTCATCCACTTGAATAGACTGGATATTAACATTATTTTTCATTCTCATCTCTCCAAACAATTTCTACTTTATTTTATTAGATCATTCTGGACAATATACCACATTTTTGTGATTTGGGGGACAAGCTTCCTTTACTTCCATGTAGAACTTTATGACAAGTGTATATAGGGCCTGTCATTCCTGGATGGCACAGAACTAGTCTTCTGAGAAGCCGTATCCCTCTCACTGCACTGGGAAAAGGCACAGATACATTGCTCAGGACTCACATTTACACAGATTAGCTAGTTAGAACCTGCTCATCCTGTTCCCTTCAGCCTTCCTTGGGCACAGTCACCTTCCTATTAAAAGCCAACACGTCTGGAAACTCCAGATCACATATTTTTTTTAAAAAAAAGTTATACTCTAAAGCACAAACCAACTAACTATTCAAATCTAAACAGAAAGCCACCACGATACACCAGCACTAAAAACATAATCATACTTCAACTTAGCAAAGCCAGGTTAAAAATTGGTTTCAGACAATAACCTAAAACAAGATTAAATAAAAAAAATCTACATGCGGGTGCTGGAGAGAGTGCCTAGCTGTTAAGAGCCCCACCGGCTCTTACAGAGGACCCGGGGGTGGTTCGATTCCCAAGCACCAAATGGCGGCCGAGAGAAGAACGTCTAATTAACTAAAACTCCAATTCCAGGAGGAGAACTCCAGTTCCAGTGAATCCGGGGACACCCTCTTCTGACCTCCGCGGGCATTGAACGACACGGGTGCAAAACCTGCATGCCGACAGTACATTGCTACACATACAGCAAAAAAAAAACTCTACATGCCTCAGATCACATATGCCCAAAACCCCACAACAAAACAATATTTTAAAACCAAGAAAATGTGTCCTCACCAGGTCCTTCCAGTTCTTCAGGCGTATTCTACTACAAGAAATAACCAGAGGGACACTAGGATACAAAATATTTTAAAAACTATCATCAAACATGAATAAAGAATTTAAAAAGACTCTTAAAATAAAAACATCTGAAGGAACTCAAAGAAGGAGTAGGAATAAACTCTTGATTGAAAGACAAGAAAATACAGACATACTGCAGAATGAATTGACAAAGACAATTAGGTTTTAAAACCAAAATTCACAAAAAGGAGGAAATATTAAAGAAAACTCAGGCAGTAATGAAGATGAAATTTAAGACAAATTAAACAAATTTGAGATTAGTGGAAAAACTCCACCAGAAATAATTTATAATGGAAAACAAATCAACACAGGATGATAAAGTTGAAGGATTGGGGCCATCAGAAAAAGAAAATAAAAAAGAAAATACATTTACCAATACGGGAATATGCATGAAATGTGGGACACCCCACAGAGAACAAAGCCATACACAGACGCATACAAGAATGAGGACCATTTCTGGTTAATGGTATTGAGCAGATCTTCAACACAATAATAGAAAACTGCCTTAAAACTAAGAAACACAATTCAAACAGGTTATAAGAAATATCAGAAATCAAATAGACAGGAAAAGAACACAAACTCATATATATATATATATATAGATTATATATATATATATATTAAAAACAGTAACTGTTACGGAGACAGCGTATTGAAAGCTGCCGGCGAAAAAAAAGAAAAACAAAGTTGCTATAACGTGAACACTCAGAATTTACTGCTGACTTTCATTTGCAAACTATAAAAGCCTGAATAAACTAGAAA
Source organism: Rhizomys pruinosus (assembly GCA_009823505.1). NCBI lineage: Eukaryota > Metazoa > Chordata > Mammalia > Rodentia > Spalacidae > Rhizomys > Rhizomys pruinosus. The sequence continues at coordinate 5,110,344 of VZQC01013302.1, forward strand.
AATTATTAAAATTTCAAAATGATCATAGCTGCCAACCCAGAATAATTAACACAGAGAAAAACTGCTTTCTAGTTGCTGGGTTTAAAAAATAAACCTCTTCCATTTTACAAATACCCTGGAAAAAATTAACCTACACCTTTCCAGCACTACAGAGAATACAACTAGAAATACAAAAGACTGAAGAAAAGTACTGTCCCTAGGTGAGAAGCTACAGAAATCAAGTAAATTATAATTATGGAAATACAAAATACACTGAAAATACAAATAGAAAACAATAGCATGGATAAAACAAAAATCCATTTTCTTTTCACGTCTACAAAAAACTCATTTTCCCTCTGAAGATAGGATCCATCTTAGGGTTGAAGTATTGAAAAAGAAATTCATGAGAACAGCACTATTAAAAAGCAAGCATTGTGATTCTAATATCTAACAATATAGACTTCAAACTGAATTTAATCAAAAGAATTAAAGAAGGTTGCTTCATTCTTGAAAATGGGAAAAAATGACCAAAAAGTCATTAAACACTGAGCACATAGTCACCAAATTCTGGTTTGCGATTGCAACCATTTTCATAAAACAATTACTACAGACTTAACAAACAAAAAATTAACTTAATTTGGTTAAGTGGGTAACTTCAGTTCCCACACTCTCCAATAGACAACTCGACTGGATAAGGAATAAACAGAGAAGAAAACACCTGCATTAATAAAACATAATATGCATCACATCAACCCTAACAGATCGCTAACTAATTTCATTCAAGCAACAAAGACAAAATCTACTCAGAAACCCATAAAAGTTCCTTTAAAATAGACCACACACTGGGCTACATAACATGCCTCAGCACATAAATAAATTTAAATAATTCCAAATTTTCAATAAAATGAATTGCAGTAAAAACAAAAATAAACCAGGGAAAGAACTCTTATTAAACACACACCCACACAACACACACACACAACACACACCCACACACACAGAAGCACATTGATATGTTCTGCTTTGATGGCCAGGGTTTTTTTTTTTTTTTTTTTTTTTTTTTTTTGAGAGGGATTCCCTATAGCCCAGCTGCCTGGAACTCACTCTGTCGACCGCAGGGCCTTGAACACATGGAGATCTGCCGCTCTGCCTCCTGATTGCTAGGATAAAAGGGGTGTGCCACCACACCAGACTAAAGACAGTTCTTAGCCAAAAAGTTGGTGCTGGCAAGTGAACCCGGGTCATCTGCAAGAGCCATCTCTCCAGGCCCTGATATAAGGTATCTCATGACTCATGTGAGATCTAATAGGAGTTTTAATTTGTATTACCTGGATAAAGAAAGTTGTTGACTCCCGTGGTTATTTACATATCTTACTTGGAAAACTGACCAAGTCTTTGCCAATTTAAAAATAAATAAATAAAGTTTTTTGTTTTTTTTTTTTTTTTTTTTTATGCAGAACAGGGACCACGTGGCCCTGCTAAGGGGGTTGGGGACACTGTTGGGAGCTGGCCTCTTGGCGCAGAGAACAGCCGGTTACTGCATGTAGCCCAACCTAAGTGGTAACTCCAACTTATTAGGCTCTTAGCCTGGACCCACCAGACACGTGTTCCACCCTTGCCTGTGAATATCAATGCCCAGAGCTGGACAGCAAATTTCCGGCCTGATGGCATGATTGCCTCCCTTCGGCCACTTACCCAGACAACGCAAGCTACCCACATTGGTGGTCCGCAAAAGAATCTCTTCCCAACCCACTGGCCACCAGAAAAAAATGCAGGCTGGAATTCCGTGATGCGGTTACTACGAAATTCAATTTACCCTGCCCACAGCTTGCTTTTATAAATCCAAATTATTCAAGTTCCCAGGACCAATCATAACCCCCCACCTCCACGCCACTGATAGCAGTGCCCCACCCAGGATCGTTCACCTAGGCCATGCTGCTTGCTTCTCCTTGGAGGCGGGGCCAGACCCTCAGCCACTCGGTGCCCTGAGGCATGCTAATTGGAAAGCGAGGGAGCATGCAATTCGAGCTGGATTTCCCTACAGTCTTGCTAGACAGTTGTTTCCTATTTATATATTATGATTTTAAAATTCTATTTAAAACTGTATGTGAAAAGCATAATAAAAATTCACATATGCTCGCGCAACATGAATGTGTGTGCAGCGTATCGTGTGTCTGTGTGTAATTGTATGTATGCTGCAGGCTAACACAACTTTCTTGCCAGGGCCCAGAAAAAACTCCATGTTTTGGTCAAGAATTAGTCAAGAGACACTCCACAAACAATATAGCTCATGGCCATAGCCTTTGGATATTTCCAGATACTTTACGATCAGACCCTATTTGCTGAGGACACTCACACATTCAATACACGATTTGGAAAAATCAAACTGAAACTGACTTGGGAAACCTCCTCCTTAAAGACCAGCTCTCATAGTAACAGAACGGTGCTTAGGTAAATTGCCAAAAGAAAATAAGCAAATAGCAGTCCTAATCTAATCAAAATTCCATGAACCACAAAAATAACTGGCCCAGCGAAATGTTTCAGTTCAGTAGTGTCACTGTTATCTTGAGAATAGTAAATAGTTATCTAAATGTATTTATGTCACACTCAATAGGAAAGAATCTAGGCCTGTTACTATACACATATACCTAAGTACTCATGGTTGTAGAGGTAGTAGACCCAGAGGGGAACCTGCTGCTGTCCCATTCCTAAACTAGTACAATTTCTTCCTATATTCTAAAAAAATTATATTTACTGACAAATGTACCTCTCTGACAAATACACCTCTCATCAGTCATCAAATAAGCTTATCTTTACACGGGGTGCTGTGCCACAAGCCTTTGATCCCAACATGTTTGGGAGGCAGATGGCAGGCTGATTGTGAGATCCAAGCCAGCTTGTTTTGCATAGGTAGCTCCAGACAATCAAGCTGAAGCTGCAGCGACCTTTTTAAAAGTATAAAAAATAAATAAATAAATAACTAAATAAATAATAAATAAACATCTATTCCTAACAATCTAGCGACCTATTACAAAAGTTGCACAACTGGCAACAATATGAGAATTTTTGTATGTCGTTGCAACTGGTCCATCACAGAGCAGCCCCTACAAGCATTTTCAGGAAACGTTCATGAATTTGTGGGAGTAGAAGGGATAGTACGAAATCGAAATAGAGGACAGGGAACACATCTGCTTACTGATAGTTTTATTCTTAGGCATGTCAGTCCCTATCCATTCATGAAATCTCAGCAATGTGGCTGCTTAACAAAACCTGCATAATCAAATCAGCAGTATACATTCCAATATGGATGGAGGAATTTCCTAAGGCCCATCCCTGGATGAAGCGCTACAAGCAATCAATAGACCCAAGGGTACAGAGAAAAGTTTCCTTGACAGAGGAGCTCATTGACAGGTAATGCAAACTCATGTGGTCAGCTCTAAACACATACAGCGGAACATCACAAAATGGAAACTCCCATACACATACTAATAACATATTAAATGTATGTATTTAAATGTATGTGTTTATAACACTAAAAAATTAATGAATAGGTCTCAAAATTAAGAAGTATTGGAAGGGGCATCAAATGAGTTGTAGAATGGAGAGGGAGGGAGAGATTAAAAGGAGGTGAACAGAGTACACATGCATGACATTCTCAAAAAATTTTACAAAATACATAAACACTCAGTTATATAACCCTCAATTCCAATTCTTGATTATATGATGAAAATAAATTATTATAACAAAGAGAAATTTGTACTCACATTTTCATTTGTAAAATTACTTAAACTATCTTCTCTGGTTTGCCAATGGAGGAGGAAAGGTGTATACAGGTGATAAATACTGATGAGGTGTTTTTCTGAAGTACACACTAATTGCAATAAAAACTAACTAGGCAACAAATATATGTTGGCATTTAGATTAATGATAAAGCATAGCCTAATGTGTAAGACCATGGGTTAAATCCAAGTACCAAAGAATTAATAAATCCATAAATAATGATCTAAGCAGTTAACCTAATATAATCCAGTAACATTTAAAGGTAATTAAATATGCACAGACTGACAAGTGATTTAGAACTCCATCAGTAATATATAACTTTCCCATATAACTTCATATATTAGAACCTATCTAATATTTTGAAAATTTAAGAATGCAAAATGATTTTTCATTTATTATAATCACATTGTAAATTTTATTAGTTCAATGAATTTTATCATATTCAGACCCCCAAAATTCAGCTATCCTTTAAACTATGAACATTTTAAAAATCTCTTTTGACTACTTCCTTGCACATTGCTGTTTCCCTAGATAAGCCTTGCATATGTTCTTTTCATTGGCGCTAACTATTTTATTTTATTATTTTTGGATAAACAAAATCCATTTTTTTTCACTGTCTACAAAAAACTCATTTTCCCTCTGAAGATAGGATCCATCTTGGGTTGAAGTATTTGAAAAAGAAATCAAGAACAGCACTATAAAAAGCAGGCATTGTGATTCTAATATCTAACAATATAGACTTCAAACTGAATTTAATCAAAAGAATTAAAGAAGGTTGCTTCATTCTTGAAAATGGGAAAAAATGACCAAAAAGTCATTAAACACTGAGCACATAGTCACCAAATTCTGGTGCAACCATTTTCATGAAAACAATACTACTAGACTTCACAACAAAAATTAACTCTAATTTGGTTTTTATTTGTGTAACTTTTTTTCAGTCCACACTTCCAATAGACAAACCGACTGGATAGCGATATAAAACAGCGAAACCCCTGCATTACAAACATAATATGCATCAAAATTAAACCAACAGATAGCTAAAGAATATTTCATTCAAGCAACAAAGACAAAATCTACTCAGAAACCCATAAAAGTTCCTTTAAAATAGACCACACACTGGGCTACATAACATGCCTCAGCAAATAAACTAAATTTTAAATTAATTCCAAAATTTTCAAAAATGAATTGCAGTAAAAACATAAAATAAACCAGGAAATGAAACTCCATAAACAACCACACACACACACACACAACACAAACACCACAACACACACAGAAGCCAAAATTTGATATTTTCTGCTTTGATGCCCAAAGGTTTTTTTTTTCTTTTTTTTTTTTTTTTTTTTTTTTGAGACAGCGACTCCCTCTAGCCCCAGCTGCCTGGAAACTCACTCTGTTAGGACCAGGATGGCCTTGAACACATGGAGATTCACCTTCCTCTTCCTCCTGAAGTTTGCTGGGATTCAAGGGGTGTGCCACCACACCAGACTTAAAGACAGTCTTAGCACCCACGTGGTTGCTAACAATACTCTTAACAGCGAGCCATCTCTCCAGACCTGATTATCACATTTTCTATTGCATCATGTGATTATCTAATAGGAGTTTATTTGTATTACCGGATACAAGAAAGTTGTTGACTCGTTGGTATTCTTACATTCTACTGGAAACTGACCAAGTCTTAGCAATTAAAAATAATAATAAAGTTTTTGTCTTGTGTAGGAAGCTTTCTTTTTTATTTGCAGAACAGGGACCACGTGGCCCTGCTAAGGGGGTTGGGGACACTGTTGGGAGCTGGCCTCTTGGCGCAGAGCCCAGCCGGTTACTGATTGTAAGCCCAATCTAAGTGGTAACTCCAACTTCCGCTCTTAGCCTGGACCCACAAAACACATTTTCCACTCTTGGCCATGACTTATCACCTGCCCAGAGCCTGGACAGAAATTTCGGCTGATGGATGATTGCCTCCCTTCGGCCAATACCCACACAACACCAGCTACCACATTGGTGGTCCGCAAAAGAATCTCTTTTTTTTTCCCCACCCATGGCCACCGGGAATTGAATTCAGGCCGGGAATTCGGTGATGGTGTTACTATGAATTCAAATTTACTTGTTGCTATAGCTTGCTTTTATGAACTAAATGATGTCAGTTCCAGGACCAAATATATATATATATATAGTGATGGCATGTGTCTAAGTGCACCCATATTGCCCAGTGCCCACAAATCATGGTGCCCCTCTTATTCTGCTAGAACAGCAATTTCAGCTAGAACTTGAATTTAAAACAAATACAACTTTCTCATATGAACTTAAATTTCCTAATATGTTTTAAAAACTTCTGTTTCCCTTGAAGTAATTATTAGACAACTAACTCTCTCTTTAAGAATTTTAGAATTGGGGCTGAAGAGATGGCTCAGTGGTTAAGAGCACCAACTGCTCTTGTAGAGGACCTGGGTTCAATTCCCAGCACCCGCATGGCAGCTAAGAACCATCTTTAACTCCAGTTCCAGGGGAATCCGACTCCCTCTTGTGACCTCCACAGCATTGCACAACACAGGTGCACGAACCTGCATGCAGACAGTACACTCATACACATTAAAAAATTAAATAAAAATTAAAAAATATAAAAAGAATTTTAGAATTAATAATTCTATCAAATACACTGGAACAAAAATATTTTCAAACAAAATAATGACAGTATTCATTACTCTTATTTAACAGGGCTGATTTAAATTCATCCACTTGAATAGACTGGATATTAACATTATTTTTCATTCCATCTCTCCAAACAATTTCAACTTTATTTTATAGATCATAGGAAATATACCAATTTTTGCTGATTTGGGGGACAAGCTTCCTTTACTTCCATGTAGAACTTTATGACAAGTGTATATAGGGCCTGTCATTCCTGGATGGCACAGAACTAGTCTTCTGAGAAGCCGTATCCCTCTCACTGCACTGGGAAAAGGCACAGATACATTGCTCAGGACTCACATTTACACAGATTAGCTAGTTAGAACCTGCTCATCCTGTTCCCTTCAGCCTTCCTTGGGCACAGTCACCTTCCTATTAAAAGCCAGTCTGGAAACTCCAGATCCAAATATTTTTTTAAAAAAAAGTTATACTCTAAAGCACAAACCAACTAACTATTCAAATCTAAACAGAAAGCCACCACGATACACCAGCACTAAAAACATAATCATACTTCAACTTAGCAAAGCCAGGTTAAAAATTGGTTTCAGACACATAACCTAAAAAAAGAAAATAAAAAAATCTACATGCGGGGCTGGAGAGATGGCCTAGCTGTTAAGAGCACCCACCGCTCTTACAGAGGACCCGGGTTCGATCCCCAGCACCCACATGGCGGCCGAGAAACGTCTAAAACTCCAATTCCAGGAGAACTCCAGTTCCAGGGGAATCCGACACCCTCTTCTGACCTCCGCGGCATTGCACGACACGGGTGCACAAACTTGCATGCAGACAGTACATTGATACACATACAGAAAAAAAAAAAATCTACATGCTCAGATCACAATGCCAAAACACAAACAATATGTAAAACCAAGAAAATGTGTCCTCACCAGGTCCTTCCAGTTCTTCAGGAGTATTCTACTACAAGAAATACCCAGAGGGACACTAGGATACAAAATTTTAAAAAATATCATAAACATGAATAAAGAATTAAAAGACTTAAAATAAAACAGCTCAAAGAACTCAAAAAGGATAGGAATAAACTCTTGATTGAAAGACAAGAAAATACAGACATACTGCAGAATGAATTGACAAAGACAATTTAGGTTTTAAAAACCAAATTCACAAAAGAGAAATATTAAAGAAAACTCAGGCAGTAATGAAGATGAAATTTAAGACAAATTAAACAAATTTGAGATTAGTGGAAAAACTCCACCAGAAATAATTAAATGGAAAACAAATTCAACACAGGATGATAAAGTTGAAGGATTGGGGCCATCAGAAAAAGAATATAAAAAAGAAAATACATACAAAGGGAATATGCATGAAATGTGGGACACCCCACAGAGAACAAATACATACATCAGACGCATAAAGGAATGAGGACAATATCTGGTTAATGGCATTGAGCAGATCTTCAACACAATAATAGAAAACTGCCTTAAAATAAGGAAACACATATTCAAACAGGTATAAGAAATATACAGAAAATCAAATAGACAGGAAAAGAACACAAACTCATATATATATATATATATAGATTATATATATATATATATTAAAAACAGTAACTGTACAGGAGACAGAGTATTGAAAGCTGCAGGGAAAAAAAGAAAACAAGTTGCATATAAAGTGAAACACGTCAGAATTACTGCTGACTTTCATTTGCAAACTATAAAAGCCTGAATAAACTAGAAAAATTATTAAAATTTCAAAATGATCATAGCTGCCAACCCAGAATAATTAACACAGAAAAACTGCTTTTATAGTTGTGGGTAAAATAAACCTCTTCCATTTTACAAATACCCTGGAAAAAATTAACCTACACCTTTCCAGCACTACAGAGAATACAACTAGAAATACAAAAGACTGAAGAAAGTAATGTCCATAGGTGAGAAGCTACAGAAATCAAGTAAATTATAATTATGGAAATACAAAATACACTGAAAATACAAATAGAAAACAATAGCATGGATAAACAAAATCCATTTTTTTTCACTGTCTACAAAAAACTCATTTTCCCTCTGAAGATAGGATCCATCTTAGGGTTGAAGTATTGAAAAAGAAATTCATGAGAACAGCACTATTAAAAAGCAAGCATTGTGATTCTAATATCTAACAATATAGACTTCAAACTGAATTTAATCAAAAGAATTAAAGAAGGTTGCTTCATTCTTGAAAATGGGAAAAAATGACCAAAAAGTCATTAAACACTGAGCACATAGTCACCAAATTCTGGTGCAACCATTTTCATGAAAACAATACTACTAGACTTCACAACAAAAATTAACTCTAATTTGGTTATAGTGGGTAACTTCAGTTCCCACACTCTCCAATAGACAACTCGACTGGATAAGGAATAAACAGAGAAACACCTGCATTAAAACATAATATGCATCAAATAAACCTAACAGATAGCTAAAGAATATTTCATTCAAGCAACAAAGACAAAATCTACTCAGAAACCCATAAAAGTTCCTTTAAAATAGACCACACACTGGGCTACATAACATGCCTCAGCAAATAAAATAAATTTAAATAATTCCAAATTTTCAATAAAATGAATTGCAGTAAAACATAAAATAAACCAGGAAAGAAACTCTATAAACACACACACACACACACACACACACACACACACACACACAGAAGCACATTGATATGTTCTGCTTTGATGGCCAGGGTTTTTTTTTTTTTTTTTTTTTTTTTTTTTTGAGACAGGGATTCCCTATAGCCCCAGCTGGCCTGGAACTCACTCTGTAGACCAGGCTGGCCTTGAACACATGGAGATCTGCCTGTCTCTGCCTCCTGAGTGCTAGGATAAAAGGGGTGTGCCACCACACCAGACTTAAAGACAGTTCTTAGCCACCACGTGGGTGCTAACAATCACTCTTAACCGCTGAGCCATCTCTCCAGCCCTGATATAAGTTATTCTATGAATCATGTGATATCTAATAGGAGTTTTAATTTGTATTACCTGGATAAAGAAAGTTGTTGACTCCCGTGGTTATTTACATATCTTACTTGGAAAACTGACCAAGTCTTTGCCAATTTAAAAATAAATAAATAAAGTTTTTTGTCTTGTGTAGGAAGCTTTCTTTTTTTATGCAGAACAGGGACCACGTGGCCCTGCTAAGGGGGTTGGGGACACTGTTGGGAGCTGGCCTCTTGGCGCAGAGAACAGCCGGTTACTGCATGTAGCCCAACCTAAGTGGTAACTCCAACTTACGCTCTTAGCCTGGACCCACCAGACACGTGTTCCACTCTTGGCCGTGACTTATCACCTGCCCAGAGCCTGGACAGAAATTTCAGGCTGATGGCTGATTGCCTCCCTTCGGCCAATACCCACACAACACCAGCTACCCACATTGGTGGTCCGCAAAAGAATCTCTTCCCAACCCACTGGCCACCGGAATGAAATTCAGGCTGGGAATTCCGTGATGAGGTTACTACGAAATTCAAATTTACTCCTTGCCACAGCTTGCTTTTATAAACCAAATGATGTCAGTTCCCAGGACCAATCATAAGCCCCCCAACTCCACGCCACTGCATAGCAGTGCCCCACCCAGCATCGTGCACCTAGGCCATGCTGCTTGCTTCTCCTTGGGGCAGGGCCAGACCCTCAGCCACTCGGTGCCCTGAGGCATGCTAATTGGAAAGCGAGCATGCAATTCAAGCTGGATTTCCCTACAGTCTTGCTAGACAGTTGTTTCCTATTTATATATTATTTATTTTAAAATTTTATTTAACTGGTATGTGAAAGCATAAAAATTATACATATGCTCGCACATGAATGTGTGTGAGTGTATGTGTGTCTGTGTGTATTTGTATGTAGCTGCAGGCTAACACAAATTTCAGTGCCAGGCAAGAAAAACCTCCATGTTATTGGTCAGAATAGTTTAAGAGACACTCCAAACAATATAGGCTATGGCCATAGCCTTTGGCTATTTCCCAGAACTTTAAGATCAGACCCTATTGCTGAGGACACTCAAACACTTCAATACAAGATTTAGAAAAATCAAACTGAAACTGACTTGGGAAACCTCCTCCTTAAAGACCAGCTCTCATAGTATCAGAAGGTTCTATGTAAATTGCCAAAAGAAATAAGCAAATATCAGTCCTATATAATCAAAATTCCATGAACCACAAAAATAACTGGCCCAGCGAAATGTTTCAGTTCAGTAGTGTCACTGTTATCTTGAGAATAGTAAATAGTTATCTAAATGTATTTATGTCACACTCAATAGGAAAGAATCTAGGCCTGTTACTATACACATATACCTAAGTACTCATGGTTGTAGAGGTAGTAGACCCAGAGGGGAACCTGCTGCTGTCCCATTCCTAAACTAGTACAATTTCTTCCTATATTCTAAAAAAATTATATTTACTGACAAATGTACCTCTCTGACAAATACACCTCTCATCAGTCATCAAATAAGCTTATTTTACAAGGGGTGGTTGCACAAGCCTTTGATCCCAACAGTTGGGAGGCAGAGGCAGGCTGATTTCTGTGAGATCCAAGCCAGCTTGTTTTGCATAGGTAGCTCCAGACAATCAAGCTGAAGCTGCAAAGAGACCTTGTTTCAAAAGTAAAAAATAAATAAATAAATAAATAAATAAATAAATAAATAAATAATCTTATTTCCTAACAACTAGAGACTATTACAAAGTTGCACAACTGGCCAAAATATGAGAATTTTTGGATGGTCAGTTGCAACTGGTACATCTACAATGCAGCCCCTACAAGCAATTTTCAGGAAACGTCATGAATGTGGGAGTAGAAAGGATGTACGAAATAGAGGACCAGGACATCTGCTACTTGATAGTTTATTCTAGGCATGTCAGTCAATATCCATTCATGAAATCTCAGCAATGTGGCTGCTTAACAAAACCTGCATAATCAAATCAGCAGTATACATTCCAATATGGATGGAGGAATTTTCATAGGATCCCACCACTGGATGAAGAGCTACAAGCAATCAATAGACCCAAGGGTACAGAGAAAAGTTTCCTTGACAGAGGAGCTCATTGACAGGTAATGCAAACTCATGTGGTCAGCTCTAAACACATGTACAGAGGAACATCACAAAATGGACTCCATAGACTATAAATACATATACATAAATGTATGTATTTAAATGTATGTGTTTATAACACTAAAAAATTAATGAATAGGTCTCAAAATTAAGAAGTATTGGAAGGGGCATCAAATGAGTTGTAGAATGGAGAGGGAGGGAGAGATTAAAAGGAGGTGAACAGAGTACACATGCATGACATTCTCAAAAATTTACAAATACATAAAAACTCAGTATATAATCCATCAATTCCAATTTTGATTATATGTATGAAAATAAATTATTATAACAAAGAGAAATTTGTACTCACATTTTCATTTGTAAAATTACTTAAAATATATTCTCTGGTGCCAATGGAGAAAGGGGTATACAGGTGATAAAGACTGATTGAGGTGTTTTGTATGAAGTACACAAATAATGCAATAAAAAATAACTAGGCAAAAATATATGTTGGCTATTTAGCTTAATGATAAAGCATAGCCTAATGTGTAAGACCATGGGTTAAATCCAAGTACCAAAGAATAAATAAATCCAAAATAATGTATATAGCAGTTAACATAATATAATCCAGTTAAAATTTAAAGGTAATTAAATAATAGCAGACTGACAAAGTGATTTAGAACTCCATCAGTAATATATAACTTTCCCATATAACTTCATATATTAGAACCTATCTAATATTTTGAAAATTTAAGAATGCAAAATGATTTTTCATTTTATTATAATTCACATTGTAATATTTTATTAGTTCAATGAATTTTATCATATTCAGACCCCCAAAATTCAGATTATCCTATAACTATGAAAATTTTAAAAATCTCTTTTGACTACTTCCTTGCACATTGCTGTTTCCCTAGATAAGCCTTGCATATGTATTTCTATTTGGTGCCTAACTATTTTATTTTTATTAATTTTAGAGGCACATATACAAAACTAGTATTTGATCTTCTCTGGTACTTGTACTGACTTTTAACATATTATGTATCAACTGCATCAGTTCATTCTGATTTACTTTGAATTGAAATGAGAATGATATACCCTAATGAGTATTTTATGAATTTATACATGTGCATTACTAATATTATGTCATATTTACATGTATATAGTAAGAGGTAATGATCTGATGCTTTCCCCCTATTTTTTGCCAAATTTCCCAGAATGACTTCTTTTTTCTTTTTTTATTAAAGTTTTGTGTATTTCATACAATATTTCTTAATCAAATTTAGACCTAATTCCCCTTCCTTGTCCCCTCCTCATCAGAGCTCATGCATTCTGCCATACATATCTTTTTTTTTTTTTGCTTTCTTTTTGAATTGACATTTTCCCCTTTAATTTTTATTACCCTAAAGTATGCATACACACTCTCTCCCATATACCACAATTATACACACACACATTGCTCAGTTTGCCTTACTACTAGGTATTTGGTGCAAACATCCATAGATGAGGGCTACCATTTGTCGTTTGTTTTTCTGGGACTGTTGTACTTCACTTAGCATAATCTCCTAGTTCCATCCATTTACCTGCAAATTTCATGATGTAATCTTTCCTTACTGTTGCATAGAACTCCATTGTGTAGATGTACCACAATTTTTTCTATCCAGTTATTGGTTGAGGTGCACTTGTGTTGTTTCCAGCTCTTTGCTATTGTGAAGAGAGCTGCCATAAACATAGATATGCATGTATCTCTGTGCTGGGATGAGTCTTGTGGGTATAGACCCAGGAGTGGTATGAGTGGGTCAGTTGGTAGACTCATTTTGAGTTTTTTAAGTGTTCTCCACACTGCTTTACATAGTGGTTGTACAAGTTTACATTCCCTCTAGCAGTGGATGAGTGGTCCCCACATCTTCTCCAGCATTTGGTGTCTTTTGTTTTCATGAACTTAGCCAGTCTTATTGGAGTGAGATGATATCTTAAAGTGGTTTTAATTTGCATTTCCTTAATTATTAATGATATTGAACAGTTTTTAAGATGTTTCTCAGCCATCTTTATTTCCTCACATGTGAAGTCTCTGTTCAGCTCTTTATTCCATCTCTTAAGTGGGTAATTTGTTTTCTTATGTCTTTGTTTTTTGAGTAGTTTATATATTCTTATATATTCTGGATTTTAATGCTCTGTCAGATGTATCAGTGGTGAAGGTTCCCTCCCACTCTCTGGGTTTTCTATTCACTTCACTGAGTTTTTGCTGTACAGAAGCCTTTGAGTTTAGGCTCTGATACAACTTATTTGAGAAATGGTAAAGTAGGGGAATAGTAAGGCCAGCCTAAACTTCTGCTTTCAATGTATGCTCTTTATTTTTTGTACATTTCATACAAAACATCATAATCTTATTTAGAGAGTTTCCCCTTTTGTACTCTCACACACACTGTAGAGATTCCTTGCATTCCATCATATATTTTCCGACCTATCCAGTCAAGTTTGTGTACCAGATGTTCCTTAGTACAAGTTCATCCACTGGGGTCTAGTCAGCCTATCTAGAATTTCTCAATTAAAGATTAACTCTCCCTCACCCAAAAGTAATCAGCTGCCAATAGTTATTCAGACAAGATTGGGGCCTTCTGCCCATTTCCCCAGTTCTATATTGACGTTTTATCTCACTGAGTTTTCATGGGTCTTGTCCATGCTCTCACCACTCCTCCAAGCTCATATGAGCAAGTTCTCAAAAGCCTGGAAGATGTGCTTCCTTATGGCCGTGACCCAACCCTCGGCTATTAACCAACCTTCCAGACCTTATTATATAATAGTCCCTGAGCCGTGAGAGGGGTTAATATAGGTTCTATCTAGGGACAGGCACTCTCTATTCTCTTATTGTCTACAGTTGGGCCAGTTGTGACTTACTGTGTGCATTGCAGTCTGTTAAATGACAAAACTTCACTGGTGAAAATTGAGAGATGGAGATGTATTATTAGTCGCTCTACACCCTGTTGCATTATGTTCCATGAGTCAGTTGTTACATTGTATTTCAGACAGTCCGTGATTCCTTCCCAGAATTTGAAGGTAAGACCGTATTGCTGAAAACAAGACATACTATGAACACAAACTTGAAACAATGGAGTTGGAACTGACTTGCAAACCACCCCCCTGAACTCTAAGCTCAGATAGTTTTGCAGGATACTATGCAAGATAAAAGGAAAAAAAAAATTAATGATCCAACCACACCATTAAAGCCTAATAGCCACAAGGATTGGAACAGCAAATTATTTCAATTGGTAAATTAGTGGCACATTTATCTAAGGTGTAGCCAACAGCTATCTAATTGGATTTAAAGACTTCCCAGTGGGAGGAATCTCATGTGTGGCATTGTAAAAATCCCCAAATACACATGACTGGAAAAGTAATATATCCTACATAAAACCCTCTCTCTGTTATATACCAAGACAAATAAAATTCCTTACTGACTGCTAAATATTGATACTTATATTACAGACAATTTAGTAGACACCACTCATCAAAGAAGCTTCCTTTGCAATAGACAGAGAATATTGAGTTCCACAACTGGTCAATCATAGAAAATAAGTGTCTGAGAGATGCGCAGCCTTTCCTTAAGGGACACATCTACAATGTAACCTCAGCTTCTTCTTATTACTTATATTTTATTCCACTTCATACTAAGTGATTAAAAATGAAATAAATTTTCAGCATAATGCAGAAAACTCCTTACTATTGAATATATGGGGTATTGAAAATAGGTAGGGGGCTGGAGAGATGGCCTAGCGGTTAAGAGTGCCGACCGCTCTTACAGAGGACCTGGGTTCGATCCCCAACACCCACATGGCAGCCGAGAACCGTCCGAAACTCCAATTCCAGGAGAACTCCAGTTCCAGGGGAATCTGACACCCTCCTCTGTCCTCCGCAGCATTGCACGACGCGGGTGCACACACCTGCATGCAGACAGTACATTCATACACATACCGAAATAAATAAAATTAAAAAAAAGAAAGAAAATAAGTAGGAAAGAAAATATTAATGAACTAACTTCACTGTTATTATTCTGTATTACCTAAAACAGGAAAATGTTCCCATTTTCCCATTGATAGGATATTTATTGGTTTTCTAATTTATATTAAGGTAAGAGATTTAATATTAATACATGTCAGTGATATGTCTTTATTGTAGAAGCATTCATTCATTTGATGATAATTAAAATTAAAATTATTTTTACAGTTCATTGACTTAAGTAATAATGAGTCCATTGTTATATTTCTAGATAAATCTTTAGTCAATAAAATTTTGCAGTGAACCACAGTAGTAAAATATTCAATTAATTTTGATAATGTCAAACAGTGTCTTGTTACTTTTTATACAAATTTAAAATTTCTGTTGCATGAGAGATGGTTCAGCAATTAAGACCACTAGATGATCTTATAGCAGACTCAGGTTCAATTCCCAGAACCCACGTGGTGAGTATTCATCATCTGTAACTCCATTTACATGCGGGGAATACACTCATACATATGAAAAAATTTAAAATAGTAATAAAATGTTACAACTTCTACTTCATATGGTTCATTATCACATTTGAAATAATTTTACTCTTCTTTTTAACCCAGTTTTTCATAATATAAATCAATTTAATATAACATGAGCTCTGGAATGGGAGAAATTTTTTAACATTTCACAGTTTTTAGTGATATTTCTTCTGTGTATATGTGCGTGTCTGCCAGTGTGCACCCACGTGGGTTCAGAGCACTGTTAGAACACTAATAGTACTATGTAAAGAAATATTTTGAGGCTTAAAATGATCAATCTTGTGGCTTAGCACTGTATTTAATATATAATTAAAGAGACCATGGTTTAATTAGAAGACTGTTGTATATATAATCTGTTTGATTTTTCATATTATCATGAATTTAGATAAAAATGAGAGCCTTTATCTAGCTGTGTTTAAGTTATAGTTGAATAGAATAATACATTTGTAAATATTAATGCATTTCATTCTGAAATGAGGCAAATTGTCCAATTATCAACAAACTCATGGCTATAAGCCCTGAATTAAACCTCCATAGAACATACACCAAGAAAGCAAAATAGAGTGAACAAGCAAGATTGCATTTGAAAAGAGCACTCTGAATTAACTTTTATCTTAATCATTCAAGTCATGTATCCAGCAGTTGGCCTAGGTTTCTAGTGAAATTGGTTATAGAGAATCATGCTACAGAATCTGAAGACTTATTTCATATATTTTGCAGTCAGCCACCAAAAAAATGGACAGAGAACAACAACAAAATGAGGAAACAAATGTTCTGCCAAATAACTCTTAAATAATTGCTGACTTCCCTATCTATTAATACCATTCCAAACGTAACTTTTTTAAAAGAGTTTCTAAGAAAAATTGCAGAGTGTAATTACAATTTTCAGGCCATGTTTCCTAATGGTTTATTTTATTCTTAGTTCCACAAATTCAGTATTATAAATCTGTTTGAATTACCCTTGAGAAAACAGAACAGTATTTTTTAATCAGCAACGTTTAAAGCCACAATTTTGGCTAATAAAATATGTACAGATGAATCAAAACATATTTTATATACAGAAGACTGATAATTGAAAAGTGTTTGTGTTGTGACTCAGTGGTCTAAATTTAGGGCTAGAATATATAGGTATTAGTTATGAATAATGGAGTAGAATAGGTGATGTGCATGTACTATTACCATTAATGCTCTAGAAGATTGCAAAGGTTAATTTAATATAGCTAATCACTGCAGAACATAAAAGTGAACTAAGGTTTAAGGTGGTCTTTAGAGTTGAACACAGAAAGTCAAACACAACAAATTATGTAATAGGAAATAAAATAATATAAAGTGGTTAAGTTTAATGAGATTTTATAAGGTCATATATGCCAACTCCCAAAAGTAAGATTATGGGTTTCAATAATAAACTATGTATACATATTATTACATTTTATCATATTATTATTACATATGTATAGTTTATTATGTATTATTGCAGTTTATCCATTTAAAATCCTCCTGTGTAAGTGGAAGTATTACTATTTTTTTTTTTTTGGTCTTTTCGAGACAGGGTCTCCCTATAGCCCCAGATGTCCTGGAACTCACTCTGTAGACCAGGCTGGCCTTGAACTCACAAAGATCCGCCTGCCTCTGCCTCCCAAGTGCTAGGATTAAAGGCATGCGCCACCACGCCCAGCTTGGAAGTATTACTAATACTTGTTTGAAGCTAGTAGAACTAAGGCTCAAAATCACTTATTACTAACAACAAAATATGGAATTGACCCCATATCTAACGAGATTTCAAATACAATGCACAAAATACAACCTAACAGTAATACAAAATTGAGTGTTAGAAACAGTGCAGAATATTAAATTTTAATTTCATACCTTGAGTCACTGAAATGATAACTAGTCCAGAAAAGGCCAGAAAATTTCCTCTTATGCTCTCTTTCAAAAGTATTTTTTAATTAATTAAAATTTTCTTTTTTTTCATATGTATATGAATGTATTGTCTGCATGTAGGTTGGTGCACCCGTGTCATGCAATGCTGTGGAGGTCAGAAGAGGGTGTCGGATTGAAGGACCCCTGCTCCAAGGTTTTATGCACCCTTAAAATCTGTCTTTAGGAACCATGGTACCGCCATCCTATAAGGCCTCCAAGCCACGTACGCTATAAGGCCTCCCCACTTCCTCATACCTTGTGGTGCTTAACTGAGTCATGCCCGCCTGTGTGTCAAGATAAGGTTTCCCTCCCTGCTTCCTCATACCTTGTGGTGCTTAACTGAGTCACACCCACCTGTGTGTCACCGGCCTGCATGCCGAGATAAGATTTTTTTTTATTTTATTACACAACCCTTCCCCCATTTCCCCATACCTTGGGGTCCCTGCTTTTAAAAGTTCCCTATCCCAGTCCCTGGGGGTCGACCTCCTCTGCCCCTGCGTGGGTTACGAGCTCGGCCCCAGTGCACTGGTTTTTCCCAAATAAACCTCATGTAATTGCAGCGAGAACGGTCTTTGGCTGATTTTTTGGGAGTCGTTCTATCCCGAGATTTGAGTGAGAGCCACTCCAGTTTCTGGGGGGTCTTTCAGCATTCCCTTGGAACAGGAGTTAAAAACAGTTTTCAGCCGCCATGTGGGTGCTGGGGATTGAACCCGCGTCCTCTGCAAGAGCAGTCAGAGCTCTTAACCGCTAGGCTATCTCTCCAGCACCAATTAAAATTTTCTTTGACAATTTCATAGATGTATATGATGTATTCTGTTTACTCCCATCCCCAACACTCCCTTACCTATTTTCAACACCTATCATGCTCTCTTCCTCCCTAAATGTCCCTTTTCATGTTCATGTTTTCATTTGTTTTGCTGAATGCTCCACTGAGTTTATCCAGAGTCATCTGCATTTCCATGGATTTGGAGATATTCAGTGGAGACTGCTAGTCTCATTGCTAGCTACGCAAATGAAAATAAAGACTGTAGTTCCTTCACTTCAAATCCAATTCTAGGGAGTACTAGGGCCCTAGGTGTTTTTCCTCGCCATCTATGGCTGGCTATTGACAGATCTAGTCTTGTGCTGGTCCATTGCAGGAAACCACATCTCCTGTGAACAATTGCAATGGCTGTGTCATGCCCAGATGTTAAGATTTCACAACTCTACTCTGTATCTTCCAGCTCTTACATTCCTGAAAATTATTCCAAAATATTCCCAACGCCTTAGAGGAAGCAAAACAAATGTTCACTTTGCTCTTGAGGACTCAAAAATTCCTTGTTCTTATCACATGAAACTGCTAAGAATTGTTCATTCACTGCCATTAATTATAAAGAGAAGCCTTTCTGATTAATGCTAAGGGTACTTTCTATGGAAACAAACACGAATGTTTAGAATGGAATTTGATGTCATGTCAGTTAGCTTAATAATATTAATAATTTAAACCTTATGGTCTATGACTTCCCTAACCATGGGCTGTTTTTTTACTTTTTATTTATTTATTTTTGGTTTATTTATTTATTTATTTATTTATTTATTTATTTATTTATTTATTTTTGGTCTTTTCGAGACAGGGTCTCCCTGTAGCCCCGGCTAGCCTGGAACTCTCTGTGAACCAGGCTGGCCTTGAACTCACAAAGATCTGCCTGCCTCTGCCTCCCAAGTGCTGGGATTAAAATAGCTGAACATGCTGGAGGAAGCAAGGCAGTAAACAGCTTTCCTCTATTTTTCCTACCTCTGCTCCTGACCAGAATTCCCCAAACAAAGGATTGTAATATGGCAGTTGTAAGAAGAAAAGAACACTTTTTTCCCCCAATCAAGTTGCTTTTGATCAGTGATTCATGCACTTGGGAGGCAGAGGCAGGCGGATCTTTGTGAGTTCAAGGCCACGCCCGGCACCATGGGGTTTTATTCAGGTCTGTAATACAAAGAACCAAGAATACATAAGTGCGCTCCATTCTTCCTCTCTTTGCCAAAATTTATTATCATTCATAATTTATTAATACTTATTCTAGCAAGTATAATGTGATATAACTTCATGGCTATAATTAAATTTTCCCTGAGTTTAGAGTTTCAAATTTTCTCACAGATTTGATGTAATATTTATCAAATCTCAATATCAGTTTTCATGGAAATTTTTGGGAAACATTCCTAATAATATATCAAAACAGGATAGAATCAAATAATGAAAGAAAATTTTAACAAAATCATATTGGTAAGCATTAAAATCACTGAAATAAAATTTTATTCTAAGAGCTAGAGATATGGCTCAGAGGTTTAGAGTACTGGCTGCTTTTGCAAAGGGCCCAAGTTTGATTCCCATCCCCCAAATGATGGTGAACAACTGTCCATGGCTCCATTTCCAGGGCATCTCAGATCCTCTTTTGCCCTCTGCAGGTATTGCATGGCCTCAGTGCAATTATATAAATTGCAGGCAAACTATTCATATGCACAAATGAAAATAAGTATTTTAAATTTTTTTTTTAATTTTATTTATTTATTTATTTTGTATGTGTATGAATGTACTGTCTGCATGCAGGTTTGTGCACCCGTGTCGTGCAATGCCGCGGAGGTCAGAAGAGGGTCTCGGATTCCCCTGGAACTGGAGTTCTCCTGGAATTGGAGTTTCAGACGGTTCTCGGCCGCCATGTGGGTGCTGGGGATTGAACCCGGGTCCTCTGCAAGAGCGGTCCGGCGCTCTTAACCGCTAGGCCATCTCTCCAGCCCCAGTATTTTAAATTTTATAGAGATAATATGATAAACATAAAATATTTTGGACATAAAAACAGAAATAACAGCAAATACAAGAGAACAGAATATCCACAAATAAACCCAAATATGTATAATCAATTAACTTTCCACAAAGGCGCAAAGAAACACACAAGTAGAAAAATGAAATCTTAATAAATGCATTGGTTAAATTTGATATGCCTGTGCAAAGAGTGAATTACAGTTCACAATCCTCTTATGAAATAACTGGTCAGTTATCTCACATCCATACTCCACACTAAATACCATTTCTGCTCTAGTTGAGTTTTTCTTTCTCTTTTCTTTTCTTTTTTTTTTTGTGTTTTTCGAGACAGGGTCTCCCTGAAGCCCCAGCTGTCCTGGAATTCACTCTGTAGTCAGGCTGGCCTTGAACTCACAAGAGATCCGCCTGCCTCTGCCTCCCAAGTGCACGAATCACTGATCAAAAGCAACTTGATAGGGGAAAAAAGTGGTTCTTTCTTCTTACAACTGCCATATTATCAATCCTTTGTTTGGGGAATTCTTTCAGGAGCAGAGGTAGGAAAAACAGAGGAAAGCTGTTTACTGCCTTGCTTCCTCCAGCATGTTCAGCTACTATTCTTATATCTCCCATACCCAGAAGTCTACTGATGGCACTTCCCACAGTGCCCAGGCCCTCCCACATCACCAGCACACCTCCCCCAAACCTCTGCAATAATTTTCCATTTTCCTTCCAACTTAATCTTCCCTTTCCATTATTACTCTTTCCCATTCTTATCACCTGTGTTTTATTATCTCCTGTCTCTGAAGATATTCTTCAAAAAAATTGACCCTGTCAATTTTCCTATATTTTACAGGTTCCATTAGTGAAATAGACAAATATAAATATTTCATGATAGAATCCATAAATGAGCAAAGGCATGTGATATTTATCTTTATAGATCTGTGTTATATCATTTAGGTAAGAGTTTAATAGTTCTATCCATTTATTTACAAATTTCATAATTTCATTTTTGGTACAGCTCATATATTTCTGTTGTGTATATATACCACATGTTAATATTTATTGCTCAGTTGATTAATATTCAGGGCTAGTTCTACATTCTACTTATTGTGACTAGAGTGATGATGAACATTAATAAGCATTTGTTCACGTAGTAGGATAAAGAGTTCTTTAGGGATATGCCTAGGAGTGCCATAACTGGATTCTATAGTATGTAAATTTCTATAATTTTTTGAAATGCCATACTTATTTTCTTAATGGCTGCAGCAATGCCTGCTTGTAATTGGGTGCTATTATCTGCTTGTTGATTTTCAATGCACTTTCTTTTAAGTTATAGACAGTAATGTTTTTATCCTGATATACACTTGGCAAATATTTTCCTCATTCTGTAGGCTGTCTCTTCATTTGATTACTAGTTTGCTTGGTAGAACAGATGATTTTTATTTTCATAAAGTCCTGGTTGTTTACTTTTTTACCCTGTTTCCTGAATGACAGGGTAATATTCAGAAAATCCAAACCTGAGACTATATACTGAAAGTGTAATTCTTGTTCTCTGAAGTTTCAGAATTTCAAGTCTAACATTGAGATCATTGATCCATTTAGAACTGATTTATGTGTAGGAAGAGAAAAAGGATCAAGTTTCATGCTTCCACCTGTAGATAGCAAGTTTTACCTGACAATTTGTTAATGATGTTGCTCTTCCTCAAATGTATGATTTGGCCTCTGTTAGTCAAATTGCCGTTTTAAAGAAGACTAAGATATAAAAAGATATCAAATGGTTATAGGCACATAGACTTATATCTGGAACCTCCTAATCCTTTTACTAATGTGAATGTTTTTGAAACATGCCATGATGATTTAATGCTGTATATCTGCACAACAGATTTTAATCAGATAGTGGCAATTTTGGTAGTGTTTTTATAGCTCAAGATCATTTGGCTATTTGGAGTCTTTTGTGCTTCCCTGGGAATTTTAATATTTTCTTGATCTTTGTAAAACTTTGATTATGATTTTGATGGTGACTTCATTGAATCTGTAGATTCCTTTTGGTAGGAGGGTGATTTTCACAATTTTAATCCTGTCAATCCATATGTTTGGGAGGGGTTTCTATTTTCTCTTATCTTCTACAATTACTTTATTCAGTATTTTAAAGTTTTCATAGTAGAAATCTTTCACTTCCTTTGTTAGGTTTATTGTAAGGGAATTTTTTAAAGCATTGTAAATTGTTTTGTTTCCCTGATTTACATGATAGTCTGTTTTCTTTGGTATATAGAAAGGATATTGATTTGGGTATGGGTAATTTTGAACCCTGTCAGTTGTATTGAATATTTTGTCAGTTATAAGAAATTCCTTGCAGATAATTTTATTTGTAGAATCATCTCGTCTGTACAGACAATAATTCGACTTTTGTCTTAAATGTTTATGTCACTTTTATTTCCTTCTCTTGATTAATTGCTCTAGTTAGGAGTTCCGCATTCTAATTAACTAGAGTGAAGAAATTGGACATGCTTTTTTAATTTCGATATTAGTAGGAATGGTTAGATTTTTTTTTCCAATCAGTGTGATGTTTCTCACATTTGTCACTCTATAATCTTTATGGTGTTCATATGTGTCCCTTCAAACCCTAGTCCTTGCAGGGATTTCATGATGAAGAGATGTTGGATTCGGCCCAAAGCTTTTTCTGCAGCAATGAAAATGATCATGTGAATATTGTCCTTTAGATTATTCATGTGTTGAACTACTTTTTCCATTTACAGATGATGAACTATTCCTGTATCACTTTAATAAAGCCAACTTGAGCATGAAGAATGATATTTTGAATGTGCTCTTGAATTTGTTTTGGAAGTATTTTATTGATAATTATGTGTCTGTATTAATCAGACACTTTGGCATGAAATTCCTTTTTGTGAGTCTCTGTCTGGTTTTGGTATCATAGTAATATTGATGTCATAAAGACATTAGAAGTTTTACTTCTTTTTGGATTCTATGGAATAATTTGAGGAGTAGTGATGAGTATATTTCTATGAATATTTTATATAATGTTGCTGAAATCCACCTGGGTTTGATTTTTTTAGGTAGGAGATTTTAAATTACTGTTTCTAGCTTATTGCTTATCAATCTGCTTAAATTATTAGCTTCATTTTTTTTTGTAAGTCAAATGCATCTGGAAATACATTAAGCTGCTTTAATATGCTATATGTTTTCTACTAATTCTCAGAATTGCCTTATTGTATCTTGTAATGGCACTCTTTTGTTTCTAGTTTCTTAATCTGGATCATCTTTCTCCTTCTTTTGCTTAATTTATCTATTTTTTTTTCTTTTTTCAAAGAACCAATACTTTTTCTCATTGGTTTATTAAAATAACTTTCTTTTCTATTTCATAATATTTTTTAAATTTTTGATAGTTCATTAATAGTGCCTTTGTGATTATTTTCATCAAATATACTGAAGGTCATCATCAGGTTAATATTAGTCATACCTCTGATTTTTTTTAAACATAGGAACATAGGGATATAAGTGACCTTCTTAAGACTACTTCATTGTATTCCATAGTTTTAGGTAGATTGTGTGGTTATTTTTATTTAATACTGGGGTGTTTAAATTTCCTTCTTGATTTTAATGACTCATTTATCATCTAATAGTATGATCAGGTGGCTTATATTCCAGAGTTTCTTTTTCTTTTAATTTCTAGATTTCTACCATTGTGGTTAATTGTAGAAATGCAGAATGTTGTTTCAATTTTCCTATATTTGTTGAGATTTGCTTTGTATCCTAATATGTGTTATATTGTAGATGAATTTTCATTTTCTGCTGAGAATTTTATTCCTTCGTGTTTGGTTGGATTGCTCAGTAGATGTCTATTAGTTCCATTTGATCTATGATATCATTTAGTTCTAGTGGTTCTTTATTCTTTATTCTTTATTTTTACATTTGAACTTTCTAATGGTTAGAGGGGTTATTGAAGTTACCCACTATTACTCTGTTGGAATGAACCTGTGTTTTTAAATCTAATGCTATCAAATGATCATTTGCTTGTTGTGCATATATGTTTAGAATTCTAATTTCAACCTGAATGATTTATCATTTGATAAACATGAAGTAACCCTATCCATATCCTCTGAGAAGACTTCGTTTGAAGTACTGTTTGTTTGTTTGTTTGTTTACAGATAATAGAATAGCTTATTTGTTAGACATGCGTATTTGTTCCCTGGGTCCACTTGCTTAGAGCAGTTGTTCCATATTTTCTTTTTTTATTTTTTATTTTTTTGGTCTTTTCGAAACAGGGTGTCCCTGTAGCCCCAGGTGTCCTGGAACTCACTCTGTAGACCAGGCTGGCCTTGAACTCATAGAGATCCGCCTGCCTCTGCCTCCCAAGTGCTAGGATAAAAGGCGTGCGCCACCACGCCTGGCTGTTCCATATTTTCACATTAAAATACTATTTAAGTTTGAAGGTTGTGTTTCTTGGAAGTATCCAAAAAGAAGATTGGGTTCTCTAATAATGCCTATTAGTCTATGTCTTTTGATGGATAAATTTGCATCATTGCTATTTACAATTATCATCTAAAGAAATGTGCCACTCCGTGTTATTTTGGTGATTTTGTATTTTGGTGATATTGTATAAGAGGATTACTTAGTCCTCTTTTATTAATGACTGTTGTAGCATCATTTATTTTGTTCCCCATATGATCTTGTGGTTGTGTGTATATTTTTCTTCAAACTGAAGTATTGCTTGCTGTATCTTCTGTAGAGCTTTGTTGTTTATCATAAATTCCTTTACCCTTCTTTTATCATGGAAATATTTTTCATCTTCAATTATTATGAACAGTTTTGCCAGCTATATTATACTTGGTTAATAATTGTGATCATTCAGATTTTGAAGAAAATGAATCCAATGCATTTTAAGTTATAGTTTGGATTGAAATATCAACAGTTATTTTAATGAATGTGCTTTTGTATGTGACATGGCCTTTTACTTTCACAACTTTCACATTGGAGTACTTTGCTTCATACATTTAGAGTTTTAATTAGAGTGTGACATGTGATATTTCTTTTCTGGTCCTTACTTTTTGGTGTTCTTTGTACCTTTTATATCTGTATGGACACCTCATTTTCTGAATTTTAGAAAATATTATCAGTGATATTACTAAAATATTTTCTATGCCTTTTCATAATCCTGTATGTGTATAATTTATATTTTGCCTTTTCTATGGACATTTTTATTTATTATATTTTTATAAGTTTTCCTTTTTTTAAGGTTACTGAGTCCACTTTTTGCTGCTCATATACTCTTGTTTTTGGTGCTATACCCTTAAAGAAAACTGACACTTTCTTATCAGTTATTAATTGTCAATAGCACCTCAGTTAAATGTGTGACCCTAAACCCACCTCTCTCCCCCATACTGGGAAGTGGTCTGGCTTGAGCATGTGAAAGTGTTATGCATGCTGCAGAAACCACTCTTAAATTCACATGTGCAACTAACCTGCTGTTTCTAAAAAACACTTTCAATGTAATAACCCTCTGTGATACTGTCTGATCGATAGGAGGAGCGGTATGTTATAGGTGACCCATTTATGCCTAGTCACTCTACAGTCATTTATTCTATGGATATTGACCAGTTGAGGGTCTCTGTGTTAATTACCATCTATGTCAAAAGAATCTTTGAGATGGGTATAATAACTTTATTATGAGTTAAAATTTAATGTTATATCTATTCAGCAGAATAAAAACAGTCTTTTTCCCCTATGACCTATTATCTGGCTAGCTATGGGTTATTTATCCTGATAAAATTGACAGTTATGTGTTCCACCTTGTGAAGTGGGCATGAATCCAATCATAATATTGTTGTTTACTCCTATGATATTCATGTCATGCTTCACCCATGGATATGTCTTGCTGGGTTGGTCATTAAATAGCTCTTATATTTCAAAAATGTGTACAATTGATGAATACTTTTCTCCACCTATAGCATTCATATTTCCTATCAACACTATGAAAGAAAAAGAGTAAAGCTTCATTTTTCCATGTTCTGTGATTCAACCATATAGTATCTTCAGCAATGGGGGGTTGTTATTGTCAACTTCTAGAGGTGACAAATAATATTAGCTGTAATATTTTGTGTCTGAAAACATCAACTCTAAAAGATGTAATGCATCCTGACCCCAGACTTTTTGTTCATGAGCCGAGTCTTTGTTGTCTAGTTGGAGTGGGTGGTTGTCTCCCTGGTACGGGATAACTTCTATCTTCCCTCCTCTGAAAGCCCCCATTTCCCTTTACTGATATCTTGGTGTCTATGAGTGTAAAAAGTGAAGTACAAATATCTAAAGATTTAAGACTAAGATCCACAAATGAGAAAAATCTTGTGACATTTTTCTGGGTCTAGTTAACCTAAGAATGATTATTTCCTGCTCTATCAATTTACCTGTGAACTTAATTTTGTTTTTCCCAGTAGTGGAATAACATTCCATTTTGTAAATGTTCCACATTTTTTCTTATGGATTCATCAGTTGATGGACAACTTGCATGTTTCCATTTCCTGTAGTCTATGAATATTGCAGCAATGAAAATGTATGTTTGTAGTAAGACAGCGAATCCTTTGGGTATATGGCCGAAAGTGCCACCAGTGAATCACTGGTCCCCTTTCCTCATTCCCACTCTATCATTGGACCAATTTTTCGTTTTGAAACAGAGTCTTCCTATAGCCCCTTCTAGCCTAGAACTCACTGTATAATCCAGGCTCTCTTCAGTCAAACAATGATTCATTTGTGTGTGTGTGTGTGTGTGTGTGTGTGTGTGTGTGTGTGTATGTGTGTGTGTGTTATTCTGCTTCTGGAGTGCCCCTCCATTTTTTTTTTTTTTAATTTTGGCGTTAGCCATTTTCATTATGGTAAAATGAATTCCCAAAATAGATTTAATTTCCATTTCCTTGTTGATAAGGATGTTGGCTATTTAAATTTTTTTCCTCAGGGATTTGAATTTCATCTTTTAAGTTATTTTCTTCAATTTTTAGAATAGAATATAATGCGATCATATTCAGAAACCATAACCCACCTCCACTCTCATTCTACTACCACCACCCCCAATGTCATGTCCTCTATTTCTATTAATCTCTTTTTCAAAGGCCTATTTTAGTCAGTAAAGACTTTAAACCAGGCAAATTATTATACATTTAGTGAAAAAAAACATGATAAAAAACCCTATCTGAATTTCATTCTAAATGTTTCCATCTCAAACAAACAGAACTTAAAAAGTTTTGTCAGGGCTGGAGAGATGGCTCAGCGGTTAAGAGCTCTGACTGATATTGCAGAGGACCTGGGTTCGATTCTCAGCACCCACATGGCAGCTAAGAACCATCTTTATCTCCAGTTCCAGGGAAATCTGATACCCTCTTCTGACCTCTGCGGCACTGCAGGACACGGGCGCACCAACCTACATGCAGACAATACACTCATATATATATAAAATAATAATAAATAAAAAATACAACTATACTACAGGGCTAGAGTCATAAAAACAGCCTAGTACTGGCACAAAAACAGACCTGTTGACCAATGGAACAAAACTGAAGATCTAAACTTGAGCACATACAATTTTAGCCATCTCATATTTGACAAGGGGGCCAAGAAGACACAATGGAGAAAAGACAGCATCTTCAGCAAGTGGTGTTGGCAAAATTGGATCACCACTTGTAGAAGAATGAAATTAAACCCTTACCTCTCTCCCTGTATAAAAGTCAACTCCAGGGCTGGAGAGATAGCCTAGCGGTTAAGAGCACTGACTGCTCTTTGCAGAGGACCCGGGTTCGATCCTCAGCGCCCACATGGTGGCTCAGAACCGTCTGTAACTCCAATTACAGGAGAACTCAAGTTCTAGGGGAATCCGAGACCCTCTTCTGACCTCCGCAGCATNCGACCTCATCATCATCATATTTCTCCTTGTTCTGGGGGGGGGAGACAAGAAAGTCTCTCATATCAAAACCTTTGCGGCACCTAGAAGGTAAGTTTCATTAGGACTCATTATAAATAGTTGTTACATGTAGGATCCACAGAGGGGTTTGATGTTTATGGCATTCTGAGGCTTTTCTTCCTTTCGATGTTCAGACGGATCAACCTTTCAGTTGGCACTTTCTGGTACATCCTAATCAATGCAAAGCTGTATATCTTAAGGAAGTCTGTGCTCCATCACCCAGCCATAATCAGTATCAAACAGCTTTCACTCTGAAGCCAGCCTGCCACTCATTTCCCTCCAACACTCCTGGCCCAGTCAGAATATGTTGGTTATTTGTCTTGTGTTCAGCACCACCATTGCAGGAAGTTCACATGAACAAATTTCCAGAGGCTGGGCAGTGTTTGTTTCTCTGTGTAATGGACCAACACAGACTCTTAAAAATTTTTGCTCCCTCTTCCAGAGTGGTGTTACTAGAGGTTTGTTGGGAGGAGATCTAAACATGAGCAAAATACATTTTATGAAATTCACAAAATTTCAATTATAATTAAATAAGTAAAAGGAAGCTCGGGGACCACTGGTGAAGAGGAGGTAGACAATTATAGGAACCAGGGAGGAGACACATGACCATCCAGGAATAAAGTCTTATAGACTTCTGGGACCTTGCTAACACAAACCTAGAGCAATGGCATCAGTAAGGACAAGGTCCATGCAAAATCAAGCAGACAAGAAAGCAGCATAGGACTGTTGAAATAGGCTACAGGCCACAATCTTACATGAAGAAATATTCACAGCTGATTACTGATGGATGAGGAAATCTCATCCTAAACAGAAGGATTCTAGATAGGCTGACTAGACCTCAGTGGAAGAACATGCACTGAGGAATATCTGGAGACACTAGATATACTAGATAGGCCTTAACAAAAATAACAAAATTCATGAATTCTAATTCTGGGGTGGTTAGTGGAGGATCCCAATGGGAAAGGCAGTATAAAGATAATTACCACATTCTATTGGAAATATACAAAAATGCAATAAAAATTACAAAATAATATCTAATACAAAATATATATTTGTTAAAAGAAATGGTACATATATAACATCTGTATTATATATATATATA
>VZQC01013302.1:5151862-5188056 GCA_009823505.1 Rhizomys pruinosus
TATATATAATAAACTGATTAAAGGATTTATTTTATTAAAGGCAGACTTTGCTCCTACTATATGTCATAGGCTAGGAAATTAAATCCCAATGACAGGAATGGAGTCCCTATTTTGAAGCTGTTGATTACAGGTCCCCCGTACACTCAAAAAATACTGGCCTTTGCCCCTGCTGATTTTTGCCTACCAAACCAGCACTTCATAGTAAGACATTATTGCTTAGGACACTAAACACATGAGACATATAAAAAGCAAGGACATTTTCATAGTGATGGAAGGCCTTCTGCATGATTCTAGAAGAAAAAATTAAGCATTTACCCTACCCAACTGTGAATCCTTTATTCTATTACGATAATTCTGGCAAAATATGGCTTCTGACATGAATATATTTGGAGTAACCGAACACTTTTGAGTTGAATTTAAGGTTTTCTTCATAAGATGTAACTATGTCTTTACATTGTGATTGGGCTTGCAACATGGAAACAGGCCACAGACCACGGAGGACAGCTTAATTCTATTATTTTGCTAAACAGAGATAGTAATAGAGAAATTGCTGCTGGTTTATTGCTATACTTATAGATTAATGCATCTCTCAGCTCTCACTGTAGAAGCTTCCTTATCAAGGAGAATGGTATTGCCATAGAAACCAAAGACAGTTGAATGTACAAAGACTAAGAGATTCCATAATAATTATCCCTGAATTAGCCACATATATTAAACTTGTGACTCTATATAACCAGGAATCATAGCAAGAGAGGTGCCTGAAAGATTTTAAGAGCCAGAAGTGCAAGGAAACAGACTACTGTGAAGCTAATCATATGAAATTACACCAATGATTTCAGCATGCCAAAGAACTGCACGAGCTCAAGCCAGAAAAAAATTCTAGCAAGGATATGGGAGGTGGGTAAGAAATCCCAACCACACCTGAGGAAGTATGGGCAGCTGATGGCTGTTAGGAATGGGATTGTCAGACTTGCTTAAAGGTGAGTCCCTTTGGTAGATTGAGAAAGCCCCAGGGAATTAAACTTCCATCAAAGGGCATATAAGGACAAAATTTGACTGTATAGCCATATCTATGTATGGGGTATTAAGAGGAGTGCATAGGGTTGGAGAGATGGCCTAGCGGTTAAGAGCGCCGACCGCTCTTACTGAGGACCCGGGTTCGATCCCCAGCACCCACTTGGCGGCTGAGAACCGTCTGAAGCTCCAGTTCCAGGGGAATCTGAGACCCTCTTCTGACCTCCGCGGCATTGCACGACACGGGTGCACAGACTTGCATGCAGACAGTACATTCATACACATACAAAAATAAATAAAATTAATAAAAAAATAAAATAAAATAAAAAGAGGAGTGCATATAGTGGAGGGGATCTAAATGCAATAAAATACAATGTATGAAATTTGCAAAAGTTCACTTTAAAAAGTACAAAATGATGAAATCTGAGCCTTGATTCCACCCTATAGTTATGTATAATACAACTGTCTTCTGGAGACTCATGGGTTAAAAAAATAAAGGGGGGGTACAGATAGACATGAAACCTTTCCGTCAAAAACCTTGCAATTCAAATCTTAAAACTAACTACGGGAAAAGATTTTGTGGGTTCCTTCAGGTCAAAATGTCACCAACTTAACGGCTGAGAAAGAAAAGATACAGCTTTGCATTGACTAGGATGTACCAGAAAGTGCCAACTGAAAGGTTGACCCATGTGTTGTTCTGCATATTTTGATAGTAGACCAGTATATTTGAGTTATTTCTCAGTGATGTAGATATTTTGAAGTTTTTGTTTGTTTGTTTGTTTTTGTTTTGTTTTGTTTTGTTTTTAGACAGGGTCTTCCTATAGCCCCAGCTGACCTGGGACTCACTCTGTTGACAAGGCTGGCCCAGAACTCAGAGATCTGCCTGCCTCCAGATTTCTGGGATTAAAGGCATGCCCCACCATGCCCGGCTCAAAGATGGTTCTTTTTATTAATTAATTAATTTTTTTATGTGTATGAATGTACTGTCTGCATACAGGTTGTTATGCAATGCTGCGGAGGTCAGAAGAGGGCGTAGGATTCCCCTGGAACTGGAGTTAAAGATGGTTTTCAGCTGCCATGTGGGTGCTGGGGATCGAACCCAGGTCCTCTGCAAGAGTGGTCAGCACTCTTAACCGCTAGGTCATTTCTCCAGCCCCTGGGTGCCCTTTTAACAAAGGAAACAAGCCGGGCGTGGTGGCGTACGCCTTTAATCCTAGCACTTGGGAGGCAGAGGCAGGCGGATCTTTTGAGTTCAAGGCCAGCCTGGTCTATAATAGTGAGTTCCAGGACAGCTGGAGCTACAGGGAGACCCTGTCTCAAAAAGAAAAAAAAAAAAAAAAAAAAGATGGTTTTTACCCACCATGTGGATGCTGGGAATTGAACCCAGATCCTCTGCAAGTGCAGTCAGTGCTCTTAACCACTGAACTATCTCTCCAACTCTGATACTTTGAAGTTTCTACGATTAGTGTATTTGGAATTTTTTTTTTTTTAAATCAGAACAGTTGTCTTACTAAGCATCTATTTTTCCATTTCAATTCTTATACACATGTAGTTCCAGTCACTGGTCTTCCTGTCAGTGCAGATGAGACACTTTCTGTTCTGTTCTTCACTGCCTGTCATGTCTGTCAGTGGCTTTGTTAGATTAGGCTCTTCACTCCAAAGCTGGAATGATGTCCTTCTAGTAGGGAATCTACATTAAGGAATTTGAATGAATTAAAACCAAATCTTGATAGCAGGAGACAGCTTCCTGGTCTAAATGTACAATTAGAATTTAGGTTGGAAATTACTTTATAGAGGGTTTGGGGATGTCCTTAGTCTCTGTAAATACCAACATGCTTCTTATGCAGTGCAAACCAGTGTGTATGCCTGTGTATGAATTTGTAGAGCTGATTTCTGCTTCAAGTGAAACTGTACCTTTAATTTTATAAGGTCCCCTCCTCCTGGAACCCTATAAATGTTTGTAAATAGAACATAAAATTTGTAGTGGTAGGATCAATTTGGGAAATATCTGCTGAGAGACCAAAAAGTTCATTTTTTTAAGTACCTTTGTTAAAGAAAAAGATTATTCCTCTTATTTTTTAAAAAAGAAGAATGCTCTTTAACAAACATAGAGCTGCATGGGCAATTCAAACAAATCCATGAAGTCCAGTACCCATCCAAATCACCCTTCCTGAAAACCGTTCAAAGCAGAGTCCAGATGGGCTGTTGATCTCACTGCCACTAGGTTGAAGCTCAGATTCTGATCAGTCGTGAGATGCGCAGGGCAGCATCAAAAGAGCAATACAGCCAGAAGCTTCAGACAGGTCTATAAAATGGTGGGTCCCGGATTTACCACTAACTAGCAAAACTGACAGAAGTAAAAAGTTTAAGAATCCTTCCTGCTGGTGTGCACTCCTCAAGATAGCAGACTTATGCAAATGGAGTTTTACAGTCTATTTTTAAAAACTTGTATGTTTGTAACAAAGTATGCAGAAAAGTGAAAAAAGATTATATAGCATCAAATCTGATATACTTAGGTGTAAGTCTTCAATATGGATATAAATATATATATATATAAATCTACAGAATTGTTGAAATTAAAATCTTATATATTAGAAAAAAATGAATGCATTTGTATGAGGATTCAAAATTCCTAAGCCACTCATTTCCTAATGGATCCTTAGATTCAATTCAGCCCTGACCAAAAGAATCTTAGCTATACTTTGTGTACACAATGAATAGTTGAGCCTATAGCTTATATGGAATTTCAAAGTATTGAGAGGAGGCAGAACAACTATTGGTAAAAAATATAGGCCATGTAAAAAAAATACCGCTGGTCTAAGTATAAATCTAAGAGTATGTAGTGTTAAAAAACTGGCCATAATTAAATCAATAACTATTTTTCTTTTAAAAATGCTCTCCAGAGAATAGTTTTGCTAAGGAAAGAATAACAGTCATCATCAAGGAAGAGGGCAAGTAATTGAGAAGAATGGAAATGATGCAATGCAATAGTCATTTATTAAATTTTATAAAACAAAGTTAAAACAAACAAAATTACAGAAAGCCTAAAATATTCTAAAAGGAAAATATAGGAAAAAATGAGAAAAGAATATTGGTGTATAACATGATTCATTAGGTAAAGACATTTGTCATACCTGACCACCTGAGTTTAACACAATCAGCCACATGAAGGAGTGGGAGAACCAACTCCCACAAGTTGTCTTCTGATCTCCAAATATTTTTAGGTAGACTATGTGACTCCCACCTATACACACTAAATAAATTGCAAATAAGTGAATAAACACATTTTTTGAAAAATAAGAAATTTGGAGTGTACTTTTTTTTTCAAATCATTCACCTTAAATAAATTTTTAAAATGGTGAAAAATATTAAGGAAAATCAAGACAATAAAAAAGCAAAAGATGTGAACACACCTCCCTTAAATACATGTGGCTGGAAAACCAGATAGAAGAAAAGATACTCATACTCATCCTCATTAACCACTGAACAAATATTAGCTAAAATATTGTGAACTATGAATGCAATCTTATTATGATACTGGCCTTAAGAAATGCTACCAAAATGTGAAAACAATGGAATTGTTTATACTGTTTGTGGAAATGAAACACAGTACAATTATTTCAAAAGACGATTAGGAAGTTTCTTAAAAGATTAGCCAAGGGCTGGGGATATGGCTCAGTCAATCATTCAGTATAAGGTCTAGTTCATGAGTATAAGGACTGGACTTCAGATCCTCAGAACAATGTAAAAAAGGCTTGCATGTAGTGCTTCTTTAAAACCATTGGAACAAACAAAGAGACAGATCCTCAGAGCCTGCTGCCCAATGAGTCTACATTTGCTGAGACATGGGTTCAGTGACAGACCCTGTCTCAGAAAATAAGATGAAGAATGTTAATAGAAAACACCCAACATGAACTCAAATGCACACATGCACACATATATATATACCTCACTGACCCAAAAAGACACAAAAACACACACACACAGACACACAGACACACACACACACACACACAAAGGCAGACACACAAATTAAAATGTTAAGCACACAGCTGTAATATGATTCATCCATTCCATTCGGGCTATTACTAAAGAGATTAAGAAGTTGTATGTCCATATGAAAACAATAGATGGATGCAGAAATTACAATGGTCTACAATTAGCATGAAAATATACTCTTAAATGTCAATTACATAATGGTGATGATTTAGGTCAGTGGTAGAGTGCTTGCCTAGCAAACACAAAGCTCTGGGTTTGGTCTTCAGTTCTGGAAAATAAAAATTGAATATATGAATACATTTTTGAATAGCTACAAACAGGATGCTACTGAGCAATGAAATTGATCTTCAATTGTATATATTTGGTTTTGAATAAACAACAAAGATAAAAAAAACACACATTGCATGTTTACTTCAAAATTTAAAATCCAGTTTGTTATGTAATATCAAAAAAGATTAGTAATTGCTCTGGTACTAAAAGGGAAGGAATTAGAAGCAAAGGTTAACAAGGAAACGTGGAAGTTTTGCACATAATGAATACTGTTAACTGATAAATTGTGATTGTGGTTGTTATTTTGTGTATGTATATGTATATGTGTAATATATATGTGTGTGTGTGTGTGTGTGTGTGTGTGTGTATAAAACTATGTGTGTGTCAATCACTAAAAAATGAAACTGAAAGTTAGTTAAAATATACCATTCGGGGCTG
This sequence comes from Rhizomys pruinosus, assembly GCA_009823505.1. Lineage (NCBI taxonomy): Eukaryota > Metazoa > Chordata > Mammalia > Rodentia > Spalacidae > Rhizomys > Rhizomys pruinosus. Next base: position 5,157,584 of record VZQC01013302.1, read on the forward strand.
GAGAGATGGCCTAGCAGTTAAGAGCACCGACTGCTCTTGCAGGGGACCAGGGTTCGATCCCCAGCACCCACATGGCGGCTGAGAACCGTCTGTAACTCCAATTCCAGAACTCCACTTCCTGGGAAATCCGACACCCTCTTCTGACCTCCGTGGCATTGCACGGCATGAGTGCACAGTCCTACATTCAGACAGTATATTCATACACATAAATAAATAAAATTAAAAAAATATATATATATACCATTCAATTGTATGTCACTTATAGTCCAAAAACTGTTCTAAGAAAGATGTAATTCCAGAAACTATGCTTTTCACAAATAATTTCTGTGGAAATGATCAATTATTTTGATCCCACTTTCCACTAAGAATGAGTGGAATACTATTGCATTATAAGAGATATTGTAATTAAAGTTCTAGAAATTATATATCTTGTAAATTCAATCTTACAAGACAAAACCCATGCAACTTCAACCAAATAAAAGTCCAGCATAGAACTGGGGAAATGGGCAGCAGTGTCCAATCTTAGCCGCCAAGGAATTATTGATAGCTGATTACTGCTATATGAGGGAAAGTTGATCTTTTTTTTTCTCTTTTCAAGGCAGGGTCTCCCTGTAGCCCCCGCTGTCCTGGAACTCACTCCGTAGACCAGGGTGGCCCTGAACTCACACAGATCCACCTGCCTTGACCCCCTGAGTGCTAGGATTAAAGGCAAAAAAAATTTTTTTGGTCTTTTTGAGACAAGGTCTCCCTTTAGTCCCAGCTGGCCTGGAGCTCTCTATGTAGACTAGGCTGGCCTTGAACTCAGAGATCCACCTGCCTCTGCCTCCTGAGTACTGGGATTGAAGGCATGAGCCACTATGCCCGGCAGAGTTGATGTTTAAGCGAGTGACTCTCTAGCTGCAGTAACGCAGTAACTATACTCCAATGGATGAAATCACACCAGGGAACTTCTCTGTACACAAAATTGATTAGGCCTTAAAGCATATGATGGAATGCATGAAATCCAGTGGATGAGCTATTGGGGGATAGGGATAGGGGAGAGCATATAAAGATGGTTAACATGTTTTAAAATGTTTTGGACAAATTTCACACAAATTCAATAAAATATACATGAGAAGAAAATCATTACTTACATTTAGTAATCAATAAAATATAGTCCCTTTTAATATATAAATCTTATCTTTTTATTTTTAATATTATCCAAAGTGGAATCCTGGATGAAAAAATTATTTATTTAAATATATTGCTGTAATTACTACAGTTGAGCTGTTGGAAAGAGTATACATTTAAAAGTGGTCCCAACAGTGGATGAGTGTTCCCCTTTTCCCACAACCTCTCCAGCATTTGGTATCCTTTGTTTTCTTGATCATAGCCAGTCTTACCAGAGTAAGATGAAATCTTAAACTGGTTTTAATTTTCATTTCCTTAATTACTAGCGATGTCAAACACTTTTTGACATGTTTCTCAGCCCTCATTAATTCTTCATTTGAGCCAGTCATTTCGTTTCTTGCTCCTTGTTTTTTGAGTAGTTTATATACTCTTGGTGTTAATATTCTATAAGATATATCATGGGTGAAGGTTTCCTCCCATTCTGTGGGTTTTCTCTTCACTTCTTTGATTGTTTCTTTTGCTGTATAGAAGCTCTTGAGTTTAATAATATCCCACTGGTCAATTGTTGACTTTACTTCCTACACAACTACTGTCTGATATAGAAGGTTTTTTCCTATGCCTATGTCTTCTGGGTTACTGAAAATGTTTTCTTCTATAATATTCAGAATTTTTGGTTTCAGACTGAGGTCTTTGATTCATTTGGAGTTGATTTTTGTACAGGGTGAGAGGTATGGGATTTTATTCTTCTTCAAGTGGTGATTTCATTTTGCTAACACCATTTGCTGAAGATACTTTCTTTCCTCCACTGAGTCTTCTTGGCTCATTTGTCAAATAGAGGTGGCTGAAATTGCATGTGTTCAGGTTTGGATCTTCAATTTTGTTCCCTGGTTCTACAGGTCTCTTTTGTGTCAATACCAGGCTGTTTTTATTACTATAGCCCTGTAATATACGTTGAAGTCTGTTTTAGTAATATTCTGTCAAACTGACTAATCAATGGGACTTCTCTGGCCACACACATGGGGTGAGATACAATGTTGCAAAAGGCTAGGATTTGGCCCTGGGATCTGAGCCACACTGGCTATATACGCTGCCATTTTTGGAATAAAGATCTCTCTGAATTTGAACACCTTAACATGCATCTGTGTACTGTACTTTCCTGCACATGTCTTCCACATGGTTCACCCTGGGAATAAATGAGACAGCCCACAAATGGCTCCCAGACATTTGGCTGACAAATTTGGTATGCAAACCTCCAAATCTTGTTTTGCTCTTCTCCTCTCTCTCATAACATCTAATCTTTGCCATGGAGCAACCTCTTCTGCCTGTTTTAATGGATGGGAGGCCAAACTGGGAACACGTGGCTTTGCAAGCATGGAGGAAACTGGCGTATCCCTGACCTGGTTCCTTTTTTTCTGCACACATGGAAGCCATAGAGACTTGTTTGGCTCAGGAATGAGCATCCAATCCCCTCCAGGCATGTGCCTCCTAACTTAGTCACTCCTGAAGGGTATGAAAGCCAGCAACTTCAAGGGTTAGTTTAATATCAAGGTTTAGTAGCCACACTTCGCCTTGGAATCATTTTTCATAATTTTACAGGCCTAAAATAAAACTTTGGGGTTTTAATTTCCAAAAAACTTGTCTTGATCTTTCTTCTATTGTGAGAAACCAGTTTCTCAAGTTCAGCTCTAGTTTAATTCTTTCATATGCTAATTCACCCAGGCTTGTTCTAGTGCTCTGCTCAGACCAGAGCACAGGTTTCTGTGATGTAAATTTAGGACTATTCAGGACTTAGCTACAGTTTCCTTAGGAACAAACATTCTTTAAAAGTTACTTGATTCTAAAAGGTTTTTATCTCTATTTCAACCTGCTTTTACATAAAATTGTATTGCTTTCTTGGCTTCTTGTGGATTTTTTTGGTAACTATTTCTGAATCTCTAACTCTTCCTATCTAAACCTGCTGGCTATTTGCGGATCCAAAATTGGGGTTCAGCTAGCTTTATCACTTAAGTAATTCTAATACTTCTCAGCATGCTTAACTTAAAATGTAATATTTTTACTTAACCCTGTGTAACCTAGATATCCTTTAAGTAAGAATATGTGCAATTAAATTAATTGGTTGGCTTAATTTTCATTTTGATCTTTTAAATATGTTTCACCTTAAAGATTTTCCCAACAAAATTCCTGATTACATGTGGCTTGTGCTCTGGCACCACCTACCTGCTGTGCAGGAAACTAGCCACAGAACTGAGTACATGGTTTCTTAATAACAATTTATCTAAATCATGACTAAATTTCATTTAAAATTTCACTTAAAGTAACACAGTCTTTTAATTTCATCATTTTGGTGACCAAACAGATGGATTTCTAGGGGAGTTTACAGGCCTTGGAGTTCTAACAAAAGATACTTTCTCTGATAAATTGTTTTTTTAATAACTATTACTAAAAGCCTCTTTAACAGCATAAATTAATATTTTGTTTCAATTTAAATGAAAAAAATTAAAAAAACTGTTTTATGTTTCTCTGTAAGCCCACCTTAAAACTGTGTGTATGTGTGAGTGAATGCATGATTGTACTTTTTTTTTTTTTTTTTTTTTTTTTTTTTTNGGTCTCGGATTCCCCTGGAACTGGAGTTCTCCTGGAATTGGAGTTACAGACGGTTCTTAGCCGCCATGTGGGCGCTGGGGATCGAACCCGGGTCCTCTGTAAGAGCGTCGGTGCTCTTAACCGCTAGGCTATCTCTCCAGCCCCACATGATTGTACTTTTAATTAATCCTCCAGTTTTAAATCTAATTAGAAGCCAACTGTAAACCAAGATAAATCTATTAAAGTCATGAAGACTGTTTATACCTCTTAGTGTTAACAATTTCTAATTGGGTTTACAAAAATTTTAGTATGTATTAAATTCAGTTTAATAATTTTTTGTTGATTATTATTGGTAATTGTTATTGATAGTTATAATCATAGTTATAATTTATCATTATTGCTAGTAATTAGTAATTCAGTCTAATAATAAATTTATGCTAAAATTATTATTTGTTATTGTTAGTAATAATTAATAATGCTAATTGTGATTTATGGTTATTAATAAAATAATGATAATTAATAAAGATTCAGTCTAATAATACATTGTTGTTAGTTGTTATTATTGGCTATTTTTATTGATAAATAATGGTAGTGATTTTGTGACTGATAATGGTTAATAATTATTAATAGTTATCCATGATAATTAAGCTATGGTTATAAGTATTGTAATTGTTATTGTTATCATTGTTGTAATTATTTATTATTATTATTATTATTATTATTATTATTATTCCAACAGTCCTTAATAGTAAAACAAGATAAATCAGTCCAAGACTACAAACTACTCTGACTTACTTTTGAGCACACTTCCTAACCTTTGGCTCTGTAAATAGGACAGAGACAGTTAGCCTTAGCATAGAGACAGCCTAGGGATAGTTAACCAATACGGACAGGCTAGGGAAAATAATAGAAATGGACACTAGGAATAGTTAATTAAAGCCAAATGGTTGGGAATTGGCCTAAGAGGTGACATATGGTTCTCAGCTGTTTTGTGTGTTACTAGGACATTTATTCCAATTATGTAAAAAATAACCCTATGACAAAATATAAAAAAAAAAAATTGTGTTTCTCACTGAGTATAAGACAATAATGTAGATTTCTTCCCAAAGGTTGGTCTCACAATCTTTTTTCTTTAGCATATATGTATGTGTATATTTGTGTGTATGTATGTGCATGCACATATGTGTATGGATGTGTGAGTACTTCTTTTAATCCCTATGACTTTCTAATTTCTTGTGTATTAAAAGGTCAACTATAAATCATTGTAAACAGATTCAACCTATACAATCTTCAACAATCTTGAACTGGGTTTATATAAAGGTCAATATGTATTTACAGAATTCTAAAAAACCTCTGAGTTGAATTTGGCCCTTCCAACTCAGATGCAGCTCTGTTAATATAATTAAACTTCTATGGTTATTTGTGTAATTTACTTGTCTTGGTTAATAATTACTAATAAAATTACACAGATATGGTAACAGTTAAAGGCTTTATGAATATACACTGCCACCTACTGGTTACACCCCTTCAACACCTAAGACAAAGATACAAACAGGTTTTCATCACAGTATTAAGCTGTTAATAAAGTTTTGAGTCTTCGGGGATATGGGTTGAATTTTTAAAAATAGAAAGAAAAAAAGAAAAAAAATAGATCCATTATTTTCCATGCCATCAGGCTTAAGGGGTGTTTGCTAGCAGAATTTGGCTGGGGAAAATCAATCAGATGCCAACCTGTGAAGTACACTGTTGGTACCACCAGCACGAAGACTGGTGTGTGGTGAGTCCTTGCAGGCAAAATTAGACTGAAAAGTGCTGATCAAGCGTCAGTCTGAGGGTCCAGCAGTGCTAATAGGGCACTGTCTGGTGTAGATGTCTGTGGATTGTGGATTGGAAAGGGGTCTATCAGAGCAACAACCTGGTAAGCTAGCATAAGGTTAGAGTGGATGTAGGCTGAAGATAGCCCATCAACCATCAGCCTGAAATTCCTGTCCAAAAACCAGCAGTCTTTGGGCAGGTGGGAAAGCACAACCAAACAGAAAGCATTCCACCGCCTAGGCTAAGGAAATGAGTTGCAAGTACCTCTCAGGCTGGGAAATGAAAGTAACCAACTGACCTCTGTGCTGAGGTCAGTTCCCCACAGTGACCACAGGTGGCCACTGTGCTCCCCTTCACTTAACGGGACTGTGTTGTACCTGCTAGTAGCAAAAGAAGCTGTATCTCTCTTAGGAGAGTGTAACCACATCTGGAGATACAAATTGTTATTAAAATTTGTTTTGCTTCTAATTTGTACTAGATATCCAGTAACAATTTTGGGATTAAAGGTAGACAAATGTTCTCTATATTTTTCTGTACAGTATAATCTGTGAAATTTCTTTTGCCTACAAGATATACAGGACAATATAAAGACTGTTTAAATAGACTTACTGGACTGTTACAACTCGGTTCCTGTCTATAGGTATGTGTAATACAACTGCCTTTTAAACACAATAGGTCAAAATATTTAAAAAACATTAAAAAGGGGGGGGTGGGGAGGTGGTGGAGTACTCACTCTGGGATGCAGTCAAATAGAAATATCTATATTCCAAAACTTTTGATAAATTTTCAATTTTGAAATCTTAAACTATGGGAAAAGATTTGCTTGTTCTCACACGTCAAAACGTCACCAACTTTAGATTGTACAGGATGGAGCAAGAAATACCAGCAGAGAAGTTGGCCCATCTAAGCATCAAGAGGAAATAAACTTCAGACTACCTGAGCCACAGGCACCAAACATCTCTATATTCTATTTAAAAGAACTGTTTATAATATGTCCTAATGAAGTTTATTTTCCAGGTGCTGCCTGGGTGGTCACCCGGAGCAGCAGAATGGTGCCAGCATGGCAGGCGGTAAACTGCACAGGTAAGCTGAACCAAGCACAGCTCTGAGCCCACCCACAGGAGTGACTGGGCCCAGGAAGACTGGCACAAACAAGCTGAGCAAGCTGGAGGTTGTAGAAAACCAAGAAGAGCACCCAAGTGAGCAGGCTAGTCCAGGCAGGCCTGCACAGGCTGGTGGAACCAAGAAGAGCTCAATCAAAAAAGCAGCCTGGCCCATGCAGTCCACTGCAGATGCCTACAGCCAAACAAAGGGAACTGGTAAACATATATCATGCAGCACAAGGGTCAAACCAACCTGATTGTTACCTTTCCAGATCTCTGTAGAAGCTCCTGTTCAGAAGGATGAGAGCTAACTGGTCCATCCAATATAAAACCTCAAGTTTTTGAAAGAGAATCTGAAGCCTAGATCAGCCAGCCCTACATGCAGCTGTAAATAAAAATGACATCAGGGCTGGAGAGATGACTTAGCGGTTAAGAGTGCTGACTGCTATTGCAGAGGACTCGGGTTCAATCCCTAGTACCCACATGGTGACTGAGAACCGCCTTTAACTCCAGTTCCAGGTGAATCTGACACCCTCTTCTGACCTCCACTGCTTTGCACGACACGGGTGCACAAACCTACATACACACAGTACTTTCATACACATAAAAATAAATAAAATTTAAAAAAAATTAAAAAGAAAGTTGACATCATGAACTTTGCAGGTAAATGAATGGTACTCGAAGCCATTATGCTAAGTGAAGTTACACAGTCCCAAAAAAACAAATGGGGAATGGTTTCCCTCATTTTTGCATGTTAGTACCAAATCCCCCAATTGAAAGGCAAGCTGAGTAACGTTATTGTTATTGTTATATTTCTTTCTATCTGAAAGCAACTGTGATGTTATAATGTGAATCTCTTAATGAGCCCTAGAATTAACTTACCACTTACTTTCAGACATGGTAATTAATGTATATGGGTGGAAGATTTATATTCATATTTTAAAGGAATATAAAATTAAAGGAAAATGTGAACTTCTAAACATTTATTGGAGTTAACATACAGTTTATTCCTGGAGGACATAACTCTGCTACATATATGACATTTCTATAGGCATATTTTGGAACAATACAATTGGGAGGTGAACCACAACAACATAAGGACTGGTTCAAAGAACAGACTGGACTGATATAGTTAAATTCTGCCCAAAACAATAAACCTTTGCAGAGGAAAACTTTAAAATGACTGAGAGAAAGATATAGGACATGTATGGCAAAATGCAGGAACTGGAGTGGGGTGGGGGAAACGGAAAGGGGAATATATCTAAATTGAACTGAAAAACAATGCATGAAATACACAAAATGCCAATAAAATATTATTCTTAAAAAAGTCTGGCCTGGGGGTGCAGGCCTTTAATCCCAGCAATTGGAAAGTAGATGTAGGTAGATCTCTGTGATTTCAAGGTTAGCCTGCTCTACAAAGTGAGATCCAGGGAGAACTTGGCTTGAAAACACCAAAAACAAAAGAAGACTGCTAAGTCATGTGAAGAAAACAAGCATAGTCAACCTTCAACACAACAAAGAAACACCTGAGTTTTATAACAGAATAAAACCACAAAACAAGTCCACTTGCCAAAAGTACAACAAAGAAACAATAACACGGGAAAAGCAAATATTAAATCTCCACCAAATTATACCAGTCCTATAGAAGAATACTTCAATGAGAACTCCCAGGAGGAAAACCAGGACACAGATCTTAAAAGAGCTATCACAGACAAACTCAAAGAAATCAAAGAATATAAAGAACACAGAAACAAATCAGAGAACTAGAAGGAGAGAATGACAACCTCCAAAAGGAAGTGGAAATACTGAAGAAATCTCAGGTTGAAATGAAAAAGGAGACTGTACACTCAACAGAAAAGAAATTTAAAGAATTAAAATGACTCCCAGATAATTTATGTATATACATATATATGTGTGTGTGTCTGTACATATGTATATAGCCAATAGGGTCTACATTGCGTTCCCAAATGTCCTGAAGTCCAGGCCTATCAACTAGAGCCTGGTTAACTTGTCAAGATACCCATGGTTGAAAGAGAAATTTTCTGTACTTCCCAGCAGCCTGTGCTGCTGCAATTTCTTCAGGGAGAGGATGAAACTTCTTTTATTATATTAATGTATTTTTAATTTTTTTAATTTTTTATTGTTATTAAACTATTTCCATACATCATACATAATTACTCAATCAAATTTAGAGTCACTTCCTTTTCCATGCCCCCCACCCTACCTGAGCTCCTGTACTCTGCCATACATGTCTTGCATCATTTTCTGAGTCTTTCCAAAGTTTTGTTGTTGTTTTTTTTCAAAGCAGAGGCTTATTGTTTGGGGGAGGACTTCACTACTTCAGTCTTTTTTCCCCAGTTCTTCTGTTGTTGTTATCTCCAACTTTTATTATATATAGAGTATATACTATAGGCCACTACTAAAATATTATACATATTATATAGTAAAATATTATATATACACACATACATCATAATATAATATACATAAATAAGATACATACATACCAGAATACATGTGAGTGTGAGTATTTTTTTTTTCTTTCTATTTTTTTGCTAAAAGATTGTCATGTTTTCCTTGAGGAAGTAGTTTGAATGTTCCTCCTTGGCAAGCCAAGACAACCACCAATCTTGTCCTTGTGCTCCACACTAGGGGTCTTCCCTCCCTGGTCACCCAAATGAGGTCCGCGTAGCCAGAGCTTCCTGTCTTAATTTCCTGTAACTAGACCCCATGAATGCACTGGGTAGTCACAACAATGGAGTCTTATACTCCTCGAAGAGAGGTAAAATCCCAGTAGCTATTCTCAGTTCCACAAGCTGGCTACTATCATCAAGTAGACCATCTGGCATTGAAGGTTTGGAAGATCCTTGGAGAGACAATGAGTCTTCAGTCTTTAGTGGAGTGTTAAACAAGCTGTTCCCAGTTTACAGGGGAAAGAAAGCCTTTACCTTTTTTGGTGGCTTGGATCTCCTAGCCAACGTCTCCTAGGAAGAATAATTCTGATTTTCATTGCTGATATCAGAGCTTTTCCTGTATTAATATATTTGCTTAAGTTGCATAGCTTAAGGAGACTTTAGTATTAATAGTTGGAAATCTGAATAGAGAATAATTTTTTTCACAGTTCTTATGTCTATTTAGTCAATTAAAAGAAAGCAGTTTGTACTGCGGTTTTATAAGAGTTACCAATCTAAGGCAGTTGCCGCCTCCAATTTACAGTTAGAGACGACCCATCATCATCATATTCCTCCATGTTCTATGAAGGGACATCGAAAGAGAGCCTATCTCGTATTAAAACCTTGTGGCACCTAAAAGGTAAGTATTCATAAGGACACATTATAAAGAGTTGTTTACAAGTAGGATCCCTGACGTGGTTTTGGATGTCTGTAGTCATACTGAGGCCTTTGTCTTTCCCCTTTCCGATGGCTCAATGGGCCAACTTTTCTGCTTGCACTTCCTGGTGCATCCTAAACAATGCAAAGCCATATCTGTTCTTTCTCAGCTGTTTTGTTGGTGACGTTTTGACCTGGTGGAACATACAAATCCTTTTCCCGTAGTGTTTTTTAAAAAGATTTGAATTGAGAGAGTTTTTTGACAAAAAGGTTCATATCAGGTCTGGTATCCCCCTTTTTTTTAGATTTTAGGTTTTTGTCTTTTTTTTGGCCCCAGCTGTCCTCAAAAAGCATGCCTATATGCTGGAATCAAGGCACAGACTTTCATCAAATTCACCCATGCTGTTTTGGGTGACGGTATTTGGTAACGTGGGAAGCAAACTTAATGTTTTTTAAGAATGTTAATCACTCCTACAGGTAAAAAGAGAATGCTACAAGATACTGATATTACACAACAGAAAAATTATAGACAAAATTTGTATGGGCCAATCCCAAATTTCTCGTCTTCTACAGATTCTTCAAGTAAAACAGATGTGGACACAACAATTTACATTTCCAATTAAACTGCAGGTCGCATTAAACATTTTTATCAGAACCTTTAAACCAATGGTTGGTTAATATACACATACTAACTTTTTATTAAGAACGTCCTAAAACACCATGTAACCTGTAGACATAGTCCTGGCAAAACGGGATACTTGTTGAACTCATGTCAACTACCAAATATGTATTAATCAAGTATACACCCGTGTCCCTCTCCTGCCCCTCCCTACCTTCCCGATTCACCATTTCGGTCAAGGTTTCGGAATGGCACGTCTTTCTGTTGTTGTTCTCACTTAATATGCATTCCCCTCTCCACAAGAATATTGGTAAATGGGTATGGCACTAGCATCCACATTGAGCGAGATCAAACCTCATCGTTTTATTTTTCTAGGACTAGTGTAACTTCACTTATCATGATGTCTTCTAGTTCCAACCATTAACCTGCAAAGTTTCATGATGTCCATCTTTCTTAACTGCTGCAAAGAACTCCATTGTGTACCTATACCACACTTTCTCATCCATACTCGTAACAGTTGAGGGGCATTTGTTTTGGTTCCAGGTCTTTGCTATTTATGGTGAACAGAGCTGCAATACACACCTAGCGTGCATCGTATTTTTGCAGTAGGATGAGTATTCTGGGTATATACCCATGATTTGTATGGCTGGGTCAGGTGGTTCATTTTGAGTTTTTTAGGGTTTCTCCACACTGCTTTCCATAGTGTAGCTGTAGCACAGTTTACTTCATACCTATTATGAGGACAGCAAATGATGAAGGGTGCACCCTTTCCCCACACGAACCCCCTCTCCAGCACTCTGATATCCTTTTGGTTTTCTCTCACATGATTCTCGCCAGGTCCTGATTCAGAGTGAGATGGCTATCTTAAGTGGGTATGATTGCATTTCCCTAATTATTAGGATGTTGAACAGTTTTTCAGACTGTTTCCTCAGCCATCTCCAATTTCTCCTCTGTGAGGGGTTCCCTCTATTAAGAAGTATTCTTTGCTTTCATCAAATCTTTTCAGTGATTCATGTTTTTCCTTTCCTTCTTCTGTGTCTTTTGAGTAGCTTGGTAATACTCTGAAATGACATGCTTTGTCATGATGTAATGCAGATGAGATTTCCTCCCACATCTGGGTGATGTCTCTTCCACTTCCTCTATTTTTTTTTTAATATACAGAAGCTTTTGAGTAATGAGGTCCCATTTTGGCATTGTTACTTATTTCTTGTGCAGCTGCCTGTCTGATTTAGGGAAAGTCTTTTCCTACGCCTATGTCTTTAATCAGGCTGCTAAGTTCTTCTTCTATCTCCTCCAGAGCTTTTTGAGGTTTCACGTTTGAGGTCTTTGATCCATCGGGAATGGACTTTTGTACAGGTCAAGAATTAGGGGTTTAATGCAGTTGTCGAACAGTGGGTTGAATCCAGTTTTGCCAACTCCACTTACTGCCAGGCATGCTGTCCCTTTTCTCCATTGTGTTATCTTGGCCCCCTTGTCAAAGGAGGAGTTGGCTAGAAATTTTCTATGTGCTCAGGATTTGGATCTTCAGTTTTATTCCATTGGTCAACTGGGGTCCCTTTTTAGAGGCGATAAGGCCCTGCTGTTAAAGACTTGATGTAAACATGGGAAAGATGCATTGAGACACGCACTTGCAAGTGTGCAGTTGGGTGGCGGGAACACCAGAGAGTGTTACAAAGGCCAACTAAACCAATAAATCAAATATGGGTATCCTTGAGTCAAGAACAAGACTCCTCTGTCAGTTTCAGCTACACCTCAACTGCCGGGAAATACTGTGGCAGCAGTGGCAGCCATATACCAGTATATCCAAAATATAATTGACTATTAGCCCTCTCCTTGGAGGAATAACCCACAGCTGATGCCACAAGCTTACATCCTCTAGTGGTTAGGAGATATTATAAGCCACAGTAAGACCTTGTCATATTTTACAGAAAAAATCGTAATTCATGGAATAACATACCATCCAAACATCTGTGTCTATACCAAAGTAACCTACGATAACAATTAGTACTGTTTAAATACCTATATATCTAATTGCTTGTGCTTCATTAGTAGGAATGAAAGGTTATTCTTGGACAAACTGTCAGCCCATGAAAGGAAACAGCCAGAATTGACCAGAGTCCAAGACAACAGCTCCAGAGAAAGTAGACTGTTTTGCTTCCCGTCCACCTGTGCCCCTTTTCTAAGCCTAGGGAACAATCTGTGGAAGAGGGGGCATGATAGAATATAAGGGCTGCAATTGGGGTGAATGGCGAAACTACAGTAATATAGACTGGACACTCATCTGATCAACTTGATTGAACATAAAAGCGCCTCCCCCCCAGCTGGATGGTGGGACCCATGGGCTGTGTGGGTTTGGGCACAACTGCTTGCAAATTGGTTTTACATGAAGGATGCTTCTACTCATAAATTATTACTTCTTGTTAAAAAATGAAAAAAAATAAATTAATTTTTAAAAGATTACAGATATATAAAAAAAGCTGTGTCTCATGTCTTCAAAGAATGGCAAAAGCAGTGGCAGCCACAACGTAGATACACTTGCCAGTAAGAACTGAAGACAGGTGAAGCAACAGTGCTCTCTCTCTCTCTCTCTCTCTCTCTCTCTCTCTCTCTCTCTCTTATTTTTGTTCTTTGTGTCTATTTACAAAGATCTCAAGTTTTATATTTGAAGTATAATTTCTCAGGTCTTACTGAAGATTTATTTCTGGTTATACTTTCCTTTTGGATGCTTAAGGCCACACTGATAGCACAGATTAAACAAGGTTTTTGTTTTCTCAATGTCACCTGAGGATCTGGTCCTTAGGGGTCACTCAGGTATTTTTTTGGGGGGGGGAGCCCCTGGTTCCTTTCAGCATTTCATTTACCAGTTCCAACCACTTGAGGACAAAATCAGGTCTTGCTAAACCAAGCTTCCCTTTTTGAAGCATGAGCAAACTTTCCTCTTTATAGACTGGACTCTGGCTGAAGTCCCATTAATTGATCTCCAAGGCCTCCCTATAGGGGAAGATGGGATCGAACTTCTTAACCACTTCCTCATGTCTATGTTTGGACTTTTTTCTGATCTGAGGTTGCATGGACTTTTGATCCTGTACCTGTTGCTGTGATTACTTATGAGAAACTGACCAGTTGTGTTATTAACATTGTTTCCTTAAATTTCTTTACTTTAGATTTGCCAGCCTTCTTATGTTCTTTCTGATCTCCTTCAATCAAAACACACTTCACTTGTTCTAAATTTTTTATGTTCTCCATCTGACCTAGCCAATTATTTATAATTAGGTTATCAATGTTATAGAGGGAAAATACATGTAACATATATTTTTCATTTTAAAATTTAGGTATAATATTAAATAGAATTCATTATGTTCATGTTCTTCTGAAAGTGTTTAAACACTGTGTCTTCAGCCAATTTTTTAAATTCTACAAATAAAATTGTATACACAATAAAGAATGACTACCAACATCTGATCTTATCAGACTCTTAGACAGATTCTTTTAGGAATTATCTTTATAAAGCCTACTACTCCAGGTAATTTATGTAAGTGAAAGTTCTTATTTGTTTTAATTTCTATTGAATTGCTTTCTATTGAATTGCTTCTATTTTTCACATTGACATTCATCTAATCTATTTATTGATATGTAAGATGTTACTGTTTTTGTTTCTTTCTTGATATCTTTGTTGCTAAGTTGTTTTTAGTACAGAATTTCTGTACACACTCCACACATACCTTAAATTCCAACCCATAGCAGAGTCTGGCTTCTAAGTCAGGGTCCTTCTACTTCAGTCTTCTGGGATTTGTTATTTGCCACCATATTCTGTTTAGAAGATTGTATTTATTTTCCTTTTCTTTTGGTTGAAATTTTCATCCATACATATATGGTTATGGGTCCATGAGTCCCTCCTCTCCATCTCCTCTCCTCTCTCTGCCACCAGTTTTCAAATCCCAGGCTAGAATCTCTGTTCTTAAATCCACAGTGTCCATTTACTACTGACTGTATGTGTCTGGGTGCCATACCACTTAGTCTTCATGGATAGCCTATCAGGTGCTACATCCCCGAAGAAAACAGAATTTCCTTATCCCAGCAGATTGTAGCAAGGAGATAAGTGTCTTGAAGTTTTATGTTTGGAGCTTTTTGATATAATATCAGAATTATGGATTGTTTTGTTTACTTATACTTTAAATTTTCATGAAGTCAAAACCAACATTCCATTCCAGTTTTCTCTTCTGCTCTTCTACATTAATATTTATTACACTCAATCCATAAATACAATATTATGTTATGCTACATTTCTTTTTAGTTAATTATTTTAAAGATATATGCATATACATTTATATATACGTTCTTTAGAAAAAGTGAATTATTTCATCATTAAATATAAAACAACTATTTCAAAAAAAGGAGAGCAAGGGAGTATAATTGTGTGAACATGAACATGTTATACATTGAATTTGTATGAAAATGTTGTTTAGAAACCCATCATCATTTACAGCAAATAAGCAAATTAAAATAAAAAAGAGACCAAGATTCCCTCAACTTATAAAACAATTAACTAGGAGAAAAACTACAAAACCCCTTTGTTGAAATGAAGTGCAAAAAATTGTTCTAAATGTAGACTTCATTTTTGCACACTGAGATCATACAACTATTATAGCTGAATTTTCTAGAAAGGTGCCATTTCATTGTCAGAGAATGCCAGTAAGTTTTATGACTAAGAGTAAGTGGTCATGTCCATAAAGCTGCCGTGAATTGAATATTAAACCAAAAGAATACTCCTAAATTGTAATTGTTTTATTAACAAATTATTGCATTTGGAAAGATTTAAAAAATATATGCATTTTTATGCAAATGAAGATGCTACACTTATAAATTCTGTCAGGAAGCAAGAAAAACTTGATGTCTTCCCAGATTAGGATATTATGTTTATAATGATATTTGAGGATATAAAGATGTAACATAATCTCCCACATGTTTAAATAGCAACAAAGACTATTAAGTGATATAAAGGCACAGAAAAATTAGTGACAGTACCGTGGGACCACCATTCATTCTGGGTTTTACACACACACACACACACACACACACACACACACACACAGAAAAGAAACCCCCTTGTAATTAGCATTTGTAAGCCTACTTCTTTTAACTGTAGCTTCTATGTATATACACACCTCTCTAAACAGTGACACTACCAACCTCAGAACTCAAGGTTTCTAGTAGCTGTTTTTTAAACCAATTTTGTATTGAGGATTTGTCCATTTCGTACAACATTTCTTAATCAGATTTAGACTCATTCCCCCTTCCTTGCCCCCCACTCCACCAGAGTTCAAATATTCTGCCATGTATGTCTTTCTTTTTTTTCTCAGTCTGTTTTGAATTTTCAATGCAGAAGTTTACTGTTGGGGAAGAAGGTTACTGTTTCAGTCATTTCTTTGACGCAGTCTTTTGTGCTGTTGTTGTTCCTTCAAATTTGTATTGCTCCAAAATATGCATATATACATGTCACACATATACCAAAATTATGAAGTCTAAAACTATAGGTTAATTAATTCCAAAACATGTCTAGGGATTCACATTTTGACAGCAGAGTTGTATGCAGGTAAGGAAAGAGTATTACTATACATTCCTACATTACATAGCAAGTTGATGAGTAACATCAGTTATATTTACTACAAAAGAAAGCAAAAAATAAAAGAATTATTCAGTTTGCCTTAAAAACAGAGATTTGGAGCTAGGATCCACAAGGCATCATTTGGTTTTCTGAGACTGTGTTACTTCACTTAGCATAATGGCTTCGAGTTCCATCCATTTATCTGCAAAGTTCATGATGTCATCTTTCTTTACTGCCTCATAGAAATCCATCGAGTAAATGTAGCACATTTTCTTTATCCACTAATTGGTTGAGGGACATTTGGGTTGTGTCCAGTCCTTTGCTATTATGAAGAGAGCTGCAATAAACATAGATGTGCTTGTCTCCCTGCAATAGGATGAGGCATTTGTATTTTTGTTCTAGGTTTGTATTTCTGCAGTTATACCTTCATTAATTACTTTCTCTAGCCACTAGTGGATAGTTGCTCCTTACCCTTGTCCTTTGAATTGGTTTGAGTATTTTCTGAAAGGTTGATTTTTCAGAACATGTATTCTTTCATCCTGCTTATGTCATGAAGTATTTTCTTTCTCCAACTATACTCGACATTTTTGCCTGGTAAAGTAACCCGGGTTGCTATCTATAGTCATTTAGTACTGGGAATAGTTTAATCAAGGCCCTTGTGGCTTTCATTGTTTGCACTGAAAAGACAGCTCTTATTCTGATGGGATTCTCTTTATATGTAACTTGTGGATTTTTCTCTTGTGGCTTTCGGTATTCTGTCTCTGTTTTGAGCATCTATGTTTTGACAATGATATGGCATGGGGGATTTCTTTTCTCATCTTGTCTATTTGGTGTTCTATGTGCTTCTTGTATTTGTATGAGGATGTCTTTTTTCAATTTGGGGAAATTTTCTTCTAGAATTCTGTTGAAGATCTGGTCAATACCATTATCTCCAGATTCTTCTTTTTCCTCTATACCTATGAAAAGAGGTTTGGTCTTTTCATAGTAGCCCACGTTTCCCAATTATTCCACTCCTGGTTTTTTTTTTTTTTTTAATTTTCATAATCTTTGCTTGAGTCATGTTAACTTCCATACCTGTTACTATATATTCTGCTTCATCAATTCTGTTACTGAGGCTTTCTCTCATCTTTTGCTGTTGACTTCATGCATGCTTGGCTTCCTTTTCGTTTCAGCTTGAGTTTACTTCAGTATTTGTTCCTCATAAGGAAATTTATCATTCTCTTCTTTTAGTCTATCTCTGTCTCCTTCTATTTATTTGATTCATTTGCTTGCACGTCCTTTAAATTCAGTTAATTCTTTAAATTCCTTGAATGCTTTATGTTTATGATAGTTCTTTTATGATATGTATCCTGGGTTTCTTCTTGGGAGTCCTCATTGTAGGGGGTCTTCTATTGGATTGGTGGATAGTTGGGACTTGTTTGAGTTTTTCATGTTATTGTTTTTTCATTTTGATTTTGGCATGTGGACTTGTTTTGTGGTTCGTATTCTGTTACAAAATTCAAAAGTTTCATAGTAGAGCTGAAGACTGACATTGCATGTTTTCTTCAGATGCTTTCTATGTCTGTCTTATTAATTATGAAAGGCTGGATGGTCTACGCTTCAGGATTTCATTTTGATTTTTTTTTTCCTGGATGGACTAGCTAATGCTCCCCTTCTAATCTGGAGCTTCTCCAGTGGCCCAGGACAGGTAACAATCATTTTGGCTTGAACCTCCTACCAAGTGAGGTGAGTCTACCTGTACCGCTGAACTGGCTGTGTCTGAATCTGGTTCTAGGGCCAGAGCAGCTTAGCCTGGAACCTGGTGAGTGTCTCGAAGTGCTTCCTGGTTAATAAATTTGGACTGTGGAATATTGCCGAGCTGAGTTTTATTTGTCTCTGGGCTTCAGTCTTACCTGCTAGTTACCAGGTTTTTCTTGTGGGAATCTGGCTTCAGGGTGCATGGGAGGGGTTCTTTCTCATTTGTCTCAAGCTGGAGCCTCTGGAACTTGCGCCCTAGCTGATATGGCACACTTCTCGTCCAGTTGTGGGTCTCTGGGTGGGTGGGCATGACTTTTCTTGCCTGCTGGGAGCTGGAACCGGTCAGCCAAAATGAATGCGCAATGGCATGTGCTGGTCTCTGTCTTACCCTACTGAGAGCCAGGAGCTGGGGGCCCGCACTGGATCCATATCCATGTAAGCCGTGCCACTGGCGGTCTGCCTGCTCCACATGCATGAATAGGGCCTTCCTAGGTGGGAGCTGGACTGCTTCGGGACTGCCTGTTCCATGTTCATGAGCAGCCAGCGCAACTCCCCCCACCCCCAGAGTAAGGGAACAAGTCACTGGTGGACAGCCTGCTCCACCTGTATGGGCAGGGCCTTCCTGGGGGCCAGACAGCTGACCACCTGCTCTGCGTGCATGCATGCGGCCTTCCAGCCAGGGTGCCAGGCAGCTGGTTGAGCACCTGCTCCACGTGTATGCTCAAAGCCTTACGGAGGGGGGAACAGGCCTCTGTTAGACCACCTGGTCTACGTGTGGGTGCCCAGCCACTGGTGGGCTGGTGGACCACCTACTCTGCATGCATGCATGGGGCCTTCTGGCCAGGGTGCCAGGCAGCTGGTTGATCACCTGCTCCACGTGCATGCTCGAGGCCTTATGGAGGGGGCAGCAGGCCTCTGGTGGACCGCCTGTTCCACATGTGGGTGCCCAGCCACTGGTGGGCTGGTGAACCACCTAATCTATGGGCATGCATGGGGCTTTCTGGCCAGGGTGCCAGGCAGGTGGTTGATCACCTGCACCATGTGTATGCTCAAAGCGTTATGGAGGGGGGAGCAGGCTTCTGGTGGACCGCCTGTTCCACCTGTGGGTGCTCATCCACTGGTGGGCTGGTGGACCACCTGCTCACATGCATAAAGGGGGCCATCCAGTAATGGGAAGGCAATTTGATGCAGCCACTATGGAAGTCACTGTGGAGATTCCTCAAAAAGATATACATTTATCTACTATGTTATCCCAATATATACCTCGTGGTCATCTATCCATAGTAATCTATAGCCTACTGTAACAGAAACACCTGTTCATTCTTGTTCCATGTTGCTGTAGTCACAGCAGTCCATTAATGGAAACAAATTATATTTCCATGACTTGATGAATGGATAATCAAAGCATGATACATTAAAACAGTGGGATATTACTCAGTTTTTATGAACAATGAAATTATGAAATCCACTTATCTATGGATGGAACTGGAATCAATCATCTGAAGTGAGATGACACTGGCCCTAAATCACAAGTGTCTTATCCTCTCTCACACAATTAAATGATAGCTTTCAAAGTATAGATAGGTGTCTTTCAATTAGAAAATATTAAAAGATAAGGGAACTAATAAGGGTCCATGGAGGACAGTTCATGTCAGGAAGCTAGAATGCAGTGATATAAATGGTAAAGGGGAATAACAGATGGGATGTATTTAATGGGGTGGGGAATGGGTAGGTAGGGAAGAAGAGGGAGTAAGGGGAACAATAACTAACACTAAAGTCATTTTTACAAAATCGGATGGAGTGCTAATATGGAAGGTTCTTTCAATATACATGTATGCAATATAAAATAATTAAAATGTAGTTACCCTGTAACAGGGGTACAGTGGCCCTCAATGTTATCACAGGTTAGGAAATAAAGAGCTCAATGCCAGGCAGGGAAGGAGTACTGCATTTGAAGATGTTGACCAGAGAGATTCAATAGACCCTCAGGCAATACTGGTTATTGCCAATAGTTTTCTATACCTAACAGAATTTATTTGTAAGAATTCATTTCTGTACACTTAATACAAGCAAATCAGAACAAATGGGAAATCAAGTTAATAGTCACCTGAAAGTTTCATCTCTGCTGCCTAGGTTTATAGTACTAGAAGGCATTATGCTTGTTACCTGCAGAGAAGGTAATTATCAACCTTAATTAGCTGTGAACCATATGAGCTGCAGTAACAACCTGTTTGACAAAATATTACTACTGGTACAATAGTGAAAATAAAGTCATGGGAGTAAACAACCACCTTTTAATTGGATTTACACTCTTATTCACAAGATGGAGCCCATAACTAGTACTGTTATCAGAGCCAGGAACCTGTGCTAGACAGCTCACAACCTTATGTAGATGAGAACTTAATACTATCCTTCTGCTTAATAGGTATAGTATTAAACTGACTCAAAATGACTTACTTTACAGTTATACCTATAGACTAGTGTATCCTTTAGTACTCATCAGAAATTTTTTTTTTGCAACAGATGGCAATTAATACAGAAATCCATGACTGATCAATACACAGAATAAGAGTCTTGGGAATTCTCAGCCGAAAATAGGACACATACTTTCCTTTGAATATATTCTTTATTATTTTCTTATTATTCCTTTTATTAACAGAGACAATTCAACAGTCATTATAAGGGTCATCTAACATTTAAAAAAACTGTACCCCAAATGGGTGAACAAAGAAAAATAGTAGAGTTCAACTCAGTAAGACATTGTGGAGCCTTAAATGGTGGGGCCTTCCAGTTTCCAAGTGGTGTGTCTTCAGCTTTGGGTCACTATAGAGGAAAATAATTAATTTTGGTGAAATGAGATTTTTATCCAGACAGGATTAGTGATGGCATACACTGAATTTCGTGTTCTTCTTTATGAATTGTGAAGATCGATGGGATTCCAGCTGCAGATGGAATGACAATACACCAGGGCAAAAAACACCTATATTTTGATTTACAAAGTTAAGATCAGTTTTATTTAAAATTTTTTTATTAATTTTATTTATTTCTGTATGTGTATGAATGTACTGTCTGCATGCAAGTTTGTGCACCCGTGTTGTGCAATGCCGCGGAGGTCAGAAGAGGGTGTCGGATTCCCCTGGAACTGGAGTTCTCCTGGAATTGGGGTGGTTCTCAGCCGCCATGTGGGTGCTGGGGATCGAACCCGGGTCCTCTGTAAGAGCGGTAGGCGCTCTTAACCGCTAGGCTATCTCTCCAGCCCCTAAGATCAGTTTTAAACCTACAACTTAATTACAGATCAACTACCACATAACCTTTCAAATGGTAAAAATACAAAAAATCCAACTTGTTACAAAAATATTTCATAAAAAGTGCATAGTCTACATGCATGGTAAATAAAACCACTGAAAAATATTTTTCTAGAGAGCAATTTCAGCTTAGAAAGCTCATTACCAAAGCTAAACAGTTTTATCTTACACAAACTATACACAAAAATTGCTTTATGAGATTGATTTCTGGCTAAAAGTAACAAAGAGTTTGTCAAGAAGCAAATACCTTAGCTGGGTAGCATGGTTAGAAAAAAACAATGCCCACCCCATCAATCCACTTGACTGAGATTTTTTTTTTTTGCTCCAGCATTATGGTCCTAACAGGTCTCCTCATGACAGAATGTGGCAGTCTTTTATATGTTCAAACTTTGAAATCATTGGTTTCTCGCATATCAGCTGACCTGCAAACAAGAAGCCAGCCATTTAAGGAATGTTTTAAGCAAACTACTTGCAAGGCCCAGGGATGAAAAATCCTAAGAACACAGAATTGTGAACATTTACACCCATTACTACCATGTCTGAAAGACTGTTCATATCATTCTTCTGAAATGAGAATTCAAAGCAGTATAGACCAAAATGAAATGATTTTAACAAAACAGAGGCAAATGCACAATTTCTCCACCAATTTTTGTGTCAACCATTTAGTTAACTTTTCTACTTGAAGAAAAATGCAATAGAAAACCTGACATCCTGTTTCACTATCTCAGTTAATATTCACAATTACAGTGGCTACAAGTCAGGATACATCATCACCAATGCTGCACAGAGTCAGTATATATTGAAATTAAGTTCTTTAACCAAGTAAAATGTTGTCCATAACCACTGGTTAGTGTACATATGAACTGAAATGTCTAGATTTGGGAAGAAACAAATGCCGCTTCCATCATCTGCTCTGTTTCTTCTGTTCCATACTCATGCTCAGAAATCTTTTAGGTTACTCTTGGTTTGTCAGTTTCCTTGCCTGTGGGGGTTTGGGCCTGCTGACTCTGCCCACTGGAAGAGGATGCTTGCTCTGCTACTATTTGTTTTAACATTGTCCAATCAAACATATCATCATATTGGTAATTCAGGGTTCTGAAAAGGTTGCGAAATAGCTGCTTCAGAAACATATAATCTAGAGCCTCCTCAAAGCGTAGTCCACGGCAATAATTTAAGTAGATGGCAAATTCTTCAGGAAACCCCTTACACAAAACTTCCACAGGTGTAGAAATCTTCTTTTCACAAACCTCTTCATATATTTGTTCCTTTCTTGATGCCTTCAGCTCTTGTCATGAAAGACTGCTTCTATAAAAATACATTGAAATATATCCTAATGATTCCATGTCACCTCTGCAACTCTGTTTGATAACAAGATGTGCATTGATGCTGGCATACTGGGGAGTCCCAGAGAAGTTCTTATGTGGTCTTAATGGGATGTGTTGCCTTGTACTGTTGTCTCTGTTCTTTTTGGCCAAACCAAAATCAATAAGAAATAACTGGTTTAATCCTGCCAAAGATGGGTCCTGAGAAGTACTAACAGTCATGCTTGTATTTCTATTCTCTACTGGAGGTTCAAAACCCTTATTACAGTGATGCCCAATACCCATTAGGATGTTATTTGGTTTAATGTCTCTGTGTATGAATTTCTTTGTATGCACAAATTCAATTGTACTGATCATCTGATCAGCTAACATAAGTACAGTTTTCACTGTGAATCTTATATTTTCCTTTTATTTGTTTATTATTTTTTAAGGAATTCTATACTATAATAGCATAGTTGTTTTCAGATAGCATTGACATTACTCAGTTTGCCATACAATTAGGTAATTGGTGCATTTTTTTGAACTGAGCCAAATTATTAAGCATAAGCAAAGAATGTAAATAACATTCATGTAAAACCAATTTGCAAGTATCCGTGCCCAAATTTTGAACAACCCAAGGTTCCCATAGTCCAGTTGGAGAAACTTATATGCACAAGCATGATGATGAAATAGGAGTCCAGTCTATATTGCTGTAGTCTCACGATTCACCCCAATCTCTCTGCAGCCCTTACATTCTACCACACCTCCTCTTCTGCAAGTTGTTCCCTAGGCTTTGGGAAAGGGGCACAAGTGGGTGAGAAGCAAAACAGTCTATTTTCTCTGGAGATGTCATTTTGGACTCTAGTCTGTTCAGGTTGTCCCCCTTCATGGGTTGACAGCTTATCCAGTGATACCTTTTTAATCCTGCTAACAAAGCACAAGTAATTAGATGTACAGGCATCTAAGCAGTACTAATTATTATGGCAAGCTAAGGTGTTAGCATAGACACAGATGCTTGGATGGTATGCTCATCCACAAACTGTGGTTTCTCTATAAAGGGTGGCGAGTTCTCATTGTGGCTTATAACATCTTCTAACCACTAGAGGACATAAGCTTGTGGCATCCGCTGTGAATTATTCCTCCAAAGAGAGAGCTAATAGCCAATTACATTTGGGATATATATAGACACATGGCTGCTACTGTTGCACAGTATCTCCTGACAGTTGAGGTGTAGCTGATACTGATTGAGGAGTCTTGCTTGTATCAAGGAGACCAATATTTTGCTGTATTGCTTTAGTGGCCTTTGGTTATGCTCCCTGGCATTTCAGAGAGGCAAATTGTACTTTAGCAAGTGATGTCTCAAAACATTTTTTCATGCTTACACCAGGTCTTTGACAACAGGGACTTACTGATTTTCTCCTTGCATATATCTCACCTATAGGCAAAAGGCCTTTGTAACTTTGGGGGCTTGGATCCCCTAGTCAACATTTCCTAGGCACAATAATTCATTGCTGATATCAGAGCTTTCCTGTACTAATATATTTTGCTTAGTTACACAGCTTATAAAGACTTTACTATTGAATTTGGCTCTAAATAGAGAATTATCCTTTCACAGTTCCTGTGTCTATCAGTCAATTAAAAAAGGTAATTATACCTGTTTTATAAGAAATTACCACTATAACAGTTGGCTCTTGTTTACAGTTAGGATATACTTCATTACCATCATGTTTTTTCTTTTTCCTATAAAAGAGAGAGGTAGGAAGGTTTCTCAGCGTGTGGCAGGTAAACTTCATTAGGGCCCATTATAAACAGTTAACCCAAATAGAATTCAGAGAGATGCTCAGTGTCTGTGACTCAGGCAGTCTGAGGTTCCTCTTTATTTAATGTTCAGATGGGTCAGCCTCTCTGCTGGCATTTCCCAGTCCATCCTGCACAGCCAAAAGTTGTGCATTTTCAGGTATTTAGATTGGTATTTTTACCTGTGGGAACATACAAATCTCCTATTGTTAGTTTCAAGATCTCAAAATTGAAAATTTATCAATAGGATTGGAACACAGAGTTTTCCATTTGTATCCCAGAAGGGATACTACACCACCTCCCACCTCCCTCTTTTTGTTTTTTAAATTTTTATGTTTTGACCTATAGATGCCTAAGTTGTATTACACATACCCATAAACAGGAGCCAAGGCATAAGCTTTCATTAAATTTACCCAAACTGTTTCTCATTGACTGTATGCTACTTATTTGGGAAGGAAATTTAAGCTTAGTTCCTTTAAATTGTCCTACAAGTAAAAGAAAGTGTTATAATGTGATGTTGTATAATTCAGAAAAATATAGAGGCCATTTGTGTACCTTAACCCAATACAAATTATAAATAAAACAATTAACATTTTATATTCCCAATTAGTTCAATTGTATTACCATTTTCACCAAAACCTACACCTAAATTTAACTAATCTAAACAATTCACTAAGCCTTAAAATATCCTATACTTGGTGGATAAAGCTTGGGCAGAGTTGAGTACCTGCTAAATAAATTTTACCCAATAAACACTTTGCTCTTTAACGCTATATGACTGGACTAAGACTTCTACTTATTTGGGAAGTAAAATTTAAGCTTAATTCCTTTAAATTGTCCTACAAGTAAAAGAAAGTGTTACACTGTGATGTTGTATAATTCAGAAAAATATAGAGACCAACCCAATACAAACTATAAATAAAACAACTAGCATTTTATATTCCCAGTTAGTTCAAATGTCAGTATCTAGCTCCTTTTTTTTTTTTTTCCCAGCACAAGATTCCTTCATATAAAACCAATTTGCAAGCAGTTGTGTCCCAGCCCACACAGCCCAAGGCTCCCACCATCCAGCTGGAGGGGCTTGAATGTTCAATCAAGTTGATCAAATAAGTGTCCAGACTATATTGTCGTAGTTTTACCGTTCACCCCAATCGCAGCCCCTACAATATACCACTCCCCCTCTTCCACAGATTGTTCCTTAGGGTTAGAGATGGGGCACAGGTGGACAAGAAGCACAACAGTCTACTTTGTCTGGAGATGTCGTTTTGGACTCTGATCAGTTCTGGCTGTTTCCTTTCATGGGCTGACCGTTTGTCCAGGGATAAGCTTTCAATCCTACTAATGAAGCACAAGCGATTAGATATATAGGTATTTAAACATTGCTAGTTACTATGGTAGGTTACTTTGGTATAGACACAGATGTTTGGATGGTATGTTAATCCCTGGATTACATTTTTTTCTGTTAAATATGACAGGGTCTTACTGTGGCTTATAACATCTCCTAACCATTAGAGGATGTAAGCTTGTGGCATCAGCCATGAATTATTCCTCCAGGAGAGAACTAATAGCCAATTAGATTTGGGATATACAGACATGTGGCTGCCACTGCTGCACAGTATTTCCAAGTAGGTGGGGTGTACCTGATGCTGATGGAGGAGTCTTGCTTGACTCAAGGAGACCAATTTTTGCTTTGTTGACTTAGTGGCCTTTGGTAACACTCTCTGGTATTCCAGAGACCAACTGTACACTTGCAAGTGTGGTCTCAATAGATCTTTCCCATGTTTGCATCAGTTCTTCAACAGCAGGGCCTTACTGCCTCTCTTCTTGCAGGTATCCCAGTTTACGGACAAGAAGCCTTTACCTTTTGGGGGGACTTGGATCCCCTGGCTAACATCTCCTTGGTGGAATAATCCATTGCTGATATCAGAGCTCTCCTGTATTAATATATTTTGCTTATATGCACAGCTTAGACTTTGGTATTATATTTGGTTCTAAATAGAAAATAATACTTTTCACAGTTTCTATGTCTATTAGTCAGTTAAAGAAAGCAGTTTTACAAGAGATTACCTCTATAAAAGTCAGCTCTAATTTAAAGTTAGAGAATGACTTCATTACCACCATGTTTTTCTTTGTTCTATGAAAAAGAGGTAAGGAAGTCTCTCATATTAAAACTGTGCAGCACCTAGAAGGTAAGGTTTATTAGGACTCACTATAAGCAGTTGTTACAAATATGATTCACAGAGATGTTTGATGCCTGTAGCAGTCTGAGGCTTTTCTTACTGTTAGTGTGAAGATCGCCAACATCTCTGCTGGTATTTCTAGGTACAACCTACACAATGCAAGGCTGTATCTTTTCTTTCTCAGCCATTAAGTTGGTGACATTTTGACCTGTGGGAACATACAAATCTTTTCCCATAGTTAGTTTTAAGATTAAATTGAAAGTTTTTGACAAAAAGGTTTAGAATATAACTGTATCCCCCCTTTTTTATTTTAGGCTTTTATTTTTTGATCCATGAGTCTCAAAAAGGCAGTTTTAGTACACATACCTATAGGCAGGAATCAAGGAGTACATTTCATTAAATTTATCCAAGCTGTTTTGGGTTACTGCATGTTGTTAATTTGGGAAGCAAAATTAATTTCTTAAGTTAAATTATCGTACAGGTAAAAGAGAATGTTACAAATGATACTATAGAACACAAAAATTGTAGAGAACATTTGTATATGTTAATCCCAAAGTTATTGTTATATAGATTTTAAGTAAAATACCTTGTAATTTTAAATTAGATATACATTAATAGAATATAGACCCGTGTCCCATTCCCACCCCTCCAACCCCTCCCAATTCACCATTTCAGTCAGTTTTCTGAAGCGATCTTTCTGTTGTTGTTCTTTTAATATACATCCCTCTCCACAAGAAATATTTACAACTGGGTTATTGATGCTAGCATCCACAGATGAGGGATACCATTCGTCATTTGTTTTTCTGGGACTGTGTTACTTCACTTAACATAATGTCTTCTAGCTCCATCCATTTACCTGCAAAGTTCATGATGTTGTCTTTCTTTACTGCTGCATAGAACTCCATTGTGTACATGTACCACTTTTTCTCTATCCACTCATCAGTTGAGGGGCATTTGGATTGGTTCCAGCTTTTTGCTATTGTGAACAGAGCTGCAACAAATATAGCTGTGCATGTATTTCTGCAGTAAGATGAATCTTGTGGGTATATACCCAGGAGTGGTTTGACTGGCTCAAATGGCAAGCTCATTTTGGGACTTCCAAGGGTTCTCCACACTGCTTTTCATAGTGGCTGTACAAGTTTACATTCCCACCAGCAATGGATGAGTGTTCCCTTTTCCCCACAACCTCTCCAGCACTTGGTATCATTTGTTTTCTTGATCCTGGCCAGTCTTATCAGAGCGAGATGATATCTTAGAGTGGTCTCAATTTGCATTTCCCTAATTATTAGTGACGTTGGACAGTTTTTAAGATGTTTCTCAGCCATCTCTAATTCCTCCTCTGTGAAGTCTCTATTCAGTTCTTTGTTCCATGTTTCGAGTGATTCATTTGTTTTCTTCTCTGTTTTTTGAGTAGTTTGTATACTCTGGAAATCAATGCTTTGTCAGATTTATCTGCAGTAAAGGTTTCCTCCTACTCTGTGGGTTTTCTCTTCACTTCCTTTATTGATTCTTTTGGTGTACAGAAGCTTTTGAGTTTAATGAGGTCCCATCCAATTTGTCAATTGTCAATCTAATTTCTTGTGCAGCTGCTGTCTGATTTAGGAAGTCTTTTCCTATGCCTATGTCTTGTAGTCTGCTGCCAAGTTTTTGTTCTATCACCTCCAGAGTTTTGGGTTTCACGTTGAGGTCGTTGATCCATCTGGAACTTTTGTACAGAGCGAGAGGTAGGGGTTTAATTTCATTTGTCTACAGGTTGTGATCCAGTTTTGCCAAAACCACTTGCTGAAGATACTGTCCTTGCTCCATTGTGTCTTCTTGGCCCCCTTGTCAAATATGAGGTGGCTGAAATTGTATGTGCTCAGGTTTGGATCTTTAGTTTTATTCCATTGTTCAACTGTTCTGTTTTTGTGCCAGTACCAAGATGTTTTTTATGACTCTAGCCCTGTAGTATAGTTTTTTTTTAAATTAATTTTATTTATTTCTGTATGTGTATGAATGTACTGTCTGCATGCAAGTCTGTGCACCCGTGTCGTGCAATGCCGCGGAGGTCAGAAGAGGGTCTCAGATTCCCCTGGAACTGGAGTTCTCCTGGAATTGGAGCTTCAGACGGTTCTCAGCAGCCATGTGGGTGCTGGGGATCAAACCCGGGTCCTCTGTAAGAGTCGTCAGTGCTCTTAACCGCTAGGCCATCTCTCCAGCCCCAGCCCTGTAGTATAGTTTGAAGTCTGGTATAGAGATCCCCCCTGTACTGCTCTTTTTGCTCAAGGTTGTTTTGGCTATTGGGGTCTTTTGTTTTTCCATATGAAATTGAAGTTTTTTTCAAGCCTGTGAAGAAGCTCTTGGGGATTTTGATTGGGATTGTGTTAAATCTGTACATGGGTTTGGGTAGAATGGACATTTTTATTATATTTATTTTCCCAATTCATGAGCATCGGAGGTTTGTCCATCTTCTGAAGTCTTCTATTTCCTTCTTCAGGGATTTAAAAATTTTGTTATAGAGATCCTTGGTGTCTTTGGTTAGGTTTGTTCCTAGGTATTTTATTGTTTTTGAGGCTATTGTGAGTGGGAAGGTTTCCTTATATTCCTTCTTCAGTTGCTTGTTTTGGGTGTAAAGAAAGGCTATTGATTTTTCTAGATTTATTTTGTATCCTGTCACTTTATTGAAGTTCTTAATTGTCTAGGAGTTTTCCAGTGGAGTTCTTAGCATCCCTTACATAGACAATCATATCATCAGCAAAAAGGGATAGCTTGACTTCCTCTTTTCCAATTAGAACCCCTTTAATTTCCCTTTCTTGCCTTATTTTCCTTGCAAGGGTTTCAAGCACTATACTGAAAAGGAGTGGTGACGGGGCAGCCTTGCCGAGTTCCTACCTTTAAAGGGAATGCTTCTGTTGTTTCCCCATTTAGGATGATATTGGCTGTGGGTTTCCTGTATATGGCTTTGATTACATTGAGGAATGGTCCCTCCAGACCAATTCCCTTTACGACTTTAAACATGAAGGGATGCTGGATTTTGTCAAAGGCTTTTTCCACGTCCATTGAGATG
The DNA here is from genome assembly GCA_009823505.1 of Rhizomys pruinosus. Classification (NCBI taxonomy): domain Eukaryota; kingdom Metazoa; phylum Chordata; class Mammalia; order Rodentia; family Spalacidae; genus Rhizomys; species Rhizomys pruinosus. The sequence goes on from VZQC01013302.1 coordinate 5,187,114, forward strand.
ATGGTGTGGTTTTTGTCTTACAGTCAATTTATATGCTTGATGATATTTATTGATTTTCGTATGTTGAACCATCCCTGAATCACTGGTATGAATCCAACTTAGTCGTGATGGATGATCTTCTTGATGTGTGTCTGTATGTGAGTTGCCAGTATCCTGTTTAGAATTTTGGCATCTGTGTTCATTAAGGAGATGGGTCTATAGTTCTCCTTTTTGGTTGTATCTTTACCTACTTTTGGTAATAGTGTGACGCTGGCTTCATAGAAGGAATCTGGGAGAACTCCCTCTGTTTGTATCCTTCTAAACAACTTGAGTAGTAATGGTTGTAAGTCTTTTTGAAATATCTTATACAATTCTGCCATGAAAACATATGGGGCCTGGGCATTTTTTGGTTGGGAGTCTACTTATTACATCTTCACTTTCTTCATATATTATTGGTCCATTTAAGCTGTCGATCTCTTCTTGGTTGAGCTTTGGTGATTCCCAGGATTTCAAATATTCATCAATTTCTTCTAGGTTTTCAAACTTAGTAGAGTATAGGTTTTTGAAGTATTCCTTTATGATTATCTGTATCTGTACATTGTCTGTTGTGATGTTTCCCCTTTCATCACAGATTCTATTGATTTGGAGTTGTTCCTTCTTTATTTTGGTTAACTGAGCTAGAGATCTGTCTATCTTGTTTATTCACTGAAAGAACCAACTTTTGGATTCATTGATTTTTTTGTATGTTTTTTTTTTGTTTCTATTTCATTGATCTCTGCTCTGATTTTTGTTATTTCTTCTTGTCTACTGCATTTAGGGTTAATTTGTTGTTGTCTCTCAAGTATTTTTAGCTGCAGTGTTAGATCATTCACTTGTGCTCTTTTCACTTGTGCTCTTTCTGTTTTTTTTTTTTTTTTATGTAGGCACTTAGAGCTATAAACTTCCCTCCTAGGACTGCTTTTAA
>VZQC01013302.1:5189920-5275744 GCA_009823505.1 Rhizomys pruinosus
TTTTTTTTTTTTTTTTTCTCCCTCTAGTTCTTTCTGGAGTTTGTCAATCTCTTCCTTTAGTTCTTTCCGAAGTTTGTCATTGTATCCCTCTAGGTACTTTTTGAGTTTTTCATTCTCTCTTTTTTGTTCTCTGAATTCTTCTTTATTTTCTTTAATTTCTCTGCATAGGTCTTCAGTTATTCCTCTAAGATCTGTTTCTTGGGTCACCTCCAGGGGGGATCCCATTGTAGCTATCTCCTACAGGGTTGGTAGAGCTTGGTGCGGAATTATCCTACAACTTTCCCCTGTTGTCCCTTCGTTGTGTCCCTGGCATGTGGGTTTCCCTTTTGTGATTCAAATCGCAAATGTATTTTCACTGTGTTGAAAGCTTGCTTCGCTTGCCTCCTTCAGATGCCCCCCCTTTCCCCCTCCTTGTTTATGGAGTTTTAACTTGTCAAGGTTTAAGGTTTTCAATTTTGTTTATATATTGGATATTGGAAGTCTAATTCTCTATTCCCTTCCTGTTCTGAAAGTTCTCCCAAAAAAATCAACTTGGATACTTTCTCCTCAATTCCACTTGGCGGTGGTGGTGGTGGAGGGTCATGCCTGAGTTTGCCTGTGCCCCGGTACCTGTCTGGAGTGTCGCCAGGCTCCTCCCTTAGCAAGCAAGGCTCAAACCTGAGCACCTGAGCACCCTGCACAAGAACTCGCTCACTATGGTGCCAAAGCCACTGCTGGCTGTGAGGGGGAAGGCCGATCCCACCTGGAGAGCCACCACCTACAAGGGTTTAAGGTTTAGACCCAGGCACCTCTGCCTGAATGAAACCAGGGAATCAACCATCCAGCAACCCAAAAGTCAATGCACTCCAGGCCTCCCTGTCTGGAGCAATGCTGGGCTCCTACCTTAGCAAGCAAGGCTCGAACTTGATCACCTGAGCACCCCACACAAGAAGTCACTCACTATGGTGCCAAAGCCTCTGCTGGCTACCATTGTGAATCTTCTTGAACATAAACTGAAAAGTTCTTCAAGACTGGGTCCCAAAAGATCCATGACTAGCACATTATAGTTTTTTTCCTGTCCATATCACAGTATGTGGGGGATGCCAACCCCACCTTGAAGAATCATAGTTTGCTCTCGTACAGCAAGTAAGGGGCCTGGCCTGTGATTATATCTTCACTGCCACTTCCTCACCATTGGCAATGTTGATCACCAGATAAACCTCCCTGAAGGAGCCAGATCCAATCTTTGCACCAATTTGAATTTCTCATCTATGATAAACTCGGCCTTGAGACACAAAATGGAGGCTAGCACTGAGCCCGGACACACCACTACTCAGAGAATGGTGGGCTCTGGGGCTGGTCCATGCTTCAAGGGTGAGCAGGGAGGTGGGCTGAAAACCAACAGCTGAGGCTTTCCTGGCCTCACAGGACACAGAGACAGCAGAGAGAAGCCTGCTGGATTATGGTTCTCAGGGCCAGGCAGCCTTTGTGGATGAGGTGCAGGCACCAGGCACTAGCTCTCAATCTAGGGGATAGGAAAGGGGGCGAGGTACCTTAGGGGGCCAGTACCTTTGCCACAATTGCCACTGTTTAGGGTCCGGAGGTAACAGTCACTAGGCCAATGCAGCCATCTTGTTCCTCCAGCTCCAGCCTAGACTAAATGACCCCAATCCCAGGGAACCACATTTCATGGCATAGAGCTCTTGGGGAAAGGGATCTCAGGTAGTGGAGTATGGTGCCAGAGAACACATTTGTTTTACCCACTTCACCCAAGGCTCAGAGACCAGTGTAGAATATGGGGCATGAGCCGGGCGTGGTGGCACACACCTTTAATCCTAGCACTTGGGAGGCAGAGGCAGGCAGATCTCTGTGAGTTTAAGGCCAGCCTGGTCTACAGAGTGAGTTCCAGGCCAGCTGGGGCTACAGGGAGACCCTGTCTCTAAAAGACACACAAAAAACAATATATATATATATATATATGTATGGGGCCTGGAGAGATAGCCTAGTGGTTAAGAGCACTGACTGCTCTTGCAGAGGACCCGGGTTTGATCGCCAGCACCCACATGGCAGCTAAGAACCATCTTTAACTCCAGTTCCAGGGAAATCCGACACCCTCTTCTTACCTCCGCGGAATTGTACAACAGGGATGCACATACCTACATGCAGAAAGTACATTCATACACATAAAATAAATAAATAAAATAAAATAAATGTGGTAGATGAAAATTTTAGGAGACAGAGATGATCAAAGAATACAAGGAAATAATTTTCTGGAAACCATACCATAGATGCACATATGACCCCATAGCACTTATAACAGGATGCACAATACTTGTGTAAACCCACACCAGACAAGTGTCCTGGATGGGGAGGTAGTAGGAAGCACCAGTCCAGGCTGAGGTTCTATTGGCAATCCACAGATACAGGGAGAAAGGGAGTTAATTTTCTTACCTGTGTTCCCTGATATATTCACCAGATTTTAAAGGATAGACCCACAGACTAGAGCAATCAGGGAACTTACTTAATAGACTTTTAAAAATTATCAATAAAGGATATGAAGTGTGTGAGTTGTAATATAAGTGCAAAGACACATGAAAGTGAAGTTAATATGTTCAAAATACATCGTACAAAGTTCACAAGTCAATAAACATATTTTTTAAAGAATTCTAGAAAAGGGGGGTGCCTAGAGAGATAACTCCGGAGTTAAGAGCACTTGCTCTCTTTTTTTATTTTATTTACTTTATGTTTTCTGTGTATGAATGTAATGTCTGTATGTAGGTTGGTGCACTCGTGTTGTGCAATGCTATGGAGGTCAGAAGAGGGTGTCAGATTCCCCTGGAACTGTAGTTAAAGATGGTTCTTAGCTGCCATGTGGGTGCTGGGAATTGAACCCGGGTCCTCTGCAAGAGCAGTCTGTGCTCTTAACCACTGAACCATCTCTCCAGCACCAAGAGCACTTGCTCTTAGCCAATTCCCAGCACTCAGGGGTGGTTAAGAATCATCCATAGCTCCAGTTACTGGGAAATCCAGCGCCCTCTTCTAACCTCCACTGGCATTGCAGAACAAATGTGCACTTACAGATATATGGACAATAAGCTCATACACATAAAATGAAAAAAAATAAATATTTTTAAATATATTTTAAAAATCCATCATTTTTGTTCATGAAAACTTTTTTTAAATTTATTTTTTATTAATTTTATTTATTTCTGTATGTGTATGAATGTACTGTCTGCATGCAAGTCTGTGCACCCGTGTCGTGCGCACAGCCGTTAAAGGCTGAGGCTGAGAACTGCAAAAAAAAGAAAACTTTTTTTTTTTAATGAGAACAAATGCTTGACTGGATAAACGATGGAAGTCAAAATAACCATCCACAATTATTTAATCCAGATGCAGAAAGGGAAACATCAAATGTTCTTTCTCATATATGAATGCTAGATTTGAATTTTTATTTTCTATATCTTTTAATTGAGAAATCCATAGAAATGCAGGAAGTAGGTAAGGACCTTGGAGGCAGTGCTTCCTTAAAGTGAGATAAAAGTCAATGCATTTATAAAATGCATATAAAGGTCACACACAAATATACATATAACAAAGATTTAATATAGTTATCTTATAAATGGGATACAATTTCCTTACAAGACACAACAGACTAACAAATAAATAGGCCAATGCCAGGAATAGGCTCTTGATTTTGTGAAATGTTGACCATGGAGGTCCCATACACACTTAGACAATATTGGCTATTGCCAGTCCTCTAGGTTGCCCTCTATAAAAAGTCAGTAAGACCCACGTGCTGAATATAGGACATATATGAGTCACTGAACTATTGTGAAATCAAGGTGGTACTGACTTCAAGTATTCATTTCCACTTCCTAGTTTTCATAGCACTGGAAAGTGCCATGTTTGCTACTGGAAGAATAAAGTTATCAGCAACTTTAAACAGTTCAGAACCCTTTGAACTACAAAAATGGCCAGGAAAGATATCTCCAGTGGTGCAATAGTTGTACAAATGTTGTGAAAGTAAACAACTACTTACTGGGTTTCATGTTGAGGTCTTTGATCCATCTGGAATTGACTTTTGTACAGGGCGAGAGGTAGGGGTTTAATTTCATTTTTCTACAGGTGGTGATCCAGTTTTGCCAACACCACTTGCTGAAGATGCTGTCTTTCCTCCATTGTGTCTTCTTGGCCCCCTTGTCAAATATGAGGTGGCTGAAATTATATGTGCTCAGGTTTGGAACTTCAGTTTTGTTCCATTGGTCAACTGGTCTGTTTTTGTGCCAGTACCCAGCTGTTTTTATGACTATAGCCCTGTAGTATAGTTTGAAGTCTGGTATAGATATCACCCCTGTATTGCTCTTTTCACTCAGGGTTGCTTTTGCTATTAGGGTCTTTTGTTTTTCCATATGAAATTAAGGATTTTTTTCCAAAGACCTGATGCAAGCATGGGAAAGATGTATTGAGACCGCACTTGCAAGTGAACAGTTGGTTTCTGGAATACCAGAGAGTGTTACCAAAGGCCACTAAACCAATAAAGCAAATATAGCTCTCCTTGAGTCAAGCAAGACTCCTCCGTCAACACCAGCTACACCTCATCTGCCTGGAAATGCTGTGCAGCAGTGGCAGCCATATGTCTGGATATCCCAAATCTAATTGGCTGGTAACTCTCTCCTTGGAGGAATAACCCACAGCTGATGCCACAAGCTTACATCCTCTAGTGGTTAGGAGATGTTATAAGCCACAGTAAGACCCTGTCATCTTACAGAAAAAATGTAATTATTAACATACCATCCAAACATCTGTGTCTATTCCAAAGTAACCTACCATAACAATTAGTACTGTTTAAATACCTATATATCCAATTGCTTGTGCTTCATTAGTAGGATTGTAAGGTTATTCCTGGACAAACTGTCAGCCAATGAAAGGAAACAGCCAGAACTGACCAGAGTCCAAAACGACAACTACAGAGAAAGTAAACTGTTTTGCTTCTCGTCCACCTGTGCCCCTTTTCTAAGCCTAAGGAACAATCTGCTGAAGAGGGGATATGGTAGAATGTAAGGGCTGCGATTGGGGTGATGGTGAAACTACAGCAATATAGACTGGACACTTATTTGATCAACTTGATTGTACATACAAGCCCCCCCAGCTGGATCGTGGGAACCTTGGGCTGTGTGAGTTTGGGCACAACTGCTTGCAAATTGGTTTTACATGAAGGATGCTTGTACTCATAAATTACTACTTATTGTTAAAAAATTGAAATAAAAGAAAGTATATATATAATAAAAATAAAAAATAAAAGAAATAAAAAAGAGAAAATCTACGTAAGAGTATAAATGTTATATTTTCTTAATTATAGTTGGAGAGGAACAAATATAAGAAAATATTTTATCTTTTCAACCTTTAGTGTACTAAAATGCAAATATAGAAAACATTAAATAGTGATCTTCTTGAATAATACCAACTTTATTTAACATTACTTATAACCTAATAAACCTGTTGAATCATAGGCTTTGCCAATGCTAAATCCAAATCTTAAATTTACAGGTATTTTCTTAGATGTGTGGAACTTACAGATTGCTAACACCTTATTTCCTGATACAAATGATATTATCTCGAGTTTACAAAATAATACACTGTATCAGTCCTCGAACTTTTTCCCTTAGCTACAAATTTACCATTGTACTGATTTGTCTTATTGAAGTTGATTTCTAACAGTTAAGTATCTGAAACATTTATTTCAACCTCCTTATGTTGATCTCTTGCAATCTGTGGATTTCATTGCTTATGAAATATTATTCTTATCTCTTTATTTCTGATAGAACAAGGAATTTTCCCTGTGTGTTTATTTCTGGGTCTAAATTCTTCTCTTTAAATATTCAAACAGCCCAAGTACTTCCCCAATTTCTACTGTGTAGTAATACAATTTTTACAGGCTTTAATTCAGCCCACAACATCATTTACTCTGGTTTCTACTATCGACTACATGGCATTATTGTATGCAAAATGCATACAATCAGTAGAAATCCCCTAAACACTTTAAAAATATAACAGTCTTGCTAATACACTCATGATCCATTTGAACTAAGTCATCCACTTGTCAAACTTTATGAGGGGTACGACTGAAGATATGTAACATCACACACCATAACACATATATCCTCAAACTGTTAACCTGTTCCAGCATTACTTGTAATGTGATTTAACTATAATCAGCTCATATAGTCCCACATTTCATGTTCCAAATCATTAAATTAGCTATGGGTGAAACCTGGAGAGTAGTACATTAGAAGATAAAATATTGCTCTATAGACCGACCTGTGAAACTGGGAAATAAATTATCTGCTTTCAAAATAAAATGCTGGGACAAAGTTGGAGCAGATATTATGATTTCAAAGTAAAGAAAGACGGAAATGCCAAAGGGGCATTACTGGTTCCATGCATGCAAGAAAATAAATGTACACATATCAGGTTTGATAGCCAAAGATAATTGTTTATATCATGATCCATGTTCTGAGACCATGGAGACTCCAACATTATCAGCTTCAGTCCCTCAGAGACAGTAACTCAGTTTTAGCCTCTGTGTTCTGAGAGTCAATAAAACACAAAAGTCTAGCAGTTGATGGTAGACCTAAGTTTTGGGTAATCTATTGTCTGGTCATAATATTCCAAAAGTCTGGCAGATTTCTTTCACTTTCCCTTTCTTCTCTGTGATTCCTTTAGTACAAGCTAGTAGTTATTTCTTCTGAGATAGTTGATTAAATCTATGCCTAACCTTGCAGCAAGTTCTTCCAGCCACATTTTTATTGTGTGCTTACTTATTATTATTTTTTAATTTTGTAATACAGAGGCACTGGCAGTTTTCCAAATTATGTTTTGTTCCTCATAAAAATAGTTCCTTTCTTTTCCTATTGGCTATAACTAGTGAATATAATTTAGTTTGAGTATTCAAAACATTCTTTTTTTAAATTTATTTTTATTGATGCTTTGTGTATTTCATACATCATTTTCCAATTCAGTTCAGGCATATATCCCCTTCCCTTCCCCCCCACCCCACCCCTACCCATCGCAGATCGTGCATTCTGCCGTAAGTTTTCTGCATCTTTCTCTGCTTTTTTGTTTTGTTTTGTTTTCATTTTTTTTAACAATAGGTGATAATTTGTGAGTACAAGCATCCTTCATGTAAAACCAATTTGCAAGCAGTTGTGCCCAAACCCACACAGCTCATGGGTCCCACCATCCAGCAGGGGGGGCTTGTATGTTCAATCAAGTTGATCAAATGAGTGTCCAGTCTAATTGTATGTAGTGTCATCAAAAACATTCTTAAAAATTACTTTTGTTTAAGTATCTGTCTATACTCACAATTTATAATCCTATATCTCATGGACAAGTTAGGTAAGATTCATCAAGATTACTTTTCCACCAAGGCTGAAAACCATGTTTCTCATTTATTTCTTAAACTTCACCAAGCACATTTTTGACATCTACTTTTTCATTATATGTAAATTACACATGATTTTAAATTATGTAACAATTTTTGTACAGTCTTCTTGATTTCTTACTGAACCCGGAGCAGAACTTCTTTTAACATCCATATTTGCACAAGAAGGCTCATGAAGGAAGTCTAGGTTCTCCTGCCATGCACTTCGGATTTCTTTCTCCCTGTGATTAATCCCCACTTCCAGAACTACCACTCTGCAATCTTTGGTAATTGTTACTGTGGTACTCCACTTCTAACATCAAAAACTGTTGGTTTCTCAACACATCGATATTATTCATACAGTTTGTGGTAACAAACTATATGAATAAATTTATATAAATTCATTTTCCAATTTCTATTCACCACTAGTAGAAATCAATCTGCAGAGAATTTTGGTTCATTTTGAGAGTTCTGAAAGAGTTCTATTTGTTTCCTCTTTAGTTTCTAGTGGTTGATGGACCTCATTAATGATTTATGCCTATTGTATAATTTCAGTTCTGGCTCCATAATCCATTAGATTTCTTCCCTATTGTTTTTTTTTTTCTGTTTCTTTGCTTTTTATAAATTCATACAAATGTTTGGCCCTCTTATTAACAAAATGTAAATTTATCTCAGCATGCCTGTATCTGGAAAGATTCTATAACCAGACAAAATGAAATTCTTTCTTCCTCTCTTTCTTTCTTTCTTTCTTTCTTTCTTTCTTTCTTTCTTTCTTTCTTTCTTTCATTCTTTCTTTCTTTCTTTCCTTCTTTACTTCCTTCCTTCCTCCATCCTACCCTTCCTCTTTCTGTCCCTCCCCTCATTTCTCTTTTCTTTTTTCCTTTCCTTTCATTTTTCCTTTCCTTTCATTTTTCTTTTCCTTTTTCCTTTCCTTTTTCCTTTCATTTTTCCTTTCCTTTTTCATTTCCTTTTTCCTTTCATTTTTCCTTTCCTTTTTCCTTTCCTTTCTTTTCCTTTCCTTTTTCCTTTCCTTTCCTTTTTCATTTCCTTTTTCCTTTCCTTTCCTTTTTCCTTTCCTTTCCTTTCCTTTCCTTTCCTTTCCTTTCCTTTCCTTTCCTTTCCTTTCATTTCCTTTCCTTTCCTTTCCTTTCCTTTCATTTCTTTAGGGGCAGGATCTCCCTGGAGCCCCTGTAGATCAATGTGGCTTGCAGCTCGCTAGGTACTTGAGGTTTTCCATGATCTCACAGAGATTCACCAGCCTTTGCCTACTCAGTGCTGGGATTAAAGACATGAGTCCCTGTGCCAAGCTTTAATGCCTGAGAGCAAATTTCTATTTTGCACAAGAAGAATCTTGAAAGAAATATATGTACTCCTGTCATGCACTTCATATTTCCTTCTGCTTCTGATTACTTCCCACATGCAGAACTACAATTATGCAATATTTGGTACTTCTTACTGTGGTACTCCATTTCTAATATTAAACTCAACACTTCCATAATAGACTACCACAAACTATATTAATAAAGTTATATAAATTCATTTTTCCAAGTTCTAGCCACCACTAGTAGAAATCAATATGTCTGGAATTTTGGTTCATTTTGAGAGTTCTGAGAGTCCTATTTGTTTCTTCTTTGTTTGCTAGTGGTTGATGGGCTTCATTAACGATTTTTGCCTGCTGTTGTATAATTTCAGTTCTTTCTCCATAATCAATTGGATTTCTTCCTTATTGTTTTTTTTGTTTCTTTGCTTTTTATAAATTCATACAAATGTTGGGCCCTCTTATTAGTAAAATGTAAATTCATCTCAGCATGCCTGTATCTGAAAAGATTTTATAACCAGAAAAAAAAATTCTTTCTTTCTTTCTTTCTTTCTTTCTTTCTTTCTTTCTTTCTTTCTTTCTTTCTTTCTTTCCTTCCTTCCTTCGTTCCGTAATCCTTTCCTTTTTCCTTCCTTCCTTCCCTCCTTTCTTCACTCCATTTCCTTCATTCCATCCTTCATTTTTTCCTCCCTTCCTCCCTCTTTCTATTCCTCCTTCCATTCCTCCCTTCAGTTTTTATTTTTTCTTTTCTTTTCCTTTCCCTTTCTTATCTCCTTCTCTTCTCTTCTCTTCTCTTCTCTTCTCTTCTCTTCTCTTCTCTTCTCTTCTCTTCTCTTCTCTTCTCTTCTCTTCTCTTCTCTTCTCTTCTCTTCTCTTCTCCTCTCCTCTTCCCTCCTCTCCTCTCCTCTCCTCTCCTCTCCTCTCCTCTCCTCTTCTCTTCTTTTTTGTTTCTTTATTTTCTGAGACAGGATATCCCTGTAGCTCCTATAGAGCAAAATGACTTGCAACTCACTACCTATAGGAGATTGTCCATGGCCTCACAGTGATTCACCAGCATTTGCCTTCTCAGTTCTAGGATTAAAGATATGAGCCAATGTGCCGAGCTGATATATTTGTTGTAAATTTTATTGAATTAAGACTTAAGTAGGGACTGATGAACACATAACTCAGTCAGATACCGCCTATGAGCAAATTTCTAGAGAGGATTGAATAAAGAAGAAAGATCCATCCTGAATGTGGGTAGAACAATAAATGAACTAGTAACTTGGATAGACTGAAAAAAAGAAAATGACAGAAGAGAAATGCTGTAGCCCAGAATGATTAATTTAGAATAATATGGAATTCAGGAGTTTCTGAGCTGGCAACTCAGGCCAGGCAGGGAAATTGGCTACAAAAGCAAGAGCTCATTTACAACCCTGTTACTGGAAAACAAGATAGGATATGGCTGCTAAGCCCTAAATTCCTTCCTTCAATGGGAAAGCCATTCTGGGACAGCCTCCATTTGATTTAATATCTATCTCTCCTCCTAGTTAGTGTTTTCTCCTAGTTAGTGTATACCTTAGATTAGGACTTGAGTATACCATGTTATTGCTAGACCTTCTTCCTGCTTTTGCCAGGATTTATGTATACTCTTAACGGTTCAGTGCCTTCCCTCAAGGTTGTTAATTCACCCAAGTCTTGTTTCTTGAAGTTCTCTCTCCTCACCTCCTTTGTGTGAAACACATGTTAGCTCTTTTTGCAAGCTTTCTGAGTGCTATGTGTTAGCAAAGGCAAGATAGTGAGATTTTTTGAGCCCTGCACCAAGAGAAACATGGAATTAAGAGGTTTATTTGAGACTTTTACAGGAATTGTGCGATGCTTGCTTAAAAATGTATTGCAGTAAAAGGCAAATATCCTGGAGGCTGCCCTAGTGGACTTTGCAAAGCAGTAACAACTCTTGGGGATTGAAGAGTGTGTCTGCACCACCTCAGAGAAAGGAGTGCCTACAATCACCTGTTTTATCTAGTCTGATCCAGCATGGCCTGAAATGCATTGATCTACATGCTCATCTACAAGCCCTGTGAAGACATAGGCCCAAATTAATCTTTCAATTTTTATTTGTATTAGGCATTTTTTTTCACTTTGACAAAAGAGTTATTGAGACAGCTACTCTTATGACATACATATAATGTTTGAGAGGACAACATTCAACATTCCAGACTCACAACAATATTTGTTACTGAGAAAAAATACTTTTGTCTAATCCCTGAAATACAATGTCCTTATCTGATCCATTCAGAAACATTACTTTTTAATTTTTTATTGTCCATTTGTTTATTTCACATAATGCCTCCTATTCAAATTTAGGGCCCTCCCATGCCCCCAACTTTCCATCAGAACTCAGGCATTACACCATATGTGTTAAGTCCTATCCATTCAATCTTTTGAACCCAGATGTCCTTCTGTACATATTCATCCACTGGAGTCTAGTATGCCTCACCCAGCAGTAATCAGTCTCCATTGGTTCTCAATCCAGGGCCTACCCATTTCTCTTGCTCCACAATGGAACTTTGTCTTATTTGGCATTGGTCCCATTCCTGGTGTGATCATCGCCACAAGTTCACACATGGAAACTTCCAGTAGTCTGAAAACCTCTGCTTCCCTATGTTCATTAACCAGACCTGGCTCTTACAACCATTTCAACCCTGTTTAACAATGATCTCTGTGCTATGCATGGGTAACTTTTAACATAGGGTTCCTATCCAGAGACACATACTCTGGAGTCTCCTATTGTTTGAAACTTTATCAGTGTGGCTGACTGTACGCATTGCACTCTATTGTACAAGGAATTTTCACTGGTGAGAACTGAGGGATGCACTCATTTTCTCTCTGTCCCTTGTAGGCATATCTGGCTTGAGCTTAAGTGTGTGCATGGGTTAACATTTCCAGCCAGTGCTTCTTAGAGGCACAAGGGAAGGTCATGGGACCTCTCTGGCTTACATCCACGAATTGGGATGTAATGATTCAAAGGTCGGGGATTGGATCCTGGGTGATTATGTCACACTGCCTATATATGATCTGATGCATTAGAATAAACCTCCACTATGTATTTGAATTTTCACCTTACCATGTGTCTGTGTTCTGTGTTTTCCTGTGCATGTTTTCTGCATAGTCCACCGTGGAAATTATCAAGACAAACCGCAACTAGCATCCCCAAACCTGGTGCTGGAAGAAATCCTAGATAAATATGGGTATGAGAACTCCACAATCTTAGCTGTTTATTATTTTTTTTTTCTGTCCTTAATTTCTACTTCGTGCCATGGGGCTGGCTCCCCTGATTGGTGGGCTGGATGGGAGTCCAACCTGGGAGCACTTGGTTTTCAAGCATGTAGGAAACTGGCAGACTCCTGGCCTGGTTCGTGAAACCTGTTCATGTGGTGTATGTACAGGCTGTCAGCCTTCTGGCCTGGCTAGCCACAGGGTTGTTCATTAAGCTATCTGTTTGCATGCAGGCCTTCCTGCCCTGGTGGTGCTAGGGAGTCACTCCAGTTACATGCAGAAAGTACACTCATACATATAAAAAATAATAAAATATTTCAGAAAGAATGCATAGTCTAAGTGCATAGTAAATAAAAGAACTGAAAAATATTTTTCTAGAGAAGAATTTCGGCTTGGAAAGCTCATTACCAAAGCTAAACAGTTTTATCTTACACAAACTTCTAGCTCATATAGTTTATTATCACATTTGAAAAAAAAATTACACTTTTCGGGGCTGGAGAGATGGCCTAGCGGTTAAGAGCGCTGACCGCTCTTACAGAGGACCCGGGTTCGATCCCCAGCACCCACATGGCGGCCGAGAGACGTCTGAAACTCCAATTCCAGGAGAACTCCAGTTCCAGGGGAATCCGAGACCCTCTTCTGACCTCCGCGGCATTGCACGACACGGGTGCACAGACTTGCATGCAGACAGTACATTTATACACATACAGAAATAAATAAAAATTAATTAAAAAAAAAGAAAAAAATTACACTTTTTTGAACCAGTTATTGATAACATAAATCCATTTAATATAACAAGAGTTCTAGCCTGGGAGAATTTTTCTAACATTTCACAATTTTCAGTGATATTTCTTCTGTGTGTGTGTGTGTGTGTGTGTGTGTGTATGTCTGTGTGTGCACATGTGCAAGTGCTTGCGTGAGACATGTGGGGTCATATTAATAGTGCTATGTAAGAAATATATTGACACTTAAAACAATCAATCTTTCTGCTTTAGCACTGTATTTTAATATGTAATTAAAGAGAACATTGGAATTTTATTTAGAAGAATGTAGTATGTACAATCTGTTTATTTTTTTCATATTATCATGGAATTCAATAAAAATGAGAGCCTTTATCTAGCCTCCTGTGTTTTAGTTATAGTTGAAATGGGCTGGAGAGGTGGCCTAGCGGTTAAGAGCGCTGACTGCTCTTACAGAGGACCCGGGTTCGATCCCCAGCACCCACATGGCGGCCGAAAACCATCTGAAACTCCAATTCCAAGAGAACTCCAGTTCCAGGGGAATCCAACACTCTCTTCTGACCTCCTCGGCATTGCACGACATGGGTGCACAAACCTGCATGCAGATAGTACATTCATACACATACAGAAATAAATAAAATTAAATAAAAATTTTTTTTAATTAAAAAAAAAGAAAAGAGTAAGATGGGTGTGGTGGCACACGCCTTTAATCCCAGCATTTGGAAGGCAGAGGCAGGTGGATCTCTGTGAGTTTGAGGCCAGCCTGTTCTATAAAGTGAGTTCCAGGACAGCTGGGGCTATAGGGAGACCCTGTCTAAAAAAAAAAGACAAAAAAAGAGAAGAGTAATACATTTGGAAATATAAAATGTAGTCCATTGTGAAGTGAAGCAAATTGTCCTTCAAGTACCAACAAACTCCTGGACATAAGCCCTAAATTAAACCTCTTGTAGAAGATACACAGAGAAAGCAAAATAGAGTGAAGGAGCAAGACTGAATTTGAAAAGGGTGTTCTTAATTAACTTTGAACTTAATTATTCAAGTCATGTATCCAGCAGTTGGCCTCAAGTTTCTAGTGAAATTGGTTACAGAGTCTCAGGCAACAGAATCTGAAAACTTATTTCACGTATTTTGCAGTCAGTCAGTCACCATAGAAAGGACAGAAGACAAAATGAGGAAAAAGATGTTCTTCCTAAAAGCTTAAATAATTGCTGACTTCCCAAGCTATTAATGCCATACTGGCCTTAACTTGTTTTAAAGTGTAAGAAAACTTGTACAGTGTAATTACAATTTTCAGGCCAGGTTTCTTAAAGGTTGATTTTGATTCTTCATTCCACAGATTCAATATTTCTAAATTTGTTTGAATTACCCTAGAGAAAACAGAACACCATTTTTTATCAAAAAATTAAGTCACAATTTTGGCTAATACAGTATGTACAGATGAATAAAATCATTTTATATACAGAAGATTGATAATTGAAAAGTCTGTCATGACTCAGTGGTATAACTTTAGGGCTACAATATACAGGTAATAGTTATGAAAAACAGTACAGAATAGGTGGCCTGTATATATTATGGCTATTAGTTATTTACAAGATTGAAAAAGATGAATTTAACTTAGATAATCACTGAAATACATACAAGTAAACTAAAGTTTAATGTGGTCTTTAGAGTTGAATACAGAAAGGCAAACACAAATTGTGTAATACAAAAATAAAATAGCATAAAAAGATTGTTTAGTGAGATTTTATAAGGTCATATATGCCAACCCCCCAAAAGTAAGGTGATAGATTTCAATAATAATTTATTCAATTAACTAACTGTCCAATAGGTAAATACAAACTACGTGTATATATTATAAAATTGTATGCATTGAAAATCCTCATGTGCAATTGGAAGTATTATTAATACTGACTTGAAGCTAGTATAACTAAGGCTCAAAATCACTGATTACTAACAACAAAATATGGAATTGAACCTTTATCTAACCAGGTTTCAAATACAATGCACAAAACACTACCTACAGTAATAGAAAATGGAGCATTCGAAAGGTTGCAGAGTAGGATGTGGTGGTGCACACCTTTAATACCAGCACTTGGGAGGCAGAGGCACGTGGATCTCTGTGAGTTCAAGGCCACCCTGGTCTATAGAGTGAGTTCCAGGAAAGCTGGGGCTACAGAGAGACCCTGTCTCAAAAGAGACCCTCCCAAAAAAGAAACATTGCAGAATATTAAATGTTAATTTCATATCTGGATTCAGTGAAATGTTACAGAGTTTCTCAATTAGTACAAGGTCAGAAAATTTCCTCTTATGTTGTCTTTCAAAAGTATTTTTAATTAATTTTTTTACAATTTCATAGATGTATATGATGTATTCTGTTTACTCCCATTCTCAACACTCCCTTACCTATTTTCAACCCCTGTCATGCTTCATTTCTCCCTAAACATCCCTTTTAATGTTCATCTATTGTTTGTTTTGCTGTATGGTCCACTGAATTTAACCAGGGCCATCTGCATGTCCATGAGTTTAGAGCTATTCAATGGAAACTGCTAGGCTCATTGATAAGTATCCAAATGAAAATAATGATTGTAGTTTTTTCACACTGAATTGAATTCTAGGGAGTAGTGGGGTCCTGGGAGTCTTTCCTTTCCATCCATGGCTGGCTGTTGACACATCCCTTCTTCTGCTTGTCCACTGTAGGAAACCACAACTCCTGTGAGCAAATACAATGGCTGTGACATGCCCAGAAATTAACATTTCACAAATCTACTCTGTATCTTCCAGCTCTTACATTCCTGGAAATTATTCCAAAATAATCCCTACATCTTAAAGGAGGTGGAACAAATGTCCACTTTCATCCTGAGGACTCAAAAATTCCATGTCCTCACCACCTGAAACCACCAAGCATCTCTGCATTCACTGCCTCTAATTGTAAAGAGAAGCCTCTCACACTAATGCTGAGGGTATTTTCTGTGGAAACAAATGCAGGTGTTTAAAAAGGGAGTTTGATGTCATGTCAGTTAGGTAAAAACATATTAAAAATTTACCCTCTATAGTCTATGACTTTCCTAACCATGGGATTTTGTCCAGGTCTAGAGTATGAAGAACCAAGAGTGCACAAGTGCACACTATTCTCCCTTTCTTAGCCAATATTTGTTTTCATTCATGTTTTAATAATACTTATTCTAGCAACTATAAAGTGATACAACTTCACAGCTTTAAATTTTTCCTGAGTTTATCAAATCTCAATATCAGTTTTCATAGAAATTGTTGGAAATCCTTTCTAACAATATATCAAAACAGGATAGAACCCACCAGAATAACCAAAGAAAATTTTAACAAAATCATCATATCTGTACACATAAAAACAGTGATATAAATTTTTACTCTAAGGACTGGAGATATGGCCCAGTGGTTTGACTATTGGCTCCTTTTGCAAAGGACCCAGATTTGATTCCCAGCCTCCAAACTGTGGCAAACAACTGTCTATAGCTTCATTTCCAGGGCATCACAGGTCATCTAACCTCTGCAGGCATTGAATGGCATCCAGGCGCTTACATATATTTCAGGCAAAACATTCATATGCATAAATGAAAATAAATATTTAAATTTTTTATTATAACATTATAATCCATATAAAAGTCTCTGGGCATTAAACAGACATACAGGCAAATAGAAATAAAAAATAGAAAATAGAAATAAACCCAAATGTTTATAACCAATTAACTTCCCACAAAGTTGCAAAGAAACACACAGTGGGAAAATGAAAATATCTTTAATAAAAGGTATTGGTTAAATTTGATATGCATGCACAAAGAGTGAATTGGACTCTTGTCTCACCACACCCAAAGTTCCAAACACGTCCACAATTCTCCTATGAAATAACGTGGTCAGTTGCTTCACATCAATACCCCACACTAAGTACTGATTTCTATTCTAGTTGAGTTTCTGTTTCTCTTTTGAATCACTGATCAAAAGCAAGTTTACGGGAAAAAAGGGGTTCATTTCTTCTTACAAATGCCAGATTATGAACATTTGTTTTGGAGAAGTAAGGTCAGGAACTTAAGCAGGAGCAGAGGTAGGAAAAATGGAGGAAAGCTGTTTACTCCATGCTTTCTCCAGCATGCTCAGCTGCCATCCTTATGTAGCCCTTCCCACAGTGCCCAGGCCCTCCCACAACAACTGGCAATTAATAAAACCCTTCAGATATGACCACAGGCCAAACTGATTTGGGAAATACTTCAGCTGATGTACTATCTTTCCAAGTGACTCTAGCTTCTGTCCAGCTGACAAAAAATAACCACCACACTTTCCCCAAACCTTCTCTGCCATATTTTTTTTTCCATTTTTCTCCCAACTTAAACTTCCCTCTCCATTATTCCTCTCTCCCATTCTTATCACCTGTGTTTTATTATCTCCTGCCTCTGAAGATAATCTTCTAAATATTTGTCCCTGTCCATTTTCCTGTCTTTTACAGGTTCCACTATTTAAATAGACAAATATATAGGCTAGGCATGGTGGCGCGCACCTTTAATCCTAGCACTTGGGAAGCAGAGGCAGGCAGGTGGATCTTTGTGAGTTCAAGGCCAGCCTGGT
Source organism: Rhizomys pruinosus (assembly GCA_009823505.1). Taxonomy (NCBI): domain Eukaryota; kingdom Metazoa; phylum Chordata; class Mammalia; order Rodentia; family Spalacidae; genus Rhizomys; species Rhizomys pruinosus. Next base: position 5,207,229 of record VZQC01013302.1, read on the forward strand.
CTACAGAGCTAGTTCCAGGACAGCTGGGGCTACAGGGAGACCCTGTCTCAAAAAGACCAAAAATAAATAAATAAATAAATAAATAAATAAATAAATAAATAAGCACATAAATAGACAAATATAAATATTTAATTTTAGGAGCCATGTATGAGCAAAGACATGTGTTATTTGTCTTTCTACGTCTGTATTACCTCATTCAGGTAAAATTTTCACAGTTTTATCAATTATTTACAAATTTCATAGCATCATTTTTGGTATAGCTCATAAAATTCTGATATATATGTAAATATATACATATATATCACCTTTTCATTATTTATTGATCAGTTGATTAATGTTCAGAGCTAGTTCTACATTCTAGCTATTCTGACTAGAGTGATGATGAACATGAATAAGAATTTATTCGTGTAGTAGGACAGAGTCCTTTGGGGATATGCCTAGGAGTGACCTGTCTGGGTTCTATAATATGTAAATTTCTATACTTTTTTGAACTGCCACACTTATTTCCTTAATGGCTGCAAACACTTTGAAGTCCAACTAGCAGTGCAGGAGGGTTCCTCTTTTCCTTCATCCTCACCATCATTTGTTGTCTTTTGTAATTATTGCTGTTAATCTTACCCATTCTAACTGAAGTAAGATAATATCTGAAAGCAATTTTACTTTGTAGTAGTCTCTGATGACCATGAGTAATGACCATTATTTAAACTTTGCTTTTTGCATTTCTTCTTTTGAGAATATGGTCAGGTATATTGCCTACTTATTATAATTGGGTGCTTTTTCTTTGTTGACTTCCAATTGTTTTATGTTCTAGAAAGTATTTTTCTGTCCAGATGCATAGTTGGTAAATATTTTCCTCATTCTGTAGGTGGTCTCTTCATTTGATTACTAGTTTCCTTATCAGAACAGATGATTTTTAATTTCATAAAGTCTTGGTTGTTTATTTTTTTTTACCCTGTTTCCTAACAGAGTACTATTCAGAAAGTCCAAACCTGGGCCTGCCATTGTGGCACACACCTTTAACCCCAGCACTTGGGAGGCAGAGGCAGGCAGATTTCTGTGAGTTCAAGGCCAGCCTGGTCTACATAGCAAGCTCCAGCCCAACTGGGACTAAAGGGAGACCATGTCTCAAAAAGACCAAAAACAAACAAACAAACAAGCAAACAATCCAGGAAGTCTTAACCTGAGACTATATCATGAAAGTGCAATCACTGTTATTTGAAGTTTCAAAATTTAAAGTCTAACATTGAGATCATTGATCCATTTAGAACTGATTTATGCATAGGAAGAGTAAAAAGGATCAAGTTTCATGCTTCCACCTGTAGAGAACCAGTTTTACCTGACAATTTGTTAATGATGCTGCTCTTCCTCCAATGTATGTTTTTGACCTTTTAAAAATCAGTCTGCTGATTTAAAGATGATTAAAGATGATAAAATATATCAAATAGTTACAGGCACATAGGCTTATAACTGGAACCTTCTATTCCATTTACCAATGTGTATGTTTTTGTAACATTCCATGATGGTTTTAATATTGTGCATCTGCACTACAAATTTTAATCAAATAGTGGCACCTTTGGAAGTGTTTTTATAACTCAAGATCATTTGGCTATTTGGAGTCTTTCGTGCTTCCCTCGGAATTTTAATCTTTTCTCAGTCTCTGTAATACTTTGAATATTATTTTGATGGTGACTGCATTGAATCTGCAGATTCCTTTTGGTAGGAAGGTCATTTTCACAATTTTAATCCTGTCAATCCATATGCTTGGGAGGAGTTTCTGTTTTCTGTTATTCTCTTCAATTACTTTCTTCAGTGTTTTAAAGTTTTCATTGTAGAAATCCTTCACTTCCTTTGATAGATTTGTTGTAAGGGAATTTTTTAAGTATTGTAAATTGTATTGTTTCCCTGAGTTACATGTTAGTGTTTTTCTTTGATATATAGAATGGATACTGATTTGGACATGGCTAATTTTGTAAATGCCAATTGTCTTAAATATTTTGTCAAGAATAAGAGTTTCCTATTGAATATTTTTATTTGTAGAATCATCTTGTCTGTATAGACAATAATTTGACTTTTGTCTTAAGTGTTTATTTCACTTGTATTTCCTTCTCTTGATTGATTGCTCTAGTTAGGAGTTCAGCATTATAATTATCTAGGGTGGAGAAATTGGAAGTGTTTGTTTTTATTTCTGATATTAGTAGGAATGGTTAGATTTTGTTTTACCATTGCCCACATTTGTCACTCTACAATCTTTATTGCATTCATATATGTACCTTCAAATCGTAGTGCTTGCAGGGACTTCATCATGAAGAGATGTTGGATTTGGACAAAAGCTTTTTCTGCAGCAATGAAAATGATCAGGTGAATTATGTTCTTTTGTCTATGCATGTATCGAACTACATTTTCCAATTACAGCTGAAGAACTATTCCTACATCACTTTAATCAAGCCAACTTGACCATGCTGAATGATATTTTGAATGTGTTCTTGAATTTGGTTTGCAAATGTTTTATTGACAATTCTGGCCTGAAATTCCATTTTTTGTGGGTCTCTATCTGGTTTTGGTATCAGAGTAATATGCACTTCATAAAGAAGACGGAAGTTTTATTTCTTTTTGGATTTTATGCTTAGAAGCATTTTTCCATACTTTCACATTAAGATAGTATTTAAGTTTGATGGCAGGTTGTGTTTCTTGGAAGTATCCAAAAAGAAGATTAGGTTCTCTGATCCTATTAGTCTGTGTTTTCTAATGGATAAATTTAGATCATTGCTATTTAGAATTATCATGCAAAGAAATGCGCTGCTCCATGTTATTTTCTAGATTTTTTAGTGTTTGTGGATTATTTGGTCCTCTTTTGTTTAACGACTGTTATTACATCATTTATTTTGTTCCCCATATGGTCTCTTCTGTGTGTTTATGTTTTTCTTCAAACTGAAGTATAACTTGCTATATCATCTGTACAGGTTTTTTTGTTTATAATAAATTCCTTTACCCTTCTTTTGTCAAGGAATTTTTTTTTCATTTTCAATTATTATGTACAGTTTTGCCAGCTATATTAAACTTGGTTAATAATTGTGATCATTCAGATTTTGAGGAAAATGAATCCAATGCATTTAAAATTATAGTTTGGATTGAAATGACAACAGTTATTCTGATGAATGTGCTTTTGTATGTGACATGGCCCTTTTCTCTCACAACTTTCACATTGGCATACATTGCTCCATAAATTTAAAGTTTTAATTAGAGTGTGTTGTATAATGTTTCTTTTATCTTCCTTACTGTCTGGTGTTCTGTGTATCTCTTATATATGTACAAGTACTTCATTTCCTGAACTTGAGAAAATATCATTTTCTATGCCTTTTACATTTTCTTCTTGTATGAGTATAATTTCTATTTTGCTTTTTATGAACATTTTTGTTTGTTATAGTTTTCTATAATTTCTCCTTTTTTTAAGGTCACTGAGTCCATGTTGTGCTGCTCACATACTCTTGGTTTGGGGGCTATAACCTTAAAGAAAACTGGCATTTTCCTCAGTAATTAATTGTCAGTAGTACATCCACTAGGTGTGTGAAGCCAAGACTAACTCTCTCCTCCATGCTCAGAATCTGTGTAGCTTTAGCAGCGTGAAAGAGCTGTGCATGCTGCATAAAGCAATCTAAGTTCACATGTGCAACTAACCTGCTGTTTCTGAAAAATGCTTTCAGCATAATAACCCTGCTCATATGCCTCTACAATCTTTCTGTCACATATTTTGTGATACTCTCCGATCCATAGGAGGAGGGGTATGATATATATGCTCCATTTAGGGCTAGTCACTTCACAGTCACTTATTCTATGCACATTGACCAGGTGAGATTCTCTTTGTTAATCAACATCTATGGCAAATGAAACACTAATAGATGGGTATAATAACTTTATTGGGAATTAGAATTTAATACTGTATCTATTAAGCAGAATAAAATCAGCATGTTTCCCTTATCTGGCTATCTGGCTATCTGGCTAGCTATAGGTTATTTATCCTGGTAAAAGTGACAATTATGGGTTCAATTATGGGTTCCATCTTGTGAAGGGGGCATATATCCAATCATAAAAGTGTTGTTTATGTCTATGATATTCATGTTACATTTCACCCATGGCTATATCTTGGCGGATTGGTCATTATAATAGCTTTTATGTCTCAAAAATGGGTACAATTGATGAATAATTTTCTCCTCTTTTAGCATTCATATGCCCTTTCAGCCCTATGAAGGTTGAAGAGTAGAACTTGATTTTTTCCGTGTTCTGTGATTCCACTATGTAGTACCTTCAACAATGTGGATCTTATTGTCAAGTTCTAGAGGGTGACAAACAATATTAGCAATAGCCTGTAATATTTGTGGTCTACAGGCATTACTAGCCAACAACTCTAAAAGACATAACCCATCCCGACCCTGGACTTTTTGTTCGTGAGTTTTTGCTGTCTAATTGGAATGGGTTGTTGTCTCCCTGATATGAGGTATCTTCATTTAAACTCTTTTCACTTCTATTTACATATTTTTGAAAGTTTCTACAGAAAAGGGTTTCCATGACTTTTTCAGAATGTCTTCAGTGCTATCCCTTCCTGTATTCCTTCATCTATTCTGCCTTCCCTTCCTCTACCATTTAATTATTCCCTTTACAAATTTTTAACACTACATTCATTTTTCTCGCCCCATTGCCCTTTACTGCTACCTTGATGTCTATGAGTGTAATAAGTGAAGCACACATATCTAAAGATTTAAGACTAATATCCACTGATGATAAAAATCATGTAGCATCTTTCTGGGTCTAGGTTACCTCACTCAGAATGATTGTTCCCAGCTTGATCAATTTACCTCTGAACTTAATAATTTTGTTTGTCTCAATCACTGTATATAGCTCCATTGTGCAAATGAACCACATTTTCCTTATCGATTTATCAGTTCATGGACAACTTGGCTGTTTCTATTTCCTGTGTTCTATGAATACTGCAGCAATGACAATGTATGTCTGTTGTAAGACATAGAGTCCTTTTGGTATATGGCCAAAAGTGCCACCAGTGAATTAATGGACCCCTTTCCTCATTTCCACTGTATTATTGGTCCAAATTATTTTTTCCCTGTTTCAATACAGAGGCTTCTTATAGCCTCTTCTAGCTAGAACTCACTGCATAATCCAGGCTCTCCTCAGTCTCACAGTGATTCTTTTTTTTTTTTTTTTTTTTTTTTTTTTTTTTTTTTTTTTTTTTTTTTTTTTTTTTTTTTTTTTGTTTTTTTTTTTTTTTTTTTTTTNCATTTATTTTTTTTGGTGTTAGCCATTCTCATTAGGGTAAGAAGAATTCACAAAATATATTTAATTTCAATTTCTTTGTGGCTATGGATGTTGGTCGTTTTAAAAAAGATGTGTTTCAGGCATTTGTATTTCATCTTTTAAAATTAATTTCTTCAATTTTTGGAATCTAATTGAATATAATGTGATCATATTCAGAAACCAAAACCAACCTCCACTCTCATTCTACCACCACCCCCAATGCCATGTCTTCTATTTTTATTATTCTCTCTTCAAATATCTTATTTTTGTCTAATTCATGTTCTCCAAATGTTCTCAGATATGAGTCCATACCTTTAAGTGTGGTTAATATACCTAGGGAATCATACACTTAAAGGAAACTTATGCTCCCTAACACAGAAGGTTTCAATAGGGAATTGATCCACTACTATGGAGAGGGCTTTTGGGCCAATTTCCCATACATGCTGGGTTTTTGTCATAAGCTCTGTGAGTTCAAATGTGTAACTAAATTGTGATGTCCAGGCAACACATATTCATCGTATTCGTCTACCACTTCCACCTCTGACACCTGTATTTATTTCACCTTTTAAAAAGATTTTATCTACTTGTCTATTAATTTTCATACTGTGCAGTTTGATGGCATTTAGGTCCACACATCTTTATACACCTCATCCCATTCACCCCCTTCCAAATGTAATTAAATAATATGGGTATATATGCATATATAATTATGTATACATGTATATTATAAGCAACAAAGTTTTATTTGTGCCCCCAAAGTTCCTTTAGTGTATGTCCATCCACCAAACCCACTAAGAGTTCACAGGATGGTTACTCCCTCCTACATGCAGTCAATTGCCCAAAGTTCCTTATGTTGGGTTGTGATTTCTGAACCATTTTGTCATGAGCATGCTGAGACTGTCTTTTTTGAGCCTCTATAGGATGCATTCATGATTTTATCATGGCTGTGAGTTCATCTGAATAACTGACCAAATGTCAGGAAGACTCTGTGATTTTATGTTCATCCACCAACCTCTGGCTTTTACAATCTTTCTGGCTCCTCTTATACAATGATCCCTGATCCTTGGGAAGGAGTTTTCAGAAAAACTCTGTGGCTTTTTGTCCCCTCACGTTGGTTGGCTAATTGTGGGTTTCTGTGTTACTCAGGAACTACTGTATAAATAAAATTCTGATAGAGAATTAAGAGATGGATCCACCCTTAAGTGTAGAATTCATATTGAAGGTGTGCAGCATAGTGTTAAATGTTTTACACACACACACACACACACACACACGTATGTATTCTCTGTGTTTGATCCATTCTGAAATTCAGTAATAGTCTCCATCTGCTGCAAAAGATAAGCTTCTTTGATGAATGATGAATGGTACACATTTCTAAAAATATATGGATCCGTTTTTAGAATAAATACAAATTTACCTTGATGTACGTATGTCGCAAATATAGGTTTCATATTTTGACAACTCTGTTGACTTCAATGCCATGATTTTACTAAAGTTGTTTATTTTCTTAATGTTTAGTTTTTCCAAGCTTTATCTATTATGGAATCCCAAAGTTCTTGCATGTTCTGCTCAAACATCAAACAATTTAGTATTGACCTTGGCTAAGGTGTTTCAATTCCTCTGTTTTGTCTTCATTCTTATATACTCTTTCTTTCACATGATCCATTCTATTTGTGATCCTTCCCATTGAACTTTTTTATTTGACTTATTCAATTTTTCTTTTCCATCATTATTTTATATTGTTTTGTTCTCTTTTTTCATGTCATATTCTGATTTACTTATTTCATTTATCCGTCTTCTTGTATTGTCTTTGAAAATATTTGTGTCCTCTTTTAGTTGTTTTACCACAATCTTAATCCCCTTTGAATTCTTCAAATTCTTTTTTTTTTTTTTTTTTTTTNGGTCTCCCTGTAGCCCCAGCTGTCCTGGAACTCATTCTGTAGACCAGGCTGGCCTTGAACTCACAAAGATCTGCCTGCCTCTGCCTCCCAAGTGCTAGGATTAAAGGCTTGTGCTACCACGCCAGGCCTCTTTGAATTCTTTATCTGAAATGTCATCTCTTATTTTCATTGTGAGTTATTACCATGGGATTAGTAATTTTTAGAGGAGTAACATTGTCTTCATTTTCTAAGTTACTTGTGTTTTTGTACTGTGACTTGCCCTTCTTGAGCTGAATCACTACTCAAAATTTTTATTGTTCTAATTCTTTTATTCAGTTCACCTCTCTCCTCTCAATAGATATGTTTGTGGTGTTTGAGAGAGAATGAATTTGTGGTGATTCTTTTTTTCTTAAACTGGTGTTTCAGGAACCAGAATCTGTCTCCATATTGCTCCTGTGAATAAAATACTATATACAGCAACACTCTCTATCCAGTAGGTAACTCATTCAACTAATAGGATAACAGGTGACTAAAATGTACACTTTTCAAATACCAATTTATATATTAAGTAAAATATAACAATTAGTAAAATGTATAATTTGCTAGTTACTGTATGTATGAGTGGGAAAACTGGGTAAGCTATCATAGTGAAACTACTGACAACTATTGGGTTTTAGATGATAGAGAAGAGGAACAAACAAAATAGGATTACCTGAGTCAAAGGAAAGAAATTGATGCATATTTGGGGGTTTCATTTAACAGCTGACTAAAATAAGTAGTAACTACATGCATCTAGGTTTTGTAAATCCGGTGATACTTGGGCTTTGGGAAATGTAGCAATAAGTGAAATGAGGATCTATAATGATTAATGGAGAGAGTAAAAAACAGAAAAGTAGAAGGAAAAGACAGAAAAGTAAGAAGAGTGTTAGAATGCTACATTTATCTACTGTAATACATGTATACAAATATATGTATATTACATATATATGTTATATCTATCTATCTGTATGGGTAGAGATATAACATGGTAGTAAGTGGCCATTTTTATGTTGGGACAGGCCTTGCAGAAAGCACTCACACCAAAGCAAAGCACCAGGACACATGGCAGGGTGTAAATCCAAATACAAAATGGCACTTTATTCAAATGCAACACTCCCCAAAAGACAATCCCAGAACTTTGTATCACCATGTAGCAATTTGTGGACATAGAGAGATCCTATGACCTTCACTTGTGCCTCTGGGATGCGATGGCTGGAAACATTAACTCACACAAGCAAACCTAACCCCAGATCAGACACACCCGCATCTCCCCCTTTTATATATAAGCTTCCTCAATTTCAAATAGCATTATAGAAATAGTGGTCAATTACCTTTGTCTGGCCCAAGTGGCCATAGCCGCACTGAAAAATACTAAGATGAATTAATGTCCAAATAAGAGCTTAATACAGAGGAAACCGACAAATCAATACAAAGAACATCCACACAAACCCAATTAGAAAACGTTTGTGTCCAACTTTACACAGGTAGAGAATTTGGTTGTACCCTAAAATCTCAAGTCTGGCTAGAAATGCCTGCACATACAATTATGCTGACCAAATAAAGTCCAGTCCACATTAGCTGTGATCTCAAAATTACCCTAGCTCTGCAGCCCTTATTGTCAGGCATACCCCCTCTTCTGCTTGTATTCCCTTGGCTTTGGAGAAGGGGCAAGAGAGGCGGGAAAGTAAAGCAGTCCATTTTTCTTTGAATGACACAGTGAACTCTCAAGTCTGTCTAAGCATTGCTTCCAACAGGCTGGTGGCTCATCCAGGATGCCTTTCTTAATTCTACTAATAAAACTCAAATAGCAAGATGCACTGCCACTTAAACAAACATTGACTATCATGACGAGTCACATTATGGTCAAAGACATAAACGTTTACACAGTATTTGGTCTATGAACTATGGTCTTTTGTGCCAAGGGATGGGAACAAATTACCATCGTGCCCTATGACATCTTTTAGCCACTAAAGGGTGCAAGTTTATGATATAAGCTCTGTGCTATCCCACCCAAGGAGTGCCAATAGCCAATTAGACTTTTCGAGTCTACCAATATTAGGTCACCCCTAAGTGCTCCATCTCCAGGCAAGTGAGGTATAGCAGATGAGTCTTGCTTGACTCAGGAGACCAGTACCTTCCAATGATCTACATAACACTCTCTAGCATTATTGAGATCAATTCTCCATTTATAGGGTGTGGTGTTTTGAATGAGTGTCCCCCATAGGCCAGACATTTTGTCTCCAGTTGGTGGCACTGTTTTTGGAGGTCTTGGAAGGTGTGGCCGTGCTAGAGGAAGTATGTCACTGGGGGCAGGCTTAGTGAGTTTAACAAGCCTCGTGGTCTCCAGTCAGACTCTCTGCTTCCTGTGCTCTTTGTGAGATGTGACCCTCGGCTTTCTGCTACAGATCCAGCCGCCATGTCTCCCGCCACAATGGACTCTAATTCTCTGGAACCGTCAATCGTAAGATCAAATAAACTCTTCCTTTTATAAGTTCTTTGGTCATGGTGTTTTATCACGGCAACAGAAAAGTGACTAATACATAGGGTGATATCTCAACATATATTTTTTCTTTTTATGCTAACACTACATCATCAGCAGTAGGGTGGTACCATCTCTTTTTTGCATATACCCCAACACTGCAGGCAAATCGCTTTTGATTGGGGGGTTCTGCAGCCCCCTAGCTAACAGCTCCTTGTGAAAAGTAGTCCATAGCTAGTACCATACATTTTTATTTACCCATATATCTCCCCTAATACTTTATGCTACTTTATAACTTAATGGTCATAAAGCAAAATTTAGAGGTTGGGCATTAATCCAAATGGACAGGCACAAATTTCCATGTCATCATACTTTCTGGATATTTACACAAATTAGCTCCCCTACTGGGACTAAACTCCACATTCCCCACTATGTTTTACTTAACCATTAAGAATTTAAAGATTTAGCTGGGCGTGGTGGTACACACCTTTAATCCTATCACTTGGGAGGCAGAGGCAGGTGGATCTTTGTGAGTTCAAGGCCAGCCTGGTCTACAGAGTGAGTTTCAGGACAGCTGGGGCAACAGGGAGACCCTGTCTCAAAAAGATAAAAAAAAAATAATTTAAAGATTTTAAAATTATACCTGGCCCTGGTACTCCACCTTACTGAATTTACTCTTTAATGTTGCTCCTTTAAGTGTGTGGTATATGTCTCCACCAAGTATAAAACATTCAGATATTAGCATTAGGTATTAGATTAAACATAAACCAGGTCCAATAGAGCATGGGGAAAATTCTATCAATTAGTGTCATCTGTTGTCTCAAGGCATCAATTTAATTTATTTATCACCTGTAGTCATTCTCTTGAAACCATCTGATATCCAGGGGTTTTTACCCTTGACCTCACTGTATTTTTCTACTACTTTTATATTTTGTTCTATAATTTGTAAAATGGAGGAGCTGCATTGCATATCCATAGTCAGGAACTAAGTGGTAAAAGTCCATTAAGCCCATCCAAACTCTCTCTTATTGGACTGTATACTGTTGGTTCAAGGAGTGAAACCCAGTCTTTTTTGAGCTTAATTATCTTTATAGGCAAAAGAAACATCACAGGTAATATTTCCACAATACCAAAAAATATGGAGAACACTTATTTACCTTTGATCCCAAAGTTGCCATAGCAAATCTGGCACAAGTTAGGAGTAGATCATTTTTTATTCCTAATTAGTTTCAGGTAGTTACCTTTTTTATAATAAAAATATTTAACCAATTTTATTTAATACAGATATTTTAATTTTTACTAAACCTCTAAATACCGTATAATGTGTAAATAAAGTTTGGGGAAAAATGAAGACCTTTGAAATAAAGCTTGACTAGACATACATTATGTTTTTTTTTTATTAATTTTATTTATTTATGTATGTGTATGAATGTACTGTCTGCATGCAAGTTTGTGCACCCGTGTCGTGCAATGCCGCGGAGGTCAGAAGAGGGTCTCGGATTCCCCTGGAACTGGAGTTCTCCTGGAATTGGAGTTTCAGACGGTTCTCGGCCGCAATGTGGGTGCTGGGGATCGAACCCGGGTCCTCTGTAAGAGCGGTCGGCGCTCTTAACCGCTAGGCCATCTCTCCAGCCCATACATTATGTTTTTTAAAACAACTTAATTGAACCGTGACTTCAGAAAAGTTAATCTTATTTGTATAGCTACAAACTTTATTATAACAAACCGTTTTAAACATGTATTAATTGCATTGGCTGTTTTATTATTTCTATATAAATTCTTACTATAGTGTCTTTATAAATATAAAGAACAATCATTTTAAACACATCATTCTAAAGTATAAATTTAAAATGTCTTAGTAAGATTTGTAGTAGGTTCTAAGTGACCAATTTTCTTTTGAAATGTTTGGAGATGCTTTATTTAGGTTTGGCACCAAACTCTTTGTATCAAAGATGGTTTACCTAGTGGTCAAATAACCTAGATATGGAACACATTCATATATTCATGGATTGCATCCTGGAAATGTATTTGGAATGGAAGTAATTATTTCTTTAAATTAACTTATACCCTTAAAGACTAAAATCTCTACTTCACTGCAACAGTCCCTGTCTATACAAGAATCTGTTAGAGGTTATCTAAAATTTGTCTCGGGTTTTGAAGGAGCCTCACCAGTAGGTGGCAGTATACACCCGGTAAAACATTCAATTCTTATACATTTGTAATTTTACCAGATACATTCAAAAAAGACAAATAAATTATAGATAAATAACAATATCCTTTGTTGAAATTAATTAATCTGTTATTTGTTTGATTATATTTACAGACCTGAATCTGGGATGGAGGGGCCGGGTCCATCCCAGAGTTGGCTTGTGAATGAGTCCAACCAGTATGTAAATACATATTAGTAATTTATATGAGACTAATTAAAAACTGACAATACAAAAAATTATGAAACAAATAGCTTTTATGAGTTGAATCTATCCACAGTTGTTTATAGTTGACACTTTAATAGGCAGAAACCTATTAAGTCATTAAGAGATTAAAATATTCATTCACACACACATGCACACATAGACTTTAAGGTGGCCTGTAGGGGGGGAGGGAATTAAATTAATGTGTGCTATTCAAAGAGAAACAAAACAGTTTTTTTTTTAATCTCCAGTTAAATTGAACTAAGATTTTTTTAGTTTATGTTGTTAGTGCCAATTTTACTAATAACTAGCAAAAGCCAGTTCATTCCAGCCAGTGTTTCTTTGTCAGAGAAGGCTGGCCTCAAACTCCCATAGAAATCTACCTCTTCAATCCTGGCATGGTGGTGCATGCCTTTACTTCTAGCACTCGGTAGCCAGAGGCAGGTGGATCTTTGTGAGTTCAAGGCCAGCCTGGTCTACAAAGTGAGTTCCAGGACAGCTGGGGCTACAGGGAGACCCTGTCTCAAAAAGACCAAAAAAAGAAAATCTACCTCTGCCACCAGAGTATTGAAATTAAAAGACTGTCTTATACCAACTAATTTTAAAACACAGTTCAAAGTCGATTTAAACATTAGATTTAAGATGAGTTATTACTGGAGTATGCGGAGAGACATTGGCAGCCAGCTCAGTGGCCAGTGTGCAGACAGCATGCAGGTGGGTGGCGCCAAATCACAGGCAACTTGTGCTTGGGAAACCTGTAGGTAAAAAACTCCTTTTCTTTTTTATGTGTATTTTTTTTCCTCCCGCAACAAATGAAGAGATGCATAAGGTTAACTTCTGTGTAAGGCCTTCAATGTGAAACAAATTTAAAAGACCAAAATAAATTTTAATGCCTGGGACTTTTTAATCAATTAGCTAATTGTACACATATTTTTACTTAAAATATGTTTAGGGTACACGGGTTTATAAGTAAAATATTATATTTTTATTGGTCATGCCATGATGGAATTTGAAATAGCACTAGTTGAAGGTGCTGTTGGTGAGGGGAGGTTGCTGGCCAGTGGCTTTTCCCTAGAAAACTGGTAGTTTTCCAAAATCTCCCGATCTGGCTAAGAAATAGGCTAAGGCTGTGTGGCTGATTGCCACACAGCCAAATGTACACCGGTCTTAAGAGCTGTTTGCTCCTCTAAAGACCTATGCTATGTCTCCTCACCAAAGCTGTTGGCTAGCCAAGAACCCAATTGTAAATCTGATTGACCCACAATTATGCCAGCAAAAGAAGCAGGCCCAAATTAAAGAAAATCAAGATAGATAAAGGAATCAAAAGACAACTACCCAGGAAATCCACCATAAGGCAAAAAGTGCAACACAATTCCATCCAGAAACAGGTTAAAACGATGATAAAAGCTTCTAAAATGAATACCAAGACAGACTGTAAAAAGTTTAGAACTTAGGAATGTTTACATTATTTTTTAACTGTCAGTTTAAGGAGGAACACATATCTCCTTTAAAAGCTGTTTTTGGAAACTCTAGCACTGTTGTTAAAAGGCCTTATTTGATTAAAGAAGTGTGGGCCTCGGCCTTTTAGCATTACCTAACAAAGCAATTTGCATTTGAAGAGGCCCAGGAAGTCACAGCTTTTAGTATAAAATTTTAAATTCTCTTTAAGTGGCATTTTTTATACAAAATTTTAGTTAGAATTCTCTAGAAAATTAGGAGAAATAGCAGAGAATAAATTTATTTTAAAATTTGGAAGAATCCCGATTTATATCCAAATGAGAAAGCAAACAGTAGACTTGGGCTAGCCAGCAGAGAAATTTAGCATAATAAAAGCTGAGCTCCAGAGCAGACATTTGCTGATTAGAAACCAAAGTGAAAAACCAATTTTACACGGCAGGGGACAAGACAGGCTTTTGCTTTTAGAACCCAAGTTTCATTTTCTGCCTATAAAATTATTAAAAAGTATCCCAAGCCTGAAGGAGTGAATAATTAGCAAGCACATGCTTGGGGGTATGGTAGCTCCTGAGCCAGAGCACACCAGGAAACTGATGGTTTTCCATAGACCCTCATGTAAGCTAATGTCTTTGCAAGCAAACTTATGGCTAGCCAAGTGAGGAAACTGCCAGCTTCCACAGCACACACATAAGCTGATGGCATTGTGAACCAGGCCAGGAAACTGCCATTTTCTTCCACATGTGCAAAACCACGTGTTCCCAACAGCTTGTTAGATTTCCAGCCAGGCAACCAATGGTTGGAACCAGCCCCATCTTTACACAAAGTAGAAATTAAGAACAAGAGAAAAAGGTTAATAGCAAAGAGTTAAGATTGTGGGGTGTGCATACCCCAATTTTTCCAGGATTAATTCAAGTCCCACTTTAGGGATACCAGTTGTAATAAGAGGTCATTTCCATGGTGTGACAGGCCACAAAGAAAGGATGTGCACCAAAGAATAACACTTTATTCAAATCCAACAGATTGTTATATCAGAAGCTTGACATCACATCCCAGGGGCTAATCCCAGACCTGTGTATCACCACATCCAAATTCATGGGCATAGACAGAGAGGTCCTATGACTCTCACTTGTGCCTCTGGAAAGCCCTGGCTGGAAATGTTAGCTCAACCTCACCTAAACCCAGATCAGACATGTCCACATAATATAAATAAATCATTGACAGATAAAGAAGAGATATCATTAGGAAGGAAGAATTGGTATAGATGTAAGATAAGAGATCAATGGTGGGCTGAAAAGCTTTAAGTTATCAACTTGACACAGATGATAAGACATAACCTTAAATGGGGAATTTTCTCTATCACATTGGCCTGTGGCCGTGTCTTGTTTGTTGAGTGATTTGAAAGACTAGAGCCCACCATAGGTAATGGGTGGTACCACACCTGAATGATAAGCCAGGAATTTATATATAAATAAGCAGGCTAAGCACAGGGCAGATGAGCAAGACAGTAAGCAGCATTCTTCCCTGGTCTATGTCTTAGTTTCTATTTTCAGGATCCTGCCTTGACTTCCCTCAGTGATGAACAATGACCTGGGAGATGTAATATAAAAGAAAGAAAGAAAGAAAGAAAGAAAGAAAGAAAGAAAGAAAGAAAGAAACTGTCCTCCCCAAGTTGATCCTCTGCTTTGTTTCTGTGATACTGGTCTTGGCTTTACTTGCGTTGATTTTATTTTATTTTAGTATTTATTTATTTATTTATTTATTTATTTATTTATTTATTTATTTGGTATTTTTGAGACAGGGTCCACATTTAGTCCCAGCTGGCCTGGAGCTCGTTCTGTAGAACAGGCTGGCCTTGAAATCATAGAGATCCACCTGCATCTGCCTCCCAAGTACTATGATTAAAGGCATGTGCCACCATGCCCGGCAACTGTGTTGATTTTTTAAAGGAAGTAGGCATGTAATTCAGTCTGCAAACTTGTTTGGCAGACTCAAGCCTCAAGATCTTAACCCGAAAGGGAAATAGGATTGGAGAAGAAAAGCAGGATTGGGTAAGAAAAATTGCATATATTCATCTCTTGCCTGTACAAAAACATACCACATCATCAGTGATTGATGTACCTTAGCAAAGAAAAAAAAAAAAAAACAACAAAAAAAGAATGTAAAAAGCTGTTCCAAGTAAACAAAATTAAGAAAGAAGCAAATGTAAATATTCTAATATCTTATTATTATTATTTTTCAGTCTTTTTGAGATAGGGTCTCTCCCTGTAGCCCCAGCTGTCCTGGAACTCACTCTGTAGACCAGGCTGGCCTTGAACTCACAAAGATCTGCCTGCCTCTGCCTCCCGAGTGCTAGGACTAAAGGTGTGTGCCATCACACCCATCTTCTAATATCTTATAAATTAGACTTCAACCTAAAACTAGTCATACACATTAGAGGAAAAAAATACACCAAGCAAATATAAAAATCCTAAACATAAATGCACAAGATATTGGGCCTCCAAATTTCACAAAAGAAACTCTATTAGATCTAAACACACACACACACACACACACACACCACACACACACACACACACACACACACACTGGTTTTAACAAAGTAATAGTGACTTCAATAACCCACAATCACCAATACACATGTTAGGCTGAAAAAAAAAAAAGAAAAAAAAACCCACTCTGGAGACGATTGACATCATACATGAAATTGACATATAAAATTTGCCACGAATTAGGACACAAAGCATTATTCAACAAATTTGGGAATACTGAGTCATCCTATAGCCCATTTGTCTACAAAGGAGTAAAGAAAGCTAGATATCAACCAAAAACATGGACAAGTATATACATTAATGGAAGCCAAAGAGCATAATGCTGAAAGATGATTAGATCATAGAAGAAATACACAGAGGAATCAAAAATTACCTGGAATGAATGAAAATGTAAACAGATCAAACATAAGTATATGGCAAAAATTGAAGGGATTCGGGAGAACTCCAAAGACCACATGAAGCACAGGTAGGTAGGTAGGAGCTGGGTGCTTCAGCAAGGCAAATTGTTGTTTGACTTAATCTAGTTAATCTAGTTGCCTTGACTTAATTGGCTTTTGTGGCTGTGGGGGCAGAGTTAACCTCCCAGCTGGTACAAAAAGTGAGGTTGTGTGAGTCTTGAGATCTGAGACCTCCTAAGACCACCTGAAGCAGAGGTACCTGGGTGCAGGCTAAAGAGCACACCATCAGGGGCTGGAGAGATGGTCTAGTGGTTAAAAGCACCGACTGCTCTTACAGAGGACCAGGGTTCGATCCCCAGCACCCACATGGCAGCTGAAAACCATCTGAAACTCCAATTCCAGGAGAACTCCAGTTCCAGGGGAATCCGACACCCTCTTCTGACCTCCGCAGCATTGCACAACATGGGTGCACAAACTTGCATGCAGACAGCACATTCATACACATACAGAAATAAATAACTTTAAAAATAAAAAAAAAAGCACACCATCTCCCCACCCCCACCCCCTGGCCAAATGGGATTACAAAGGCATCTAAAGGAAGCAAGTAAAACAAGCCTTCAACATAGTGAAGAGGCATTTGTGACTCACATCAGAATACAGGCAAGGAAAAGCCCATATGCCAAGAACACAAACAAGAGACAATATGGGAAAGGTTTAGGATAATCAAACAACAAGCTCTACCAACCCGGTGGAAGATTGCTACAGCGGGATCCCCCTGGGGATGGCCCAGGACACAGATATCAGAAACACAAAAGTGAACATACTTAAAGAAATGCAAGATTACAAAGAGCAAATCAAAGGATTAAGAAAAGAGAATGGAGAACTCAAGAAGGAAGTGGAAACACTGAAAAGTTCCGATGTTGAAAAAGGAAACCGGGCTGGAGAGATGGCCTAGCGGTTAAGAGCGCCGACCGCTCTTACAGAGGAGCCGGGTTCGATCCCCAGCACCCACATGGCGGCTGAGAACCGTCTGAAGCTCCAATTCCAGGAGAACTCCAGTTCCAGGGGAATCCGAGATCCTCTTCTGACCTCCGTGGCGTTGCACGACACGGGTGCACAGACTTGCATGCAGACAGTACATTCATACACATACAGAAATAAATAAAAAAAAATTAATAAAAAGAAAAAGGAAACCAAACAGGGAAGCAAAGAGCTACAGGAAAGGATTGAGGAGTACCAAAATGAAGTGGAAATACTTAGGAAATCAGAAGAGGAAATAAAAAAGGAAATCAAACCCTCATCTAATCAAGAGGAAAGGAATGGAAAAATCCTCAGAAGCAGAAAGGAGGACGCAGAACAAAGAATATCAGACCTGGAAGATAACACAGAACAACTAAAAACCTCAAGTAAAGATTATGAAAAATTTAAAAATACACAAAAGTTGAACAACCAGGAACTGTGGGACACTATGAGAAGATCAAGCATCTGCATCATTGGAATAGAGGAAGGAGAAGAATCCCAAGAGAATGGTATTGATCAGATCTTCAACAGAATAATAGATGAAAACTTCCCCAAACTAAACTAAAAAAAAAAAAAACAAACCAATACAAATACAAGAAGCACATAGAACTCCAAAGAAACAAGATTAGAAAAGAAACTCTCCACACCACATCATAGTTAAAATGCTAGGCACCCAAAACAAAGACAAAATCCTTAAAGCCACGAAAGAAAAACAAGTCACCTATAAGGGGAAACCTATCAGAATTACAACTGATTTCTCAATGCAAACTATGAAAGCAAGAAGAACGTGGAGCAAAGCATTCCCAGTGTTAAAGGTTAATAGATGCCAACCTAGGTTATTATACCCAGCAAAAATGTCAATTATAGTTGAAGGAGAGGGAAAAAAATCTTCCATGACATAAGCAAGATGAAAGAATACATGTCCAGAAAACCAACCTTTCAGAGAATACTTGAAGCAATTCAAAGGACAGAAGAAAGGTGCAATCATCCCCAGGCACCTAGAAAGAGAAATCAATAAAAGCATAACTACAGAAACAAAAACCTAAACCAAAACCGCAGATGGATAATAAGGCAAAAGGAAGTAACACAAACCTATCAGTCATAACCTTAAATATGAATGGATTAAACTCCCCAATTAAAAGGCATAGACTGGGAGATTGGATTAGGAAACAGAACCCATTGATATGCTGTCTACAAGAAACACATCTTACCTTCAAGGACAGGCACCACCTTAAAATAAAAGGATGGAAAAAATATTCCAAGCAAATGGAACCAAAAAGAAAGCAGGTGTTGCAATATTAATATCATCAATATAGACTTCAAAGTAAAAGAAATCAGAAGAGACAAAGAAGGCCATTACATTTTTATCAAAGGAACAATTCATCAAGAAGATTTCACAATTATAAATACATATGCTTCAAACTCTGGTGCACCAAACTTTATAAACACAATTCTCCAGGAGCACAATTCACACACTAACCCCGTTACACTCATAGTAGAGGACTTCAATACCCCACTGAGCCCTTTGGACAGGGCAACAGGGAAAAGTATTAACAGAGAGACACCTGAACTGAATGATATGCTACACCAAATGGACCTCATATACCTCTACCGAATATTCCACCCTAATACCAGAGAATACACTTTCTACTCAGCACCCCATGGAACATTTCCAAAATCGATCACATACTGGGACACAGAAGAAACCTCCACTAACACAAAAAGATTGAAATAATTTCATGCATTCTGTCAGACCACAGTGAAATAAAGCTCAACATCAACACCAGGATAAACCCTACCGCTTATGAGAACACATGGAGACTAAACAATACTCTCTTGAATAATGAATGGGTCTAGGAAGAGATAAAGAAAGAAATAAAAACATTCCTGGAACTGAATGACAATGACAATACAACAGAACAAAACATATGGGATACCTTAAAAGCAGTACTAAGAAGGAAGTTTATAGCCCTGGGTGCCTACATTAGAAAAACAGAAAGAGCACAAGTGAATGATCTACAACTGCAGCTAAAAGCACTCGAGAGGCAACAACAGATGAACCCTAAATGCAACAGACAGGAAGATGAAACAAAAATCATAGCAGAAATCAATGAAATAGAAACAAGGAAAACAATACAAAAAAAATCAATGAATCCCAAAGTTGGTGCTTTGAAAGAATAAACAAGATAGACAGATCTCTAACCCAGTTAACCAAAAGAAAGAAGGAACAACTCCAAATCAATGCAATCTGTGATGAAAAGGGAAATATCACAACAGACAAGGAAAAGATCCAGAAAATCATACGGGAATACTGCAAAAACCTATACTCTATCAAGTTTGAAAAACTAGAAGAAATGGATGAATATCTGAAATCCTGGGAATCACCAAAGCTCAACCAAGAAGAGATCAACAGCTTAAACAGACCCATAATTTATGAAGAAATTGAAGATGTAATAAGAAACCTCCCAACTAAAAAGAGCGCAGGCCCAGATGGTTTCATGGCAGAATTCTATAAAACAGTTCAAAAAGACCTACAACAATTATTAGTGAAACTGTTTAGAAGGATACAAACAGAGGGAATTCTCCCAAATCCTTCTATGAAGCCAGCATCACTCTATTACCAAAACCAGGCAAAGATACAACTATAAAGGAGAAGTATAGACCCACCTCCCTAATGAATGCAGATGCCAAAATTGTAAACACTATACTGGCAAATCGTATACAGACTCACATCAAGAAGATCATCCATCATAACCAAGCTGGATTCATACCAGAGATGCAGGGATGGTTCAACATATGAAAATCAATAAATATCATCAAGCACATAAATGGAATGAAAGACAAAAACCACACCATCATCTAAATTGTTGCTGAAAAAGCCTTTGACAAAATCCAGCATCCCTTCATGTTAAAGTCCTAGAGGGAATTGGATTGTAGCGATTATTCCTCAATGTAATCAAAGCCATATACAGGAAACCCACAGCCAATATCATCCTAAATGGGGAAATGACAGAGACATTCCCTTTAAAGGTAGGAACTCAGCAAGGCTACCCACTGTCACCACTCTTCTTCCATATAGTGCTTGAAACACTTGCTAGAGCAATGAGGCAAGAAAATGACATTAAAGGAGTACTACTTGGAAAAGAAGAAGTCAAGCTATCCCTATTTGCTGATGATATGATTGTTTACTTGAGCGATGCTAAAAACTCCACCAGAAAACTCCTAGAAACAACAGCTTCAGCAAAGTGACAGCATACAAAATTAACCTAAAAAAAATCAGTAGCTGGGGCTGGAGAGATGTCCTAGCAGTTACGATCGCCAACTGCTCTTGCAGAGGACCCAGGTTCAATCCCCAGCACCCACATGGAGGCTGAGAACCATCTGTAACTCCAATTCCAGGAGAACTCCAGTTCCAGGAGAATGCAACGCCCTCTTCTGACCTCTGCAGCATTGCACAACACAGGTGAACAAACCTACATGCAGACAATACGTTAATACTCATAAAATAAATAAATAAATAAATAAATAAATTTTTAAAAATCTATAAAAAAAAAAAAAACAGTAGTTTTTCTTTACCCCAACAACAAGCAACTGGAGAAGGAATTCAGTGAGTCCTTCCCACTCACAATAGCCTCAAAAACAATAAAATGCCTAGGAACAAACCTAACCAAAGACACCAAAGATCTCTACAACAAAAATTTTAAACCCTTAAAGAAAGAAATTGAAGAAGACATCAGAAAATGGAAAAACTTCCCATGCTCATGGATTGGGAAAATCAACATTGTAAAAATGTCCATTCTACCCAAACTCTTGTATAGATTTAATGCAATCCCAATTAAAATCCCCAAGAGTTTCTTCACAGGCTTGGAAAAAAGTCATTAAATTCATTTGGATAAACATAAGACCCCGAGTAGCCAAAACAACCCTGGGTGAAAAGAGCAACACTGGAGGGGGGGGGATCTCTATACCAGACTTCAAACTATACTACAGGGCTATAATCATAAAAACAGCCTGGTACTGGCAGAAAAACAGACCCATTTACCAATGGAATAAAACTGAAGATCCAAACTTGAGCACATACAATTTCAGCCATCTCATATTTGACAAGGAGTCCAAGAAGACACGATGGAGAAAAGACAGCATCTTCAGCAAGTGGTGTTGGCAAAACTGGATCACCACTTGTAGAAGAATGAAATTAAACCCCTACCTCTCGCCCTGTACAAAAATCAACTCCAGATGGATCAAAGACCTCAACGTGAAACCCTAAACTCTGAAGGCAATAGAAGAAAAAGTTGTCAGCAGACTATTAGACATAGGCAGCGTAGGAAAAGACTTCCTAAATCAGACAACAGCTGCACAAGAATTAAGGTCGACAATTGACAAATGGGACCTCATGTAACTCAAAAGCTTCTGTACATCAAAAGAAACAATCAAGGAAGTGAAGAGAAATCCCACAGAGTGGGAGGAAACCTCCACTGCAGATACATCTGACAAAGCATTGATTTCCAGAGTATACAAACTACTCAAAAAACAAAGAAGAAAGAATACAAATGAATCACTCAAAAGATGGAGTGAAGAACTGAATAGAGACTTCACAGAGGAGGATTTAGAGATGGCCAAGAAACATCTTAAAAACTGTTCAACGTCACTAATACTTAGGGAAATGCAAATGAAAACCACTTTAAGATATCATCTCACTCCAATAAGACTGGCCAGGATCAAGAAAACAAATTATACCAAGTGCTGGAGAGGTTGTGGGGAAAGGGGAACACTCATCCACTGCTGGTGGAATTGTGAACTCGTTCAGCTACTATGGAAAGCAATGTGGAGAACCCTTGGAAGACTTGGAATGAAATTGCCACCCAACCCAGCCATAACACTCCTACGCATGTACCCCCAAGACTCACCCCACTGCAGAGATACATACATGGCCGTGTTTATTTCAGCTCTCCTCACAATAGCAAGGAGCTGGAACCAGCCCCTCAACTGATGAGTGGATAGAGAAAATCTGGTAAATCTACACAATGGAGTTCTATGCAGCAGTAAAGAAAGACATCATGAGCTTTGTAGGAAAATGGCAGGAGCTAGAAGACATTGTGCTGAGTGAATTAACACAGTCCCAGAAAAACAAACGATGAATGGTATCCCTCATCTGTGGATGCTAGTGTCAATTACCTAGTTTTAAGTATTTCTTGTGCACGGCCCCTTGAGCTTTTGTCCAAGCAGTTGGGAGTGATGCACATTGGAAACAACAACAGCAACAACAGAAAGGACTGCATCAAACAACTGACTGAAACAGTGAACTTCTGCTCAAAATAGTCAACTTCCACATGGCAAATATTGAGAAAGACTGAGAAAGAGATGAGAAGCATGTTTGGCAGAATGCATGAGCTCTGGTGGGGTGGGGGAATAGGGTGGGGGACACGGGTCTAGATTTGATAACCTTGTACAAAATATATATTAAAAATAAATAAATGTAAAAAAAATAAATAAAAATAAATAAATAAAATGAAGGGATTCATATGAGGGAAATTTATGGCATTATGTGCCTACAACAAAAAATTAGATACATTTTAAATGAATAAATTAATGTTCCACCAGAAGGTTTTGGAGAATCAAGAATAAATACCTAAAAAGATCTGATAGGAAAATATAAACCAAATGAAAGCCAAGTTTAATGAACTACAAAAAAAGAAAATGGCGCCCCCAAAGTCAATGAAATGAACAATTGTTTCTTTGAAAATATTACTTATATATACAAATATTTAGCAATATTATCTAAATTAAAGAAAAATGGTAGAAATTAATAAACTCAGATATGAAAGGGAAATACTGCAGTGCCTCTGAAGTAATCCAGAATTAGAGAAAAAAAAAACACTTTAAAATTTAAATAGGAAAATTTTAAATTAATGAACTGTTTTCCGGATATGTACAGTCTGCCACATTGATATCAAAATTAGATAAATATTTCAAGAGACACATAACAGCCAAAGAAAGAGATGCAGTAATTACAACTCTCCCAACTAAAAAGTTGACATTACTAGATGAATATAACCCCAAATTCTTAAATTTCAAAAAACAAATACCAATACTCCTCAAGTTATTCAATAAAATAGAAAAAGGAATGCTTCCAAATTACTCCTATGAGGTCAGTATTACTGTGATTCCAAAAGCTCAGACCCAATAAAAAAGAAAATTAAAGGCCAATTTTTCTCATAGGAAAAGCAAACCAACCAACCAACCAACCAACCAACCAACCAAACAAACAAACAACTGACTGCAGAAAAACATCAAAAAGTTTATCTACAATGATCAAGTTTTTTTTATCCCAGAGATACAGGGATGTTTCAATACAGATAAATTGATGCATGTGATACACCATATAAAGAAACATGGCCATAAAACACATGACCATCTCATTAGTTGCAGAAAAACCCTTTGTCAAAATTCAATATCCTCTCATGATAAACCTCATAGAGAAATATATAGATACAGGGACCATATAACAACATAATGAACACAATATGAAACAAGCCCACAGCCAACATCCTAATAAAGAATGAAAAAACTCAAAGCATTCTCAATAAAATCAAGAATAAGACAGAGATATCCACTCTTTCTACCCTGGTTTAATATAGTACATAAACTCTTAGCTGGAGCAATAAGTTAAATAAAGTTTAAAAATGAGATACAGATTGGAAAATAAGTGAAAGTTTGCTTATTTGCAGATGATATGATTTTTTATATCAAAGGCCCAAAAATTTCAGCAGAAAATTCCTAGACATGATAAAATTATTTAGCAATATAACAGTATAGCAAACTAATGGAAAAATTAGTAGTCTTTCTATATGCTGACAATAAATTCACCAAGAAAGAAATCAGGTAAATGATATCATCCCCAATATATTTAAAGTCATTGGACTAAATCTAACCAAGGAAGTAAAGAATTTGTTTCAAAAAATTCTAAGTCATTGAAGTAATAAATTGAAGATACCAGAGAATGGAAAGACCTTGGATGCCTGTAGAAAGTAGGGCTAATACTGCGAAAACAATCATCACAAATTCCATGCAATATCCACTAATATTTCAACATATATCTTCACATATTTTTAAATCTCAAATTTTATATGAAAACACAAAAGTATATGACAGTCTAAATAATCCTTAGCAGTAAAGTAATTATTGAATGCATTAACACCCTTGACTTAAAATTATGCTAAAATCTACAGTCATAAAAATAGCATGATACTGACTTAAATCAGTCACATTTATCAGTGGGATGGAATTAATGATCTAAATTTAAGTCCATGAATTTACAGTGTCCTTATTTTATAAGAATTTACATGAATTTACAGTGCCCTTATTTTAGAAGAAAGACAGTCTTTTCAGCAAATTATGCCAGTTCAACTGGATAGCCACATGCAAGAGAAAGGACAAATTCAACCCCCAATTGGTCACAGACCTAATACTACAAATCTAACTGAGTAGAAATTTAAGAATACACTGGCAGCCAGGCGTGGTGGCACACGCCTTTAATCCTAGCACTCAGGAGGCAGAGGCAGGCAGATCTTTGTGAGTTCAAGGCCAGCCTGGTCTACAGAGTGAGTTCCAGGACAGCCAGAGCTACAGGGAGACCAAAACCAAAAAAAACAAAAAAAAAAAAGAAAAACACTGGCACTTATAGGCACAGGAAAGGGCTTTTTGAGCAGGATTCCTATTGTACAAGAACTAATTCCAGAATTTTACAAATGTGACCTCATGAAACTGTCAAGTTTTGAAAACTAAGGTCACCATCATTTGAGTGAAGAGGTGTTGCCTTATGGTGATCTTCCTCCCTGCTCCATGAGTGGGATCTCTGTAGATCTCCCACCATGGCCCACCCAGGCTGGTGCACTGAGTATCATGGCCCACCCGGGCTGGTGAACTGAGTATCATGCAGCAGCAGGGAGGGCAAGGGAGAAGGTTCTGAGAGCCCGTGGAGAGATGAACCCCATAATGGGCTGGGAGAAATTTCATGGGGGGTACAACTCAGTTTTATTGGCAAAAGTCAGTGCCTTTTAATACTAAAACTACCATGCTTGAAGGTGGAAATGGGGGTCAGTGGGAGTGTGGCAGAGCCAAGGAGGTGCAAGCCATCATGACTCCTCCTGGGGACAACAAAACTTCCAGGTATGTATTGAAAAGTAGGAAGTGTGACATTTTCTTTGCCCGGTACTTCAAAGGATGGCCTTAGGATATGAAATCTCACTTCAGTGAGCAGATCTGCGCATCCTGGCGCTAAAGCAGATGGTGAACACGGACCGCATAGTGCTTGAGCCAAGCAGAGTCTCATCATGACACCCCCTTTTTTTTCTATTAAAATGGGGCACTGTTGCATTTTTCTCCAGGGGATACTCAGGCATGGCCTAATACTGGACTAGGACACTTTGGGCTGTAACTTCAGCGAGATTATTAATTCGGTTTTTAACAAACTGGAAAACTCCTAAGGTTGTGCTTGGTCCTAAGAAAAGGGAGTATTTAGGTGGCCTGAGAGTTGGGGTTCACTCCTAGAGGGACTTTGGGTGGGGACAGCAGAACCAGGAGACAGATAATAGGGAGATTTTCCAATAACCCAGACACATTGACATGAAGGTAAAATTTTTCCTCCCCCCAAGACATAGACATGAAAGCACCATTTTTCTTCATAAAAGCAACATTTTTTTTTCTCCTAGAAACAACATTTTTCTATACCAAAGACATACAGGCATTACTTGAGCCCCATCTAACATAGATAGTGATTTTAGTTGTACCCCCAAAATCTCAAGTTTGACTGGAAGAGCATGTACATATAATAATATTGATGGAATAAAGTCTAGTCTGCCATAGGTCGTGAATTCACAACTATTTTTTTGGCCTCTGGCACATTTTTTTTTCATTAGTGAGTAGCTCCTAGGCTTTGAAGAGGAGGGGGTAGGGGTGAATTGAAAGCAGAGTAATAAATTCTTTTGTTGATGTGGCACCCTGAACCTTGCAGTTCATCCCAACTTTTCCTCCCGGGAAGTTGGCAGCTCATCCAGGGGTATTTACTGTAATTTTTACTGTTGAAATGTAAATAGTGAAAGCATAGGCACTTAAGCAAACATTATTTATTATACCAGGTTGTGTTGTGGGCATAGTATAGACGGTTAGAAATACCATTATTCTTTACATTAGAGTGTTTTTTCTAGAAATAATACTGGCTATCATAAATACATTTTAGGGGATAAATGGATGAAGGTTTATCAAAGTCCTTTCAAATATGTGTTTGAAAAATAAAATAATGTACCAATTTGGTATTTGGGGTTTTTACCCATGGCCCTCTAATAGTCTTGTAGCCTTGATAGATTTGTTGGGCCTGAAAATAAAAGACACATATTTTTTCTTTACTGACACCAGTTGGTTATTGGGGTAGGCCAGGTGGAACTGGTTTTATTTTTAGTAAGATTTTCCAGTAAAGACAGGTATTTTGTACAGTTTAAATGGTTTATATCCAATTTTGAAGATTTTTTTTCTATTTTGTTTTATGATGGAGCAAGCATCAGTAGTTCTTGTTTTAATTATAACTATTGTGAACTGTTTTCTAGGGTTTAAAGCCTTTTTGAGGCTTAGTATTTTACCTGGCTTTGACACTTTTTAATAGATGTTTTGGGGAAATAAAAGTATCCCTCAAAGAGATCTCATGTCTCTTAGTCCAAAGAAGAAGGTAAGCATGTCTGGTAAGGAGTTACTGTTATAACAATTAACTACTATCCCAGAGAGATGTTGAGTGGAGAGGTTTATTATTTTTTTTCTGTATTTTGGAGGGAATCATATTAATTTCTTCCTTTTTATTTTAGGAAAA
The DNA here is from genome assembly GCA_009823505.1 of Rhizomys pruinosus. Taxonomy (NCBI): domain Eukaryota; kingdom Metazoa; phylum Chordata; class Mammalia; order Rodentia; family Spalacidae; genus Rhizomys; species Rhizomys pruinosus. The sequence continues at coordinate 5,234,623 of VZQC01013302.1, forward strand.
TGGATAAGACGTTTACATTTTTAAAGACAATTTTATGACATACCCACACAGGAACCAGGATTGAGAGGTCCATTGTTGATTAAGAGGTGAAATCCAGTTTTTTAAGGTGAAGTTATCTTATAGATAAAAAGAGACTTTACAGATAACATCACAGAAAGACATAGGGAACACTGGTATACATCAATGTCAAAGCTGTCACCAGAAATCTAGTATGTAAGGAGTAAAAAATAATAACAACTTGTATTTCCAATTGCTTTAAATGTGACTATTCTTTTATGTTAATATTTGACCAATTGTTAATTAACATAAGTAATTTAGTTTAACACCATATACTGTGTAAATAAATTATAGCACCATACACTGTGTAAATAAATTTTGGATAAAAAGTAAATATTAATTTGATAAATTTTGACTAAATATACAATTAAATTATTTGATAAGGATTTGATCCTGAAGAAAGAATGTTTATGTATGTGATTTTAAGTTTTGTTTATTACAATCTCTAGATACATTACTTTAAGGTATAAACTTTGTAAAGTGGGTTTTACAGATCCCTGAAAGTGATTGTAACCAGTAGATGACAGTATATCCCCAGTAAAACTCTGAATTGTTGTATTTTGTAAAATTTTGATACTTACCCTTAATAAATTAATGTGTTTACTAGTTGTTTAAATATATTAACAGACCTAAGTTAGGGGAAAAAATGGCTAATCTTAGTATTAGAGTTAGCCTTTACTGAATTTAAACAGAAGGTTTAGCTAGGCAGTAAAAAATCACAAGTTAATCTTAAAACCATAACCTTGGAGTATTTTTACCTGAGTATTTGATAACTAACCAATAGTTAATAAAGTACACTTTATTAGAGGTAAAGCTTTTTGTCAGACTGGGATGACCTGAAAATCGCCATACAAATCTGCCTGTTTTTGTTTTTAGAGTGTGAAATTAAAAAAAAAAAATGTTGTTATTTTAGATTGATTTTAAAAGGCAGTAAAAGACAAACATTATCTAGGATGACTTGTTACTTAAGCTGCCATGTTTTCAGCTCAGTGGTAGGTCACGATTCACGTGGTTTACTAACTGGTAAACAATCTTTTTCCTGTAATAATTTTTTTTCTTTTAAATAGATTAAATAGAGCCTAAAAGATGAAAACACATTTGAAAGAATCCAAAATTGCCTAGGGCTTTTTAAATTAATTAATTGTGCACATTTTTACTTAAAGATGCCTCAGGGTATCCATGTATCAGATTTAAAAAATTAGATCTACATAGCATGCTTGAGATAGAATTTAACTTAGTAGATTTTTATCAAAAATTGAAATTTCTTTGAATGGCCATATCTGTGAGTTCAAGGCCAGCCTGGTCTACAGAGTGAGTTCCAGGACAGCCAGAGCTACAGGGAGACCCTGTCTCAAAAAAAAAAAAATAAAATAAAATAAAAAAATAAAAATCATTGTGAGATAAAAATTGCTATGCAAGGAATAGTAGAATTAAAAACCAATTTTGAAGGTGAAAAATAAGAAAAGCACAATAAGGTTTGAAGGTAGTTAATTTGAACACATAATCCCTATGTGTTTTTAGGAACCCTGTGTGAGAAAGAAAACGATTAAATCCTTGGAAGTTTGGTGAGTAGTTGGAGTCAACCTGAAAAAGGAATACTTTAATTTTTTAGCATTGAGAGACAAAGAAAGGGAGATTTTTCTTGGAGTGCCTGGAATTTTGAACAAAAAGAAGTTAAATAGTGAGGGTTTTTTTGAAAAGTTTCACAAAGGGGTGAGTTTTGGGTTTGACATGCCAGGAGTTATAATTTTCAGCACGGGGGAGCTGTGGGGCCATTCGCCCTGCCCTGTGGCTTTTTATTTTTAGTTATTTCTGTGGGCTGCGAGGGCCCACCTCCACCTTCCTCAGAGATCATACACTGGCAGCTCCCAGGAGCTTAGTGGGCCCTGGCTGTAGGGCCACGTGGTTGTAGGGTCATGCATACCTGTTTCCTCCTGCCCACCGTGGGACCTGTGGTCTTTTTGGGCCCCTGCTCTAGGCTTCACAAGTCTGGGTCCCATCCCGTGACATGGTTGGTTTTGGCTTCTGTCTCTCTTGAGCCAAAATTATCAGGCTAGTGCCCTGCTATAGCTGGGTGTTGCCTCACTTCTCTTGGTCTAGGAGTCTAGCTAATGTGTGTGTGTGGGGGGGATTACTTACGATGGAAAAGAGAAGAAATGCTAGTCAATAAAAAAAAAAAAAAAACTTAGGGCCTGGAGAGATGGCCTAGTGGTTAAGAGCACCAACTGCTCTTGCAGAAGACCCGGGTTCAATCCCCACACCCACATGGAGGCTGAGAACCGTCTGAAACTCCAATTCCAGGAGAACTCCAGTTCCAGGGGAATCCGACACCCTCTTCTGACCTCTGAGGCATTGCACATGACACGGGTGCACAAACCAACATGCAGACAGTACATTCATACACATAAAAAAAAAAAATACAAACTTAAGGGCAGAAAGTTCTTGTCAGTGCATGACCAAGCAGGCAGACTAATTCATTTAATGGATCCCTTATGTCAGCAGGAACCCAAAGTTAAAGGTGAGAAAAAAGAGAGTTTGTCTCCCTCCAGAATCTCAGAGGGACAGATACACAGCTGCCTGTTACCCAAGTCCCCTCTGGATGAGGAGGGTTTATCTTTCCTTCTCTGAACCCTTCAAAAATATTTCTTGCCACATGATCCAGCACCAGTTGTTGCCTTATAATGTTCATCCTCCTAGCTCTGAGAGTGGCAGACTTTGGTAAATCTCCCATCATGGCTTGACCAGCCAAGGGCACTGATTATCATGCATCACCAGGGAGGGGAAGGAAAAAGGTTCTGAGAGCCTGTGGAGAGGGGAACCAAAAAATAGGTTAGGAGAAATTTCATGGGGAAATAACTCAGTTTTATTGGCAAAAGTCAGTGCCTTTTATACTAAAACTACCATGCTCCAGGGTGGAAATGGGTATTGGTGGTGGCTGTGTGGGAGAGCCAGGGATGTGTGAGCCATCATAGATCCTAGCCTGTCCAATGAAACATCCAGATGTGTATTGATATGTAGGAAGTGAGACATTTTCTCTGCCCACTACTTCAAAGGAAGACCTTGGGATTTGAAATCTCACTTCCCCAAGCAGGAGATTTGCCCATCCAGGCTCCAAAGAGGAAGTCCTCAAAGAACTGTTGGGATGGTGGGTGTGTATCCCTGTAGAGCTCCAGCCAAGCAAATTCTCATCCTGACAAAGAGGTAACCTTCATAATAGGGGAAATGACTTAACATATTTCCTGTGACAGAGGGAACATATCTAAAATATAAAGATCTCAAGAAAATAAAAATAAACAAAAGAAAAACATTGATCTGGGACAAGGTGTAGTATAGGATATTCTGAAAAGATAAAATGAAAATAACTGAGAAATAACTACACCATCTTACCCCACTCAGAGTAGCTAAAATTCAAAGAAAAAAAAACAGTTCTTGTGAGGATGTAGGTGCAAAGAGGGGTAAATTTATCCATTTTTAATAGGATTACAAGCTTCTGCAGCCTCTAAGAACATAAATGTGCTGATTCCTCTTAATTTCCTAATTTTACAAATTGATCTACTATATGACTCAGCCATGACACTTTGTGCATATTCTCAAAAAAGCTGCATACACTTCAACAGAGATAATTTTATTAACCATGTTCATGTTTGTAATCATTGCTGCCATTTTCACAATAACCAGGGAATAGACAAATTAGATATCAAGTAACCGAAAATGAATAATGAAACTATCATACATTTAACAGTGGAATATTATTCCAGCTGTCAAAAACTGAAAAAAAAAACTTCATGAAACTCACAGGTAAATGGATGGACTCAGAAAAAAACATCATGAGAAAGGTAATCAGACTCAGGATACCTAATGTAGCATTCGCTCTCTCCTAGATGGTTGCTAGCTTTCAATTCTAAGATATAAATGTCTTAATAGTATTATTTTCTAAGCAGAGGTAGTATTAAATAAATTGTTGCTGGTTCTTTGCTATACTCATAGATTAATGCATCTCTCAGCTCTCAATGTAAAAGCTTCCTTATCAAGCAGAATGTTATTGTCACAGAAACCAACAACTAATGAATGTACACAGAATAAGAGATTCCATAATAATTAACCCTGAATTAGCCACATATATTAAACTCCTGACTCCATAGAACTAGGTATGAAAACAATAGAGGTGGCAGACATATTTTAAGAGCAGAAGTGCTAGAAAGCAGATTTCCAGACTACTGTGAAGCTAGACATGTGAATTTACAGCAATGATTTCAGCATGCCAAAGTACTGCATAAACTCAAGCCAGAAAAAATTCTAGCATGAACATGGGAGGTAAGAAATTCCTACCATACCTGAGGAAGTATTGGCAGCTGATGGCTGTTAGAAGGGTCAATATCAGACTTGCTTAAATGTGAGAAGCTTGATAAATTGAAAAAGGCCCAGGAAATAAATTTACACAAAAGGGCATATAGGGATACAAAACAAATTTTTTAAACAAATTTGACTTTATATGTGGAGCATTAAGAAGAGTGCACATAGAGGAGGGAGTCTAAATGTAATAAAATACATTGTACGAAATTTGCAAAAATCATTTCAAAAAGTACAAAAAGAAAAGGAAGAAAAGAGAAAGTAATCCTATCATATCTGAGAAAATATTGGGGACCAATACTTCTGGAACGAAGAAAGTCAGTCTTTTTTTTAAGGGTTTGACACTTGGTAGTTTAACTAGTATCTACAGGATTTATTCACACTGAAGGAAATTTAGGTACACAAATTTGACTCTATGGATATATATATATATATATATATATATATATATATATATATATATATATTTGTATATTATAGACTACATGAAATCAGGTGTAGAGTGGAGTGGAGTGGAGTGGAGTTTAGCATGCAGCAGTTGCATAGAGTGGAGACAATCTAAATTCAATCTAAATATATGAAATTCTCAGAAATTCAATAATGATAATGAAAAATTCATTAAGTTAAATAAATTTTAGAACAAACAATTCAGCAAAAATATAAATAATTGTATCTCTGAATGAAACATCTCAGCAGTAAATTAGATGAAACAAACTTTTACAAAAATAAAGAGAAAAACCAACCAGCATTTGAGAATGAATACTCCACTGTTTTGTTTGGGTATTTGTTTTGTTGTTTTTGTGGTGATGCTTTAACATATATATATATATATATATATATATGTGAAATTAGTAATTATATAATATATTCTATATTATGTATTGCATATTATATTTATATATTATATATTAAATAATTATTATACTAGTATTTATTACTAGAATGTATTGGTTTTGTGGTGGGTTTACATATATATACATATAAGTATATATTATACTATTATATATTTTACTAATATATATATATATATATATATATATAATACTGGTACATATTACTAGAATAGAATTACACTTGAATCAGTGCTTGAGTAATTTAACAGCATATTATTAAATTCTTAATTTGCTAAATAAATCACATGGCATGTTAGAAAACTACTTCCACCAACAAAATAAAAATAGAGTATGTTGAAACACACATATCAATCATTTATAGTTGAAACTCCAAATGCATAAGGAAGGGAGCTGGGTATTTGACTGAGTGGTGGAACATTTCCTTAAATAATAGGAGACCCTAGATTTATGTCCACTACTGGTAAAAAAAAATAACCAAAGACAAAATAAGAAAAAACTGAAACAAAAAAGTAAGAAAAATCTAACTAGAAATACTTAATGGTATAACTCACGGAGTTCATTTGAAATAATAGCTTTCAAAGAATAGCATAATAACAATTATTGTAGTAGATACAAATGAAGTAGATTATAAGAAAACACAATGAAAATCATAAGCCTAAGATAGTTTAAACATTAATAAAAGTGAAAATACCTCTTCCATTAAAAATGGATGAAGTAGTTCTTTGAGTTTTCTGTTAATATTACAAAGTATGACACAAAAGCAACTAGAGGAAGAAATTGTTTCTTTGAGGTTATAGTCCATGCTTGAGGGTTGTCAGTGTAAGTATTCAAGGCAGTATTGGAGAACACTATGGAGTTTGAATGCAACAGAAAGCATGCTTAACTACATGTGCAAAGAATAAGGTAGTTAAAAACGTCTATAATAGCAGAGCCAGATATGAATTTATGCAGAAAAAGGGTCTGAATTCCAGTGCCTCTTAGGTTTAGTTTAGATGAAAACAACAACAACAACTATATCTTATTTAAATTGTCCTTTGATCCTCTGCTATATACCTTGTAAACAGACCAAAATTTATTGCTAATTGTTCCCCAAGCATTCCTTTCATCGCATTCCTTTCATTCCTCAATAACTGGATAGAGTCCATCTTCCAGGTGAATAAAAACTTCAGGAGTTGGAAACACAGGGCTGTTTGTTCAAAGTAACAGAAAATCTCCTAGTCCCCAAATTCTTTAACATTAAATTGTCCTGGGTATAAAATTTTGTTATTATATACAGCATGAGCCCTCATCTGTGCCCATCCCTAGCCATCCATTAAGGTCATAGCAAGCCAGGAGCTTGAAGCAGAAACCACAGGAAAACATTGCTTAGTGTCTCATTCTCTGACAATGCCCAACTTGTTTTGTATAGATCACAGGCCTGTCTTCCTTGCTGGGCCTTCTTATATCAATCACTAATCAATGCAATCTCTCAAATACAGAAATGGGGAAATCTGATATGGGAAATTGCTTTATTGAAATTCCCTCTACAAGGCTGACTCTAAGTTGTGTCAAGTTGAAAATAAATGCCTGATCACAAAAAAACTATAAACATGAAACAAGAGAAAATTATAATAAATCTTATAGAAATAGAATTATAAGAGAATCCTATGAACTAGTGACTCCAACAATAAAACACTTCAAAGGAATAAATAGTATCTATATTAACAAATGTGGCAAGATGGAAACATGATGAAGCAGAAAATATGAATAGAACTATAAATAATAAAGAGAACACAAAAAACATCTTGTTTTTCCACTTTCTAAATTTTTGTTAAATTTTGTGTATTTCATACAATATTTCTTAATCAAACTTGGACATATTCCCTCTTCCATGCCCCCACTCCACCAGAGCTTGTGTGTAGTTCCATACATGTCTTGCATCTTTTTTTTTTCAGTTTTCCTTTTAATATTATATTGAAGTTTTGTCCATTTCATACTTCACTTTTCAGTTTAACCCAGACTCATTTCTGCCTCTATTCCCACTGCCCCTCCCAAGTTCATCTAGTCTGCCATACATGTCCTGTATCCCCTTCTGAGTCTTTTCAAAGTTTTTCAAAGCAGAGGATTATTTTTGGGGGGAGATGAAGATCTCTACTGCTTCAGTCAGTTCCCTGCCCTATTTTTTTTTTTTTTTTGCTGTTGTTGTTTCCTCCAATACTTACTGTGTCAACATATGCATTTATATATGTCACATATGTACAAAAATTATGTCATCTGAAAATAAACTGTATGTTATTTCCAAATCATATTTTGGGATTCAGATTTTTCCTTTTTAATTTTATATTGCTTTAAAACATGCAAGCATACCTTCAACGCTTCTACCAAATTATAAAGTCTGAAAATAAGTAGTAGGTTAGTTCTAGAGCCCATTAAAGTATTCACATTCTAAGAGCACAGTTGGTTTTAGATAAAGAGAAATATAACATTAATGTTACTCAGTTTGATTTACAAGTAGGTACTTGGTGGGGCAGGAGAGATGGCCTAGCGGTTAAGAGAGCAGAACGCTCTTGCAGAGGACCTGGGTTCGATACCCAGCACCCACATGGCAGCTGAAAACCGTCATTTACTCCAGTTCCAGCAGAGTCCAATGCCCTCTTCTGACCTCTGTGGCATTGCATGACACGGGTGCCCAGATCTACATGCAGACAGTACATTCATACACATACAAAAATTAAAAAAAAATTTGAAAGAAAAGAAACTTTTCCCTGCATTTATGTCTTATATGTTGCTGCCTATGTTTTCTTCTATCACTTTCAGAGTTTTGGGTTTCCTGTTGAGGTCTTTGATCCATTTGGAGTTGATTTTTGTGCAGGGTGAGAGATAGGCATGTGGTGGTTTGAATGAGAATGTCCCCCATAGCCTTCAAGTATTCAGACATTTTGTCCCCAGTTGGTGGTGTTGTTTTGTGAGGTCTTAGAAGGTATGGACATGCTGGAGGAAGTACATCACTGGGGGCAGGCCTAGTGATTCCAACAAGCCATGCAGTCTCCTGTGTCTCTCACTCTGCTTCCTTGCTCACTGGAAGATGTGAACCTCAGGTTTCTGCTTTAGCTCTTGCCACCATGCCTCCACACCACAATGGATTCTAATTCCCTTGAAACATCAATAGTAAGCTCAAACAAACTGTTCCTTTTATAAGTTCCCTTTGTCATGGTGGTTTTATCACACCCACAGAAAAGCGAATAATACAGTTTTGGGTACCAGGAGTGGGGAGTTGGCTGTGAAGAACCTGACCATGTGGGTGTCCAGAGAAATGTGGAAGACTGGAACTTTGGGGTAGAAAATCTGTTGATTGCTGTAAGCAGAGCCTAATGAGCCTTTCTAGTAGAAGACTAGAAGAAAGCATTGCTGAAAAACATGTATTTCTGAGGAAAAAAAAAAATAAAAAAAAAAAAAAAAAGACTTAAGCAGCAACTGGGATATTTCATCAAAGAGTCTGGCTGGAGTTTGCCCACAGCCCAAATGCTTGCCTGAGGCTAAGTTGAAAAGCAATGGACTAATTTCTTTGGCAGAGGATATTTCAAGACAGCCTAATATACAAATAGTGATGAGACTATTAATGGTGAATATTATACAGATCTACAGTGAAAAAGAGCAAATGGGGCAGAAAGAAATGCAGAATGTACAGTTTGGATTAGAAAAGTGCACTAGGGAGAATAATGTTGGAACCAAGGTATGTGAAGAAGAGGATCCCTTTGATAAAGAGATTAAAGTGATTAAGGAGAGGCCTAGAGATTTACAAGTAAACAACGGAAACAGTACCTTCACAGCAAGACCACACCCAGCTAAGACTCCAACTTTTGAAAGAAAAATACTGAAAGTGCAGAGAAAAGTTGCAAATGTGGTTGAAGTAGGCCAGGGTCAATCCCAAACTTAAAGCCAAATTCCTGGAAGTTTGGCAGTTTCATTAACATGGTGCTGGCTTTAGAGGTGTGAAGGAAGCAAGACTAAAGGGTTCCTCAGTTCTCCCTCTGCAGTTTCAGAGAGCCACAGAGGCCAGGCAGAGTGTAGCAGGGGTGTCCCTGCATAAAGAAGGCCCTGATAGGACATTGTGTGAAGCTGTGAAGGTGAAGCCTGGCTGGCAGCAGAGAGCCCAAGAAGATATTCAAGATGCCAGAGCTATGAGATATTTGTCAAGGAGAGCTGAATACAGGGAGTATTACCAGTCTAAGAAAGAGATGTATGCTGCACAGAAAGCTGGAATAGCTGAGGCATCTAAGCCCTTTAGAAGTAAAGTCCCAGAAGTTGCACATGGAGCTACTGGAGTTGGTGTTTGCCCTGATGGTTTTTGGTCTTGTTTTGGTATATTATTTCCTCACTACGCCTCTATTCCTCCCATTTGGAATGGGACTGTGTATTCAATTCCACTGTATGTTGGGAATATGTAATTTATCTTTCAATTTTATAGGAGCTTGCAGTTAAGAGATTGGCAGCAGTGGATGAGTGTTCCCCTTTCCCCACAACCTCATCAGCATTTGGTGTCTTTTGTTTTCTTGATCTTGGCTAGTCTTTTTGGAGTGAGATGATAACTTAGTGTGGTTTTACTTTGCATTTCCTTTATTATTAATGATGCTGAACACTTTTTAAGATGTTTCTCAGTCATCTTTACTTCCTTACAGGTGAAATCTCTCTTTAGCTCTTTACTCCATCTTTTGAGTAGGTCATTTATTTTCTTTCTTCTTTGTTTTTTAAGTAGCTTATATATTCTGGATGTTAGTGCTTTGTCTGATGTATCAGTGGTGAAGGATTCTTCCCACTCTGTGGGTTTTCTCTTCACTTCCTTCATTGTTTCCTTAGCTGTACAAAAGCTTTTGAGTTTGATGAGGTCCCACTTGTCAGCTGTTGTTCTTATTTCCTGTGCAGCTGCTCTTTGATTTAGAAAGTCTTTTCCTACACCTGTGTCTTGTAGGTTGCTGCCAACTTTTTCTTCTATCACCAACATCAAAGACCTCTACAACAAAAGTTTTAAAACCCTGAAGAAGGAAATTGAAAATGACATCAAAAGATGGAAATTCCTCCCATACTCATTGATTAGAAAAATTAATATAGTAAAAATGTCCATTCTACCCAAATTAATATACAGATTCAATGCAGTCCCAATCAAAATCCCCATGAGCTTTTTCACAGACTTAGAAAAATCCTTAAATTCATATGGACAAACAAAAGACCCCGAATAGCTAAAGCAACCCTGAGTGAAAAGTGCAATATTGGGGGGATTACATTACCAGACTTCAAGCTATATTACAGGGCTATAGCCATAAAGGCAGTCTGGTACTGCCAAAAAACAGAACCATTTACCAATGGAAGAAAATTGAAGATCCAAATTTGAGCTCATATAACTTCAGCTGCCTCATATTTGAAAAAGGGGGCAAAAAAGCTCAATGGAGGAAAGATAGCATCTTCAGCAAATGGTGTTGGCAAAACTGGATCACCATTTGTAGAAGAACAAAATTAAACCCCTATCTCTCACCCTGTTCAAAAATATACTCCAAGTGGCTCAAAGATCTCAACGTAAAATGCAGTTTTAAGCATTAACAGTAAATTTTTGTCACCATCTTTTACTTTAATTTTGGCAATTAAAAATTCTCCAAACAAAGGCATATATCACATTTGATATATATTTATATATAAGCAGTATTAAATGCTTGGTATAAAGTTAATCAACATACATGTTTATAGTTTCAATTTTCTATTTGTGATAAGAAAATTTATATATTTTTTCTTATTAAATTTTAAGTATGTAACATATTATAGTTTATTTTCTTCATGAAGTTATAGTTTAGAGACTCAGAAGTTATTCATTTTATTATATCTGGAGGTACTTAATTTAAAAGAATTTTAAATTAAGTACTGTCCTCACATTCCCTCCTCTTTGGCAACCATTATTCTTGATTATATTATTATGAATTTGATTTTTAAATGTTTTACAAAATAAGTGAGCTATTGTGTTTAATTGATTTATAGTAAGGTCATCAAGTTACAAGCATTCTTTTAGAAATAAGGTCTTTTGAATAAGTCTTAGTAATTGTCCACTATATACAGGCATATATGTACATATACAGATAGAGATGCAATATATATACATATATATATATATATGTATATATATTCTATAATTTCTTCATCCAGCTATTCGTTGATATTTCTCTTGCTTTTTCTTTTCTTTTTTTTTCTTTAAAACAGAGATTTATTCTTTTCCCTAAATCTTAGAACTAAGGAAAAAAGAGACATATAATTCCAGCTCTACCTGTAGTCTTATTCAGTCCATGTGGTATTACATTTACTGACCAATTACTCACTTTGAATTATATACAACAATTTGGTGCTAGGATCCACAAATGAGGGATATCATATGTGTTTTCATTTTCTGAAACTGTGTTCCTTCACTTAATATAACAGGTTCTATTTCCATCGATTTACCTGCAAATTCCATGATGTCTTCTTTCTTTATAGCTGCATAGAATTCTACTGTGTAAATGTACCACATTTTCATTATTGACTCATCAGTAGAGGGACAACTGGTTTGCTTCCAGCTCTTCTCTATTGTGAAAAGAACAACAATAGGCATGACTACGCATGTATATCTTCTATATGATGAGTCTTTTGGTTATACAACCAGGAATTGTATGATTGGATCAAATGATAGGTTCATTTTAGTCTAAGAGTTCTACAAAGTGTTTTCAAAAGGGGTTGCACAAGTTTTCAATCCCAACAGTAATGAATGAGTGGAGTGTTCCCCTATATCCATACCCTCACCAGAATTTGGTAACACTTGTTTTCTTGATCATAGCTAGTCTTATTGGGATAAGATGAAACATTAAAGTGTATATAAGTTTCATTTGCTTGTTACTAACAATGTTGAACAAATTTTAATATGTTTATTGGCTATCTTTACTTTTTCTCTTGAGAAATCTCTGTTCTGATCTTTAGAACATCTTTTAATTGGGTCGTTTGTTTACTTGATCCTTTTTTTCTGAGCCATTTACATACTCTGAATGTTAAACCTCTGTCAGAAGATTTCCTCCAACTCTATGGGTTTTCTTTTAAATCCTTTGATTGTTTCTTTTGCTACAGAAGCTTTTTTAATTTAATGAGGTCCCACTTGTTGATTGTTGACTATTGACCTCATATCCTGCACAAGTGCTGTCAAATTTAGAAAGTCTTTTCCTACAATATATCTTGTAGTATACTATGAAAGTTTTCTGCTAATTTTCACAGTTTTATGTTTCACATTGAGATCTTTGATCAATTGAGGCTTGACTTTTGTACAAGGTGAAAGTTAGGGGTTACATTTCATTCTTGTGCAAGTATTGATCCAGTTTTGGTAGCACTGTTTACTGAAGATGCTGTCTTTCCTACACTGAATGTTCTTGGCCCCTTTGTCAAATATCAGGTAGCTAAAATTGCATGTACTCAAGTTTTTGATCAATTGGTCTATGGATCTAATTTGTGCCACTACAATGTTATTTATTTATTTATTTATTTATTTATTTATTTATTCATTCATTTACTAGAGCTCTGTAATAGAGTTTGAATTCTGGTATATTAATTCCACCTGGATTATTCTTTTTGCTCAGGGTTTCTTTGGCTATCTGGAGACTTATGTTTTTCCATTCGGATTTTAGGATTTTATTTCTAATTCTGTGAAGAGAGCCATGAAGATTTTGATTGGGATTTCGAAGATTTTGAATCTGTATATTACTTATGGTAGGACATTCAATTTATCCTATGTTAATTCTTCCAATCTGTGAACATGGGAAGTACTTCCATCTTCAAGTGCCTTCCTCAATCTCCTTCTTCAAAGATGTAAAACTTTCATTGTAGATATCTTTAATGTCTTTGGCCAGGTTTGTTCTGAGATATTTTTTGAAGCTATTGTAAATGGGAGGTTTTTGATGTATATCTTCTCCAATAGCATATTATTGGCATATTCAAAGGCTACAGATTTTTGTAGATTAATTTTGTAAACTGCCACGTTGCTGAAACTGTTAATCATTTATAAGGTTTTTCTGGTGGGATTCTTGGCATCCCTTAGGTATAATATCTGCAAACGGGATAGTTTGACCTTCTCTTTTCCAATTAGTACCTCTTTAATTTTCTCCTCTTGCCTTAATGCTTTAGCAAGAGTTTCAACCACTGCATTGAAAACAACTGGAGATAGTGGGCAGCCTTGTTGGGCTCCTGACTTTAAGGGGAATTCTTATATTTTTCTCCATTTAGAATAATATTGTCTGGAAATACTGTGCAGCAGTGGCAGCCATATGTCTGTATATCCCAAATCTAATTGGCTATTGGCTCTCTCCTTGGAGGAATAACCCACAGCTGATGCCACAAGCTTACATCCTCTAATGGTTAGGAGATGTTATAAACCACATGTCATATTTTATAGAAAAAACGTAATTCATGGATTAACATAACATCCAAACATCTGTGTCTATGCCAAAGTAACCTACCATAATAATTAGTAATGTTTAAATACCTATATATCCAATTGCGAGTGCTTCATTAGTAGGACCGAAAGGCTATATATTATACTGTTTAAATACCTATATATCTAATTGCATGTGCTTCATTAGTAGGATTGAAAGGTTATGCCTGGACAAGCTGGCAGCCCATGAAAGAAAATAGCCAGAATTGACTAGAGACCAAGACAACAGCTCCAGAGAAAGTAGACTGTTTTGCATCTCATCCACCTGTGCCCCTTTTCTAAGCCTAGGGAACAATCTGCAGAACAGGAGGCGTGGAAGAATGTAAGGGCTTCGATTGGGGTAAATGGTGAAACTACAACAATATAGACTGGACACTCATTTGATCAACTTGATTGAACATACAAGCCCCCCCCCCTGCTGGATGGTGGGACCCATGAGCTGTGTGGGTTTGGGCACAACTGCTTGCAAATTGGTTTTACATGAAGGATGCTTGTACTCACAAATTATCACTTATTGTTTAAAATAAAAAAAAAAAAAACAAAAAAAAAAAACAGAAAGATGCAGAAAAGTTACGGCAGAATGCATGATCTGGGATGGGTAGGGGTGGGGTGGGGGGAAGGGAAGGGGATATACACCTGAACTGAATTGGAAAATGATATATGAAATACACAAAGCATCAATAAAAAAAATTAATTAAAAAACAAAGAATAATGCTGGCTGTGGGTTTGTTGGATATAGCTTTAATTATGTTGAGAGATGTTCCCTCCAGTCCAATTCCCTCTAGGACTTTAAACATAAAGGCATGTTGAATTTTATCAAAGGCTATTTCTGCATCAATTGAGATGACTATGTGTTTTTTGTCTTTGAGTCCATGCCTTGAGCATGGACCTGACGTTCAAAAGGTGCTCAGAGCAAACGGTATTATGGTTCAACCTAATTTTTTTTTACACACAGGTCAATCAAAACGCATAGAAAATATCCTGCTCCCTAGGCTCTTTCCCAAGGCTTCTCACCTATTGTGTCACTTAGTCCTCTAGAAGCGGTGGATGGTGTTCCAACGTCAGATTTTCCAGAGGGGTAAGTGCTTAGCTGATCAGAGCTGGTGTCTGGTTTTCCAGCCGAGCAGATCTGAGATACATCTTGGCTGTTAGCTGAACTTATTGGGCTGGGTGGATCAAAGGAGAGCATATAAGGCTGAGGTTATTGCAATGGCCATGTGGTGGGGTTCACAGTGGGAAGTTGAGAGCACTGTCTTTAGCACTTTCCAGCTTAAGCAGTCTGTAGCCAGGTGGAGAGTGTACCTGGTAATCTTCCTTGAAGCAAGTCATGGCTCTTTTTGGTGCTCTCAGCTAGGTGTCTAGTAATCTGAGCAGCCTGGGGTGTAGTGTAGTTTCTGACTAAGGTAAATTTACCTGAAATTCACACATGATTTCTATTTTAATAATGATCCTTATAGTCCCATTATATTGTTTATGCCATTTATTGATTTGTGTATGTTGAAACATCCCTGCATCTTTGGAATAAATCTGACTTGAACATGGTGGATGAATTTTTGATCCGTGTCTCAGGTGGTGGTTATTCACTGTTTCTGACTGGGAAGAAGTATCCACTGGTTTCTCTTTGATCTTATACATTTTTCACCTTTTTAATGATTTGGAAGAGTTAAATCTATGAAATCTATGAATTTCACAAAAATGGATAATAATATATGCTATATCTCCTCCCCACCTCTATAAATGGTGATCTCCTCTCCTCTTTCCTAGTATGTTAAGTAAATAACCCAGGATTTTATAAATAATTAATTTACCTCATACTCTCTTTTGATATTTTAAAAAGAGTTCTGAAAATTCCATGTAACAAAACTAATGAATATTGCTGAAATAATATTGAAAAACTATCATGACGATCAGAAAACATTCATCACGGAACTGAACATTTAATTTATAACCTCTTTTCTGAGTGAAAATTTGATGAATTAAAAAATAGAATCAGTCTGTTGGTTAAGAGATGAATGGATAATGAAAACATATTGCACATATACAATGGAAGTTTATTTAGTCATAAAGGCAGTTGGATTATACATTTCATAAGAAAATGTAAACTACTTGAATATATTACATTAGATATAATTCAGGTTCAGAAAGCCTAATGACATCTATTCTTTCTGAGATATGGATCCTTGTATCCAATTCTTATATTTGTGAATTTATATGCTACTAAGTTTAAGCAAAGTACAGGAAATGATAAAGAAACCCATGAAGGGTGAAGAAAGAGGCTTTAATGGAGGGAAGTTGTGAGGATAGTGCAACAATTGGCACGTAAGTACAAAGGGGGATACTTGAGGATTCATACCAATTGGGATGGGATGGTAGGATGGCTTAACAAGTAGAAGTGTTTGCTTTGCAAACCTAGCAATTTGATCTCTTACCCAGAAACTGAATAATGATGGGAGAGAACTAAATTCACTAAATTCTCTTAATATCTGCACCTATATGTTGTGGTATGTCTACCTTCCATGCCCAACTTCACACAAGCAAACATACACACAAACACAGTAGAAGCACTTTTAAAAATTGGATAAGGATATAGGGAGTTGTAAGAGAAGAATCGAGAAGGGAGAGGATCAACCAAAATTAAATATATATGAAAATGACATAAGAAAACCTCTTACTTTTTACACTAACTTAAAAGCCAGCTAGTGCATGAACATAGGAAGTAGAGGCTTCCAAACTACTGGAAGCTTTCACATGTGAACTTGTGGAAATTTGGATATCAGGTACCAAATCCATGGCAACTCATACAAGGTCTGAGATAAACAAGAGAAGTGGGTGGGAAACTGGCCCTGGACAGAAAAATACAAGACATTGAGTACTGTTGGTTTAAGAAATGTCTTACTTAAAATTTCTAGATGTGCTGACTAGACTCCATTGGATAAATGTGCACAGAAGAACATGTGTGTTCAAAAACTTGACTGAATGGGACTTAACTTGGACGATGTAATGGATGAGTTCTGATTTGGGGTGGGGGCAATATGGGGGGGTAAATTTGATTAGGGACCATTGTATGAATGTACAAATGTTCAATAAAAAATTTAAAATTATGTATATTTTGAAGTAGAAATGACAATGTTTGAGTTGAATAAAGTGTCAAAAGCAAAGCCATGATATTAGAAGTTATTAGGAATGTTCAGGGAAACATTAGTTTCTGTATATCGTCCATGGGTAAATTGATGGGGAAATTTACGTTATACTGGCTGAGACAAAGTACTAAGGGAAAATAATGTCTTACATGCTTAAACCTATCAGTTTTTAGAAACTATCTAGAGAGTTTATAAGTATGTTAAGTAAGAAAAAAATTCCTAAAATGCATTGTTGGAAATGTGTGATGTGTTCTGCATTTTGTGTTGATACTCACACATGGTATATTTTCAGGCTGTGGCACTGGTTCTAGATTAATTACACACCATTATTGTCCCACATTTAAGCAAGATTCTTTTACTTTTTTCCTAATAACTACAGGGGACAGAGGTTAAGATACCCCTTTTAAAGTTAAACAACTTGACTTTTGATGAAATTCCTATTAAAAGAAGCTGCACTTGGAACATAAAATTGTCTGATTATTATATTCCTAAGCATTATTCTGATGTCACAGAGAACCACTGAAGTCTTTTGAGCTTGGGACTAATATTCATAAAGTATCATTTAAAACATAGTAAGCTGGTTATATTATGTGGATCAATATTATATATCAAGGAATAATAAGCAAAGGAATATAATTAAGAGATTACTCTAGTATATACTATAGTATATCAAGATCAAAATAATTAGTATGCTATAATGAAGGAAATAGTAAAACATAAACTTGATATACAGTTAATAATCTATGAAAGATATGTGTAAACGGCAATACAGAAGGGAACTAATAAGGTATAAATTACAAATATGCAAGGATTTGCACGTTGTATTTTTTATAAAACATTAACTTGGCATAGTATTTACAATATATTTAAATAAAAGTGTAATTGGCTGAGTCAATAATCATATGTAAATTCCAAATAAATAAAGTCATCATAAGTTTCTATGAGAGAGGTAATACTTTAAAATAAAAAATGCTTCTGCCAGGCATGGTGGCACACGCCTTTAATCCTAGCACTTGGGAGGCAGAGGCAGGCGGATCTTTGTGAGTTCAAGGCCAGCATGGTCTACAAAGCAAGTTCCAGGACAGCCGGAGCTACAGGGAGACCCTGTCTCAAAAAGACCAAAAAAAAAAAAAATGCTTCATGAGGTGGTCATGGTGTCTCCTGTCTTTAATCACAGCACTCAGGAAGCATATCCAGGCAGAGTTTTTTGACATTAAGGACAGCTGAGGCTACAGAGATACCCTGTTAAAATTTTAAAGTTTGATGAGAGCATAAATATTAAACATGTAGGGATGCTAATTATGAGAGGGAAAGAGAATCTCTAAAACATAAATTCCAACATTTTATCAGTTCATAAGTCAACAGTAGGAAAATACTAATCTCATCACATTTTTCAGCTAAATATTGGTAGCCAAGAGCATAACCTTGACAGGCAGATATGGGATAGATATAAAGAATTTGTTTGGGGTTATTAGGTCTGACGTTTTATGCTGTCTGAAAAAGTCCTTCAATTGCCATCTTCGAGCTATGATAAGAACTTTAATAGACTTATTAATTTTTTCAAAATGACATTGCTACTATAATTTGCTGACTACTGAAATAACAGGAAAATATACAGTTCAGTTTCTATGTGCTTTTATACTAAAATAAATTTTCCTCATTTTAAAGTTTAATTTTATTAATAAGAAAATGAGCAACAAAGCATCCTATATATCTTGCTTAAACGTATTTCTTATAGTACATAAAAAGCGAAACCCACACAGCAGGAGGAAACCTTCACCAGTGATACATTTTACAGAGCATTAATATCCACATTATTTAGATTTCTCAAAAACAAAGAAGCAAGATTTAAAAAAATGATCCAAACAAAAGATAAAGAGCTGAAAAGAGACTTTATAAATGAAGAAGTAAAGATCCCTGAGACACATCTCAAAAAGTGTTCAATGTCACTAATAATTAAAGAATACAAATTAAAACCAGTTTAAGATTTCATCTTGAACTCCGTGCAATTCTGCGCTTCTACTTGGAGATTGCAGTTGAGGTTGGAACTGTGCATAGGGGTCCAGCATGGCTCAAATTCCTGTAAGGGTGTGGGCACCAGCATGCACCTCTGTGGGACTTAGACTACAGTGGAGGTGGGGACTGGTCCCAGGGGGCCTGCAGCAGCTCAACTACCTGTTTGGACCTATAAGGGTGCGGGCATCTCCACACACCTCTGTGGGACTTGTGGACTACAGTGGAGGCAGGGACTGTGCACAGGGAGGCCTGCAGCAGCTCAACTTCCTGCTCAGACCTGTGAGGATACGGACAGCTCTGAGCACCTCTGCTCGACTCCTTGGTGAGTGCACATGAGGTAGGAACTGTACCCAGGGGGTTGGCATGTGGGCCAACCCCACCCCCACCCCAGACTGGCCATCCTTGTGGGAACAGCTATAGAGACTGGGGTCACACATTCAAAGAAGAGACAGCAAACCTACCACTCCTCATTAAAACTAGAGGAACAGCCCTTCAAACAAACAAACACTCCAATTTTGCATGAGATTACAAAAGAAAAATCCACACGCCAAAGGCACAACAAAAATCAACGCAATGGGAAAAGCAAACAAATAAATCACCACCAAATTCTTTCAGTCCTCTGGAACACTCCAACAACGAGGTCTTCCTGGAGGTAACCCAGGAAACAGATTTTCAAAGAACAATCATAGACATAGTCAAAGAAATCAAGGAATGTAACTAACAAAATCAATGAACTGAAGGGAGATAATGGCAAACTCCAGAAGGAAATAGAGGGAGAGAAGGAAGAACGCCAGAAGGAAGTGGAAACACTGAATAGATCCCAGGCTGAAATGAAAGAGGAAACCAAATAGAGAATCACGGTTCTAGAGGGAGAGAAAGGCAAGCCCCAGAAGGAATTGGAAATACTAAAGAAATTACAGGATGAAATGAAAAGGAAATCGAACACACATCCAATCAGCAGGAAAGGATGGGAGAAAGCCTCAGTAACAGGTTAGATGAAATAGAAAATAGAATATCAAGCCGGAAAGACAAGACAGAAGAACTAGAAAGCTCAGGTAAGGATTATGAAAATTAAAAAAAAAAAAAACCCACAAGAGTGGAACAATCACAAAATGTGGGACACTATGAAAGGACCTAAGTTCTGCATAATAGGGATAGAGGAAGGACAAGAATCCCAAGAAAGTGGTATTGATCAGATAGATCTTCAAAAGAATAATAGAAGAAAATTTCCCCAAACTGAAAAATGAGAAACCCATACAAATACAAGAAGAACATAGAATACCACATAGACAAGACCAGAAAAAGAAATTTCCCACAACATATCATAGTTAAAACAGATGCCCCAAAGACAAAATACTGAAGGCCACAAGAGAAAAACAAGTTACATATAGAGGGAAACCCATCAGAATTGCAGGTGACTTTTCATTGTAAACCATGAAAGCCAGAAGAACATGGACCAAACTATTCCTAGTGCTAAACAACCATAGATGCCAACCCAAATTACTATACCTAACAAAAATGTCAATTACGGTTGAAGCAGAAAGAAAAATCTTTCATAACATAAACAAGATAAAAGTATACATGGGGGGGGGGTAGAGAGATGGCCTAGCAGTTAGGAGCACTGACTGTTCTTCCAGATGACCCGGGTTCGATCCCCAGCACCCACATGGCAGCTGAGAACCATCTTTAACTCCAGTTCCAGGGGCATCTGGCATCCTCTTCTGACCGCCACAGCATTGCATGACACGTGTGCACAAACCTACATGCAGACAGTACATTCATATACATAAAAATAAATAAAAATTGAAAAAAAATAAATAAAATACATATCTTTAAAAAAAAGAATTCATGACCAGGAAACCAACCCTTCAGAAAATACTTGAAGCAATTGAAAGGTCAGAGGAAAGGAACAACTATCCCCAAGCAGCTAGAGAGAATAATTGATAACAGTGTAACTGTGAAAATACTAACTTAAACCAAGAATGCAAACAGAAAATAAGGTGAAAGGAAGCAACACACATCTTTCAATAATAACCTTAAATATTAATGGTCTAAACTCCCCAATCAAAAGCATAGATTAGGAGAATGGATTAGGAAACAGAACCCATCTACATGCTATCTACAAGAAACGCATCTCACCCTCAAGGATAGGCATCAACATAAGTTGAAAAGATGAAAAAAATATTCCAAGAATATGGTACCAAAAAGAAAGGAGGAGTTGCAGTTCCCATATCAGACAAAGTAGACTTCAAAGTAAATCTAATCAGAAGAGACAAAGAGGGCCATTACATCCTTATCAAAGGCACAATTAACCATGAACATTTCACAATCATGAATAGATACATACCAAACTCTGTTGCAGCAAACTTTATAAGCACAATTCTGTAGGTCCTCAAGACACAGATTAATCCGAGCACACTAATAGTAGGGGACTTCAGTACTCCACTGAGCCCTTTGGACAGGTCAACTGGACAAAGAATAAACAGAGAGACATCTGAACTGAACAATATAATACACCAAATGGACCTCACAGATACCTACCAAATATTCCACCCAAACACCAGAGAATATACTTTCTACTCATCACCCCATGGAGCATTCTCCAAAATGGACCACATACTGGGACACAGGAAAAACTTCAACAAATATAAAAGGATAAAAATAATTCCATGCATTCTATCAGACCACAATGAAATAAAGCTCAATATCAACATCAGATTAAGCCCTACTGTCTAGAGGAACAAGTGGAGACTAAACAACACACTCCTAAACAATGAATGGGTCAAGGAAGAAATAAGGAAAGAAATAAAAGTATTCCTGGAACTAAATAAAAAATACAATACAACACAACAAAACCTATGGGATATTTTTAAAGTGGTCCTAAGAGGGAAATTTATAGCATTAAGTGCCTGCATTAAAAAAGCAGAAAGAGGGGCTGGAGGGATGGCCTAGCGGTTAAGAGCGACGACCGCTCTTGCAGAGGACCCGGGTTCGATCCCCAGCACCCACATGGCGGCTGAGAACCGTCTGTGACTCCGGTTCCAGGAGAACTCCAGTTCCAGGGGAATCCGAGACCGTCTTCTGACCTCCGCGGCATCGCACGACACGGGTGCGCAGACCTGCATGCAGACAATACATTCATCACACATAAAGCGAATTAAAAAATAATTAATAAAGAATAATTTAAAAAAAAAAAAATGGCATGAGAAGAGCATAAATAAATGATCTAGCACTGCAATGCTGAAAGTCATCTAAGAGGAGGCCAGTAAATAAGCTGAATCTTAAGCCCAAACAGACCAAGAAGGGAAAATAACAAAAATTAGAGGCCAGCGACCGAATGAAATAGAAACAAATAAGAATGATAACGAAAGAAATCCAATTCATGCAAAAGCTGTTTCTTCAGAACAGACCTAAACAACGTGTATAAGTAGAGCCAGTGCTAGCGCCCGTTTAACCAAAACGAGAAGAACAAGCTCCATACTGGCTAGAATCTAGAAGAAAAGGAAAGCATTCAATGACAAAGCATTGGAAAATGATTGTCACGACAATTAAGACGAGAATAGTTTTAATAAACGTCTATATCGTCTAAACTAGAAATTGAAAACCTATAGAGGAATATCTGATGAAATATCGTGAAGAGTCGCCTTTAGAATCTCCAACAAGAGCTTAACTCGATTGGATAGAGTGGACAGTTTCAATACCAAAGCCATAAGTATGAGGAAATCATAGTAATTCAATAACCTGCCCAACTTTGGAAAGAAAGAGGCCCATGCAGATGGGTTAGGGCAGACGTTCGTCATTCAATAATCCTTTCAAAGCATGGACATACAAGCATTATTACTCAATTTGTTCAAAAGGATAGAGAGGAAATGTCCTAAATTTTTCTACAAAGCTGGTATCACTTTCATACCCAAGTAGAACCTAGGCAAAGACTAGAACCAACAAATAAACTAGTAGGCCCATGGAACATGAGATAAACTGCATAAAATTCTCTCGCAACAAAAATACTGGTGACAAGACCACCATACCGAGGCATCCATCTAAAAAGTATCATGCGCTCTGGCCTTCTCATGCTTCCACAGCCGCTGGTGCCCCTTTCTTCTAAGCCCAGGGAAATAATCTGGCGGAAGGGGGCGGGTGTAAGAGATGTAAGGGCGTGCGAGTTCGGTGTGGCATGGTGAACCTACAGTAGCACATGCTCAGTGGCTGCGACCCTCATGTTGATCAAACCTGATTGAACCATAACAACCCTCACCTACCTAGGTCTGCGCGTTCTTCGGCTGGAAAGGTGGGGCTGTGGCGGGTTTTCGGCAACACAGCCTGCAAATTGGTTTTTACGTGAAGGATGCTTGGTACTTCCATCTGGAGTTATCACTTCATAGATTAAAAACTGGCCAAGGAAATAACAAAAGTCTAAAAGAGAGATATGCAGGGAAGTTTTATGGCCAGATGGAATGCATGACTCGTCGGTTGGGGGCGGGGGGTGGGGGGGAAGGGAAAGGGACAATATGCCTGAACTGACTTGTAAAATGATGTATGAAATGCGCTGACCAAAGCATCAATAAATAAGAATGTTAAATGAAAAAAAAAGATCATGGCCGTCGTGAACCAAGTGGTTTTAATCAGAGATGGCAGGGAGTGGTTAAACATATGGGACAAACCCCCTCAAATTAACTTATCAAGTCACATAAATGCGGCGAGAAGAGTACATAATCATAATGGTGATCTCATTTTGATGACTAGTGAAGGTAGCAGATGCCGGTTCCAGCATTGAACAGTTGCCGAGCATGAATTTTCGATGTTTATGTGAGATTTATATCGTTCTTAGTACTTGATAGCCGACGTTGGTTGGTTGCGCGCGACGCCCTTTAAATTCCTAGCACATTTTGGGAGCGCATGCAGGCATGGCTCTTGTGCTGAGGATTCGAAGGCCCAGCCTGGTCTATGCAGGAGTGAGTTCCAGGGACAGCTGGGACCTGACAGGGAGACCCTGTTCTTGAAAAGACCAAAAAAAAGAAAAAAAGAATCACTAAGATTGATATTTGAACTGAGGAATAATTCCTATATGAACATAATCAAAACCGATATTACAAGAATACCCATGGAAAATACCCACAGCCAGACAATCAATCGTAATGGGGAGATTAGAGCATTCCCTTATTAATGCACGGAAGCGGCGTGGCAGAAGCTTGTCCGCTTACAGAACGATTGCCTCTCAATTATATTGTGCTTGAAGTAAAGTCCTCTTGCATATAGTGCTTGAAAACCTTGCTTACAGTGAGAATAAGACAGGAAGCAAAGGGAAATTAGCAGCAGAGTGGCTAATTGGGAAAAGGATCGGAAGTCAAACTATCCGCTTTTACAGCCGCGAATATGATAGTGTACCTAAGGGATGCAAAAAACTCCACCAAGAACTTCCTAGAAATGATCAAGAGTTTAGTAAATTAGCTTTGATAGCAAAAAGTTAACCTAGCTGGAAAAGAATAAGTAGCCTTATTCTGTCACACCAACCAACAGTATAAACAGAGAAGGAAACACAAGCGAGGAACTATTCATTGCACAATGAGACTTCTATGCGGTCAGCAGCTTAGGCTTGACATAATAAGCTGGGTACTGTTAAAGCCTGTACATCCAATAGCTTTGCTTTGTTAATATGAATAAAAAGGGTATCATTGGGAAATCTGTCAATCCATGAAAGAAAACAACCTGAACAGGACTGGAGTTCGCAAAATGAGCAACTACAAAGAATAGACTGTTTTGTACTTTGCTCAACGCCAATTTGTGCCGGCCTTGTGCCAAGCCCCGAGGGGAACAAACTGCGGAAGAGGAGGCGTGGTAGATTGTAAGGGCTGTGGAGAGATAGGGGTGAATCATGAGACTACAGGAATATAGTCTGGACTCCTGATTGATCAACATGTCTGTGCATACAAGCTTCTCCAACTGGTCTATGGGAACTATGGGTTGTTCAAAATTTGGACATAGATACTTGCAAAATGCACCAATTACCTGATTGTATGACATAATGAGTGACATCAATGCTATCTGCAAACAACTGTGTCATTGTATTGTAGAATCCCTTAAAAATAAAAAAAAAAATACCTTGGAACAAACCTAACCAAAGACACCAAAGACCTCTACAATGAAAATTTTAAATCCCTAAAAAAGGAGATTGAAGAAGATAACAGAAGATTGACAGACTTCCCATGCTCATGGATTGGAAAAATTAATTTAGTAAAAAATGTCCTTTCTACCCAAACTAATACACAGATTCAATGCAATACCAATCAAACTCCACATGAGTTTCTTCTTGGCTTTGAAAAATATAATTAAATATATATCGAAAAACAAAGGACCCTGGATAGACAAAGCAACCCTGAGCAAAAAGAGCAACATATGGGGGATAACCATACCTGAATTCAAACTATATTAGAGGACTATTGTAATAAAAACCACAGCCTGGTACCAGCAGAAAAACAGACAAGTAGATCAATGGAACAAAATTGAAGATCCAAACCTGAGCATATGCAATTTCAACTACCTCATATTTGACAAGGGGGCCAAGAAGACCCAATGGAGGAAAGCCAGCATCTTCAGCAAATAGTGCTGGAAAAACTGGATTGCCACTTGTAGAAAGATGAAAGTGAAACCCCTACCTTTCACTATGCACAAAAATCAACTCCAAATGGATCAAAGACCTCAATGTGATACCAGAAACTCTGAAAATGATAGAAGAAAACGTTGGTAGTAAACTACAAGACATAGGCATAGGAAAAGACTTTCTAAATCAGACAGCTGCTGTGCTGGAAACAAGGCCAACAACAGACAAATGAGACCTCATTAAACTCAAAAGCTTCTGTACAGCAAAAGAAACAATTAATGAAGTGAAGAGAAAACCCACAGAGTGGGAAGAAATCTTCACCAGTGATACATCAGATAGAGCATTAACATCCAGAATATATAAACTAATCAAAAACCAAAGGATCAAGAAAACAAATGACACTGTCAAAAGATGGAGTAAAGAGCTAAATAGAGGATTCACAAACGAAGAATTGAAGATGGTTGAGAAACATCTCAGAAAGTATTCAACGCCACTAATAATTAAGGAAATGCAAATTAAAACAAGCTTAAGATTTCACCTTACTCTGGCAAGAATGGCAAAGATTAAGAAAACAACTGACACCAAAGGCTGGAGAGGTTGTGAAGAAAGGGGAACACTCATATATACTGTTGGTGGGAATGCAAACTCATGCAACGCCTATGGAAAGCAGTGTGAAGAACTCTTAAAAGACTGAAAATGAGCCTACCACCTGACCCAGTCATACCACTCCTGGTTATATACCCACAAGACTCATTCTATCACAAAGACACATGCACATCTATGTTTTTTACAGTTCTTTTCACAATAGCAAAAAGCTGGAAGCAAACCAAATGTCCCCCTACCAATGAGTGGATACAGAAAATGTGGTACAACTATACAATGGAGTTCTATGCACCAGTAAAGAAAGAGGACATCACGAACTTTTCAGTTAAATGGATGGAACTAGAAGACATTATGCTAAGTGAAGTAACATAGTCCCAGAAAAACAAATGACTTATGATGTCCCTCATTTGTGGATGATAGCACCAAATCCCTAGTTTTAAAGCAAACTGAGCATCATCTATTGTATATTTCTTTTTTATATGAAAGCAGTAGTATGGTTAAAAGGTGTATCCCTTAATGGGCTTGATAATTAACCTATATGTTCAGATTTTGTAATTTTGGTATATGGGTGGAGGATATGTGTGCATATTTTGAAGTAATATAAAATTAATTGGGAAAATATGAAAAAAAGACTGAGAGAAAGATGCAAGACGTGTATGGCAGAATTCAGGAACAAGTGTGGGGTGGAGAGCATGGAAAGGGTATGTGTCTAAATTGAAATGAAAAACTATGTGTGAAATATACAAAACATCTATAAAATACATATTAAAAACATTTCTTTTTACCCCAGTCAGACTGCCTTTGTTCAAGAAAACAAAGGTTAACAAATGTTAGAGTGGTTGTGGGGAAAGCGGAACACTCATCCACTGCTGGTGGGAATGCAAACTCATGCAACCCCTATGGAAAGCAATGTGGAAAACACTTAAAAGACTCAAAATGACCCTACCAAGTCATCTGGTCATACCACTTCTGGGTATATATCCACAAGACACATCCTATTGCAGAGATACATGCACAACAATGTTTATTACACCTTTCTTCAGAATAGCAAAGAGGTAGAAAAAACCCAATTGTCCCTCAACCTGAAGACTGGATAAAAAAAATGTGGTACATCTACACAATGGAAATTTATGCATCAATAAAGAAATATGACATCATAAATTTGCCAGAAAATGGATGGAAGTAGAAGCCATTATGCTCTAAATGAAGTAACACTGTCCCAGGAACCCAAAAGATGCATGGTGTCTCTCATTTGTGGATCCTAACAACAAAACTTTACTTGTAAGGCAAACTCGGTATTTTTTTCTTTTTCTTCCTTTTCTAACAAATATATTTGATGTTACTATAAAAAGTAACTTAAAAATAAATCAACTTGCTATGTAATGTAGGAATGTTAAATAATGATTATTACTTAAAAAGTAATTTTTTCCCTGCATAGAACTGTACTGTTAAAATGAGAATTCTTAAACATGTTCTAGAATTAACCTATAGCTTACTTTTAAATACCATAAATTTGTTTTATTTGTTGTGTGTATATATGCATATGTTGGATGCTAAAAACTCCACCAGAAAACTCCTAGAAATGATTAAGAGCTTCAGTAAAGTGGCAGGATACAAAATTAACCTAGAAAAATCAGTAGCTTTTCTTTACACCAAAAACTAGGAACTGAAGAAAGAATTCAAGGAGACCTTCCCACTCACAATAGCCTCAAAAACAATAAAATACCTAGGAACAAACCTAACCAAAGACACCAAAAATCTCTACCATGAAAACTTTAAACCCTGAAGAAGGAAACTGAAGAAGACATCAGAAGATGGAAAAACATCCCATGCTCATGGATTGGGAAAATTAACATAGTAAAAGTGTACATTCTACCCAAATTAATATACTGATTCAATGCAATTCCAATTAAAATCCCCAAGACATTCTTCACAGGTTTGGGGAAAAAATTCTTAAATTCATATGGAACAACAAAAGACTCTGAATAGCCAAAGCAACCCTGAGTGAAAAGAGCAGGGGTATTTCTATACCAGACTTAAAACTATAACTTCAAAAAATAAAATAAAAGAGCCCTAAATGCAACAGACAGAAAGAAATATCAAAAATAACAGAAATCAATGAAATAGAGACAAAGAAAACAATACAAAAAGTCAATGAATCCGAAAGTTGGTTCTTTGAGAGAATAAACAAGATAGACAGAAAAAAAAAAAAAAAAAAAAAAAAAAGAAAGAACAATTCCAAATCAATAGAATCCGTGATGAAAGGGAATATCACAACAGAAAATTATATTACAAGATCCAGACAATCATACAGGAATACTTCAAAAACCTATACTCTACTGTTTGAAAACCTAGAAGAAATGGAAGAATATCTGAAATCCTGGGAATCACCAAAGCTCAACCAAGAAGAGACTGACAACTTAAACAGACCCATAATATATGAAGAAATTTAAGATGTAATAAGAAATTTCCAACCCAAAAAAGCCCAGGCCCAGATGGTTTCACAGTAGAATTCTATAAAACATTTAAAAAAGACTTACACCCATTATTACTCAAATTGTTCAGAAAGATACAGAGGGAATTCTCCCAAATTCCTTCTATGAAGCCAGCATTACTCTATTACCCAAACCAGGCAAAGATAAAACCAAAAAACAGAACTATAGACCCATCTCATTAATGAACACAGATGCAAAAATTCTAAACAGAATACTGGCAAATTGCATACAGACTCACATCAAGAAGATCATCCATCATGACCAAGTTGGATTCATACCAGAGATGCAGGGTTGGTTCAACATACAAAAATCAATAAATATCATCAATGGACTGAAAGACAAAAAACACACAATCATCTCAATTGACGTGATAAAATCCTTTGACAAAATCCAGCATCCCTTCCTACTTAAAGTCCTAGAGGGAATTGGATTGGAGGGATCATTCCTTAATGTAATCAAAGCCATATACAGGAAACCCACAGCCAATATCACCCTAAATGGGGAAAGAACAGAAGCATTCCCTTTAAAGGTAGGAACTCAGCCAGGCTGCCCTGTCACCACTCCTTCAATATAGTGCTTGAAACACTTGCTAGGGCAATAAGGCAAGAAAAGGAATTTAAAGGAGTAGTAATTGTAAAAGAGGAAGTCAAGCTATCCCTTTTTGTTGATGATATGATTGTTTACATAAGGGATGCTAAAAACTCCACCAGATAACTCCTAGAATTGATTAAGAGCTTCAGTAAAGTGGCAGCATATAAAATTAACCTAGAAAAATCAGTAGTCTTTTTTTTTTTTTTTTGGTCTTTTCGAGACGCTGTCCTGGGAACACTCAGTAAACCAGGCTTGGCCTTGAACTCACACAGATCTTACTGACTCCTGCTTCCCAATGCTAGGATTAAAGGCGTGGGCCACCACGCCCGGATTAGTAGCTTTTCTTTATACCAACAACAAGCAACTGAAGAAGGAATTCAAGGAGGAATTTCCACTCACAATAGCCTCAAAAACAATAAAATACCTGGGAACAAACCTAACCAAAGACACCAAAGATCTCTACAACAAAAATTTTAAACCCCTAAAGAAGGAAATTGTAGAAGACACATCAAAAGATGGAAAAACCTCCCATGCTCATGGATTGGGAAAATTAATACAGTAAAAATGTCCATTCTACCCAAACTCTTGTACAGATTTAATGCAATCCCAATTAAAATCTCCAAGAGTTTCTTCACGGGCTTGGGAAAAAAGCCCTTAATTTCACTTGGAAAAACAAAAGACCCCGAATAGCTAAAACAACCCTGAGTGAAAAGAGCAATACAGTGGGGCATCTCTATACCAGACTTCAAACTATACTACAGGGCTATAGTCATAAAAACAGCTTGGTACTGGCACAAAAGCAGACCTGTTGGCCAATGGAACAAAACCAAAGATCCAAACTTGAGCACATACAATTTCCACCAACTCATATTTGACAAGGAGGCCAAGAAGACACAGTGGAAGAAAGTGTCTTCAGCAAGTGGTGTTGCCAAAACTGGATCACCGCTGGTAGAAGAATGAAATTAAACCCCTACCTCTCGCCCTGTACAAAAGTCAAAAGTCAACTCCAGATGGATTAAAGATCTCAACGTGAAACCCCAAACTCTGAAGGCAATAGAAGAAAAAGTTGGCAGCAGACTACAAGACATAGGCATAGGAAAAGACTTCCTAAATCATACAGCAGCTGTGCAAGAATTAAGGTCGACATTTGACAAATGGGACCTCATTCAACTCAAAAGCTTCTGTACATCAAAAGACACAATCAAGGAAGTGAAGAGAAAACCCATAGAGTGGGAGGAAATCTTCACCGCAGATACATGTGACAAAGCATTAGTTTTCATAATATATAAACTACTCAAAAATAAAGGAGAAAGAAAACAAATGACCCACTCAATAGATGGAGCAAAGCATTGAACAGAGATTTCATAAGTGAGGAATTAGAGATGGCTGAAAAACATCTTAAGAAGTGTTCAATATTGCTAATAATTAAGAAAATGAAAATTAAAACCACTTTAAGATATCATCTCACTCCAATAAGACTGGCTAGGATCAAGGAAACAAATGGTACCAAGTGCTGGAGACGTTGTAGGGAAAGAGGAACACTCATCCACTGCTGGTGGGAATGTAAACTGGTACAGCCACTATGGAAAGCAGTATGGAGAATCATTGGAAAGCCTGGAATGAACTTGCCACCTGACTCAGCCATACCACTCCTGGGCCTGTACCCACAATACTCATCTTACCACAGAGATACATGCACAACCATGTTTATTGCAGCTCTCTTCACAATAGCAAGTAGCAAGGAGCTGGAACCAAATGTGGTACATCTACACAATGGAGTTCTATGCAGCAGTAAAGAAAGATGACATTATGAACTTTGCAGGTAAATGGTTGGAGCTAGAAGATATCATGCTGAGTGAAGTAACAAAGTCCCAGAGAAAGAAACAAAGAATGGTATCCCTCATCTGTGGATGCTAGCACCAATTCCCTAATTGTATGACAATCTGAGCAAAGTCACTGTTATCTGAAAACAACTGTGCTCTTATACTGTAGAATCCCTTAAAAAATAAACAAATAAAGGAAAAAAATAAAGAAAAAAAAGAACTTGTTTGAAAAGAAAGCTCCCAGACTCACCCCAATATAATAGAGTAAATTACTTGAATATTTTAACATATTTAAAAAGTAATCTGGCCACCTCTAGACCACACACTCCAGCCACATAAGCTCAGCCCTTGACCCCAGAGGCCCCAGGGGCTCCACTCCAAACCCCAGCCAACTCCACCTCCAAACCCTCATGCCCTAGCCACTCCTTGCAGTTGATGCATCCCTGCACCAGGATCAAATCTGGTAACAGACACTCCTCTACCGTAGCTCCATCCCCACCCCACTCATGACTCCCAGCCAGTGGCCCTGTCTTGGGATTCTGGCCTGGTGGGAATTAAAAGTTCACATCAAAAGATAACTAACATCCTAACTCCAGATGCCCAGGTTCCCATCACAAAAACACAAGCAATATGATAGAGCAGGACAGGATATCTCTGGCAAAAATCACCAATCCTATATGGTATTATTCCCCAAAGAGAGCAACTTAGATGAAACTCAAGACACAGAATAAAAAAAAAGTCTGTAAACTATAAACATGTTCACACTCAAAGTATTCAAAGAAAACACAAAAACCTTTCATGAACTTAAAAAAGGACAGGAATAAATGAAAACAAACAACTGAACGATGTAATGAGAACAATTCAGGATATGAAAATCTAATTCAATAAAGAGACAGAAACACTAAAGAAAATCCAAACTGAAATGAACCAGGGAATGGAAACTCAATAAATATAATAAAAAACTCAGTGAAAAGCCTTAACAGGATAGATCAGGTAGAAGACAGGGATTCAAGACAAGGTAGAGAAGCCCATTACTCAATCAAAGAAAACGGTAAACTTTTAAAAAACTCATGAACAGGGGCTGGAGAGATAGCCTAGCAGTTAAGAGCGCCGACCGCTCTTACAGAGGACCCGGGTTCACTCCCCAGCACCCACATGGCGGCCGAGAACCGTCTGAAACTCCAATTCCAGGAGAACTCCAGTTCCAGGGGAATCCGAGAGACCCTCTTCTGACCTCCGCGGCATTGCACGACACGGGTGCACAAACTTGCATGCAGACAGTACATTCATACACATACAGAAATAAATAAAATTAATAATAAAAAAATTAAAAAAACAAAAAACAAAAAACTCATGATCAGAGCCTGGCATGGTGGCACACATCTTTAATCCCAGCACTCAGAAGGAGGGGCAGGCATATCTATGAGATGGAGGCCAACCTGGTCTACACTGTGAGTTCTAAACCAGCTGGAGCAACAGGGAGACCCTGTCTCAAATTAAAAAAAAAAAAAAAAAGAAAAATAAACAACAGCAACAATACCTCATCCCCAAACTATGCAAGAATCTGGGATGACCAGGAAAAGATGAAATACTAAGAACTATGAGAAAGGAGGAAAGAATTCTTGGGCCACAAGAACAAGAATAGTTACTATGATTTCAATAAAATCATATAAGAAAATTTCCCGCAAATCTTACATAAATCCCAGCCAAGTAAAAAAGGCACAAAACAACAAATAGGACTAGAAAAGAAATACCCCAAAACATGTCACAGTTAAAACACTAAAAACTCGGACTGAACAAAGTGTACGGAAAGTTGCAGAGTAGAAGGGCCAGGTCACATATAAAGACAGACCCATCGGAAAATAACAGCTGATTAATCCAAATCAAACTTTAAAAAGCCAAAAAGATCCTGAAAAGATATTTTTTAAAGTGGTTTTATGAAAGATCATTGCTAGACCCAAGAGGGCCATATTATACCCAGAAAAGAACTATCTATTAAAAGTGAGAGGAGAAATAATTCGGATGCATAATATTTATATTCCTTTAATCCCAGCACTTGGAGGCAGCGAAACAGGCGAGATCCTTATGAGATTCAGGCCAACTGGGCCTTCATTGTGAGATCCAGACCAGCCAGACATATAGAGTGAGACCTGTCTAGAAAAGGAAAATCGGGGCTGAGAGATGCCCTAGCGGTAAAAGCACCGACGCTCTTGCAGAGGACCCGGTTCGATCCCCAGCACCACATGGTGCTAAGAAACCGTCTCTGAACTCCACTTCCAGGAGAACTCCAAGTCCCAGGGAATCCGAGACCCTCTTCTGACCTCCGCGGCCTTCCACGACACGGGTTGCACAGACCTGCATGCAGACAGTACATTCAGACACGTAATAAAGAAAATAATAAAAAATTTAAAAAAAAAAAAAAAAAAAAAAAAAAAAAGAAAAGAAAAACTCAGGTTGCTAGGCTTGATACCAGGTACCGCCATCCTCTGAACCATTTCACCTGCCCAATACACATATTTGTAAAAATATTTTATGACAGAATAAAACAAAACAAACAAAGCAAAACTATCTTCTATTAACCTTTTAGGGAAAACCCTCAGTTTGCCATCTTATTCCTATTTATAATTGAGCCTACATATGTTTATGCTCTAAAACATCAGCAAATAAGATATGGTTAGATTTTCCTCCTTCCCTTCCCTTAAAAATATGTTTATACTGGAGTTCGAAATTTAGTACCCTATCACCTTTATTAAGCCAGAAATTGTATTGAACTTTTTATTGAAGTTCAGGAAGCATGTTGAAAATATTAAAGTTTAAAATTGCAAAGGAAAATGTGTATTTCATCTTGGACTTTGAAGATAGCAGAATCTCAAGGGAGCCATGAGTAAACAATTTTTCCCTCCCTTTTTCTTGAGTTAAGTTAGTGCTCTGTAACCCAAACTGCTCACGAACTCACTGTGAAGTAAAAATGACCAACTCAGAGCTATCCTCTTTTTTCAGTCACTTGAATGATGAGATTACAGGAATGAGCCTTCATACCCAGCTGATAAGTGTTTCTAATTGAACCATTAACTGTAATTCAGAATGGGTGTATATTCAAATTGTGGGAAAAGATTGGCTGATAACTAATTCCTTAAACTAACTAAAGACAGGAACAAAACTCACAGGAATGGGACTATTTAGTTGGTTCAGTGGTCAAGAGCACTTCCTGATCTTCCAGAGCACCAGAATTTAGTATACCTATCAGTCTGGGGCAGCTCACAGTCCTTTGCAATTATAGTTCTATCAGAAATGTCACTCTCTTCTGGCCTCCACAGGCACATCATGTGACATTCACAGACAAACACATGAAAATAAGCAAAAATAATAAAAGCAGCATGGAAATAAACAAGCAAACCAATTGAAAGGAAAAGAAATTTAATTCGTAAACATCACAAACAAGCAACAAAAGGGGTCTTGGGTCTATTTCAATGGGACTATTTCCATGGAGTCCAACAGAATATCATTTATTTAACAGTTGAAAATTGAAATTAAGAATAAATTTATTTTCCAGCTTTGATAACAACATAAAAAGAAAAGTAAAAAAACTGAAAAGTAACCCATATAAATGTATTTCTCATCTTATTTTTGCACCCCTTCTGTATATTCAGACTTCACCAAAGACCTGGGCCTTCTCATGCAATGCTAGTGATTAACAAGGGTGTATAATAGCTGAGTGTTTTCTTTTTTTTTAATTTTCTACATTGACACACACACACACACACACATATATATATACATATATATCACAGTTTTTGAAATTAACATAAAGGAGATTAATTTTAAAATAAAACAATAGGTTTCTTCATTCTGTGTTACTTTGCACTGAGATCTTCAACAATGACCAATAATAAAATAAAAAGTTGAAAAAGACTTTAAGAATTTATCATCAAACTTGGCCTGAAATTTAAATGGTATTGAATCAGCATTTATTTCCTCTTGCTCACCTTCTGTAGCTTCTAAAGTTTATGTGAATAAGAAGTACCTACTCTTATTGAAAAACCTGCAGAAAATCTATTAGTCCAAAAATTTATTTTTTGTTTGCACACAATCTGGAAGCCATTCTAAGTATAACTACAGTAATATTTTTACTTTTTTCTTTCAGCTATCACCATAATAGAAAGATCTGTTGCTGTCTATACCACTTTCTAAATGATATTCAATTTTCTATTACATAATCCTGCTATGTTTTCCTATATTCAAAGGTTATTTCCTAACCATCATAGATTATCATCTTGTTCTCCATTCAAAAGATCTTGAGAACACTGCTCCAGGAAGCAATTTAATGAAATTGTAGTTCTAGATCACACTATCTCAGTATTGACGTTTAGATTTAGAAAGTAATTTATTGTAAACAAAGAATGAAGCTTGAAATAGTCTATGGTCAATGAAAAGTGTATCTTGAGAACATAAGCACATTAAATTTTGTAAACCATTTTTTGTTTGTTAAATGGAATAGAAAGGAGCCGTCATTTCTCTAGGACAAATGGATCAAATAGAAAAATCATATAGGAAAGTTTAATGCCATGCAAAAAAAATCTAGGAATCTCTTTCTAGATTACAAATCCTTCCACTGTGCACCTACGTGATACTAGGAAACAGAATTGTGTAACTGAAAGATGGAGTCCGTAACATTTTTAATAAGTAAAAAAAGATGTGCTTAATGTAAAAGAAAATCTAAAAAAATAAAATAAAAACAAGCATAAATTTGCTTCAAATCACAATTAGGCTTGAGTCAAAAAAGCAGAAGAAAAGAAGCTTCTATGTACACTCTAGACACCTGAAATAGAAAATTTCTTATTATAATTGGTGACTTTCACTAGTCCAGCTAATGAATAAGACTTGCTTGGACAATTGTCTATTTTGAGGTATGATTTAAAATATTTAATAAAATCAGCCTTGGCTCCGCTGCCTAGTCTGTGCTGCCTCCAAATGTCTCCTCCTGCCAGGAGCCTGCAGCCTAGCTCTTCCCCTAAGGTGGCAGTGGCTGGAGGCAGGGAGCGAGGGCAAGGGGAAGCAGGCTCCATGGAGAGCGGCAGGCACCAGAGCACGGCGGCACTTCCACCCCGGCTGCTGGGCTGCAGAGACCCTCATCCCGCCCCGCATCTCACCTGGCCTTTGGCCTTCAGGCCTCGCTGCCCACCGGCACCATCGCGCCCAGACACACCTTGTCGTGACTTGCCGGCGGGTGGAGAATGGGCTGCAGCTGGAGCTGAGGCAGCCGGAGCAGTGGCTTGAGCCCGGCTCTAAGATGAAGTTGAAGCACAACCAGAGGCGGACATAGGACCGGGAGGGCTTCAAGAAGCAGGCAGGTCGCCTGTGCTTCCACAGCAAGCAGGAGCATGAGGTGCTGCTGGTGAGTAGCAGTTAGTACCCAGAGCAGTGGATTGTCCCAGGAGGGGGAATGGGGCCAGAGGAGAAGCCAGGCGGTGCTGCTGTGAGGGAAGTGTATGCGGAGGCTGGGAATCAAAGGAAAATTAGGCAGACTCCTTGGCATATTTGAAAATCAAGATCGAAAGCACAGAACATATGTTCTTACGATCACTGAAATATTAGAGGATTAGGAAGATTCTGTTAATATAGGAAGGAAGAGAGAGAGTGGTTCAAAGTAGAAGACACAAAGTTCTCCAGTGCCATCAATCTGCCAATGCAGAGTACCTGGAAAAATTAAAGCTGGGGTGTTCTTCAACCATTGGGAATTCTAGAGTCCCTTCTCTTCCAGATAACAGCGCCTTGATTGTGACTGCAGCATAGCCCTCTGGGGTGCCATCCAGTATCAGATAGAGAGTTGGGAGCCACCCCCCCCTTCTAGGGGAGAGGCCTTCTCATTTTTCTTCCAACACACCTGACTGCTGCTGGCAACTGAATTTGCCATGCAGGGATTTCAAGCAATTTGCATGCATTTCAGATGCTTCCAAGTCTTTTAAAATTAACAACAATATAGTGTACAAATATTTTAAGATGCCAAAGCCATGTAGAATTTTTTATGCCTTAATTTAACCTTCCTCCCCAATATTATTTCGGTCTTCTATTTGCAGCTTTTTTTCATTTTTATCCACTTGATATCAGTCTATGATTTATTTTGCCAGATCAAGTTGTTCGTGAGTATATTTCCACCCTTATTTTTTTTTCTCATTCATAGCATCAACATAATGAGCAAATATTTGTGTTGGAAATTAATAAAAAAGATATTCTTCGTATTAAAGATGTATATCTACCCCAAAACTCATTTAAGAGGATCATAATCTCAGTCTGGAAACTGCAGAGTTGGGCTGTTTTTCTAAGGTCCAATGATTTTTGACAAAGGACTTCCATTTGCTATTTTCAGGTATTTGCCAACTCATTTGTCTGAATATTCAGTTAGTACTATGTCTTCTCAAACACAATAGTAATTCAACATGAACTATGTAGAGCAGCTCATGTTTGGGGAAATACTGCTAGCAAAATGCATGTAGTCGAGTAGATATCTGAAAAATTTATCCATGAATTTATTTAGCATGCTTATTTGCCAGTTCCCTTAATAATGCTTAACACAGACTACATTAGGACTACATTTCCCTCAATGCTCTTAAAATGCATTCTCATTTTTGTAATTTAGTGACATCTCTTCAGTTCAGTATTTGTTTAGCACAGGATTGGAATTTAATCTTCAATGCCCTTCTCATTTGGCTGTTCCAGGCTTAAGATGGATAGGGCCCATGTGAGAGTGATTGCTAGTGTCAGTAAGTGCTGTTTGTCATCTAGAGGAACTAGAATGTATTGGTTCATACCAATAATTATTTCATCATCTTTGTACTCAATTAAAACTGCCCATCCTATGTAGAGTACATGGTCCAAAAGCCCTGTGATCTCAGTGAGGTCAGGAGCAAAAAGAGAGGGAAAAAACAAAAACAAAAACAAAAACAAAACAAAACAACAATAACAAAAAAACAACCATTGGACTAAGATGTGGGGTTGGGGAGAGTGAAACATTTTCTTTAAATGTAGACGTTGTTACCCTCTTGTAAATATTCTAACTGGCAAGCATAAAATAGAACAAGTACAGTTAAAACATTTGCTCTGTAACTTAACCTTTAAATATATAATTGCTGCTAAAAATAGTCCTTACACTTCTAGAAAATTGGTGCCATTTTGAAAATGAGATCTTGTGCCATAAATGCAGCTGAACTAAATAAAAACATTAGTTTACAAATTAATGCTTTCAAAGAAATGAGTGAAGCAGACTTAACCAGTAATATTTCATTCTAAATTATGTAGTGTGATCAAACAGGATCATCCAGAATTTTTATATTTTTCTTTGTACAGAGGACATGTATTCTGCGTGTTTTTCTAAAAGGAAACATTTTCAGTACCACAGGTTTACACTTTGAGTACGTCAAAAGACTTATGGTTTCTTTCTCAGTAATCTCTGAAATTTTTCTATATACTAAACACAACAGAGAAACTGGATTGTTTTCTATATAAGACTGCTTCCACCTGAAAGGCTATCATAAGGACTTAGGGGGATTTATCTTGTATAATGTTAGTCTTAGAGGTAATAATGCATGAACTTATTTTATAAAATCTTGAACTGTGTATTGCCATGTAAAATATGTATAATATTCATGTCAACCATTTCTTAAAAAGTTAGCTTATAAATATTGTATTAATTCTCTGGTCAAACATTTGGACAAAGTCATATCACCTGGGTCCGGATTTTCAGTGCCATCTGGCAAACCAACTGTCTTTAGTCTATGCAGCTAGCAAAAACTATGTAATAGTTTTCACTTTCAATTTTATATGAGGAGTTCTCTTCACTATTCTGGATCCAGTATAGCGAAATTAAAGGCAAAGCCTAAGGTGATTTATTTCTCTTAAAAGAAAAGGCCAACTTTTCAGGCAAAATAGTTGAATCTACTAAAGATAATAATGTCTACTATCTCAACCCTCCAAAGTCTGCAGTGTTGAGACTGTTGTTTGTGCTTGTTTGTGGAGTAGTTGAATAAAATTGGTCATCTAAATTTTTCAGTCCCATGTGCCTCCTAAGTAAAAAAAAAGTAAGTTATTGAAAATTGTCTTGCAGAAAAATAGAAACTTCCCTTTGTGGTGGTGTTTTTGAATGACATTTTCTGACCAAGCCCATGCTATCTAATTTTCTGTCAATCACATTGTATGAAGCAGAAAAGGAGAAGAGAAATGATTGTTGCATACACTGAACTGTTTTGCATGATCTCACTTGAGATGGTCTCATTCTGACTGGTGTAAGAATCTTGACTTTTATTCATTTGGAAACATCAAATAAAAATAGAAGCATGAAAACAAACAAACAAACAAACAAAAACACCAAGTACTGGCATGGATGCAGGGAACCAGAAACCCTCATCTATTGGTGGTAGAATTGCACACTGGTACAACTACTATGAAAATCAGTATGGAGAAATATTAAAAATCTAAAATAAATCTATATGATTCAGTTATATCACTCCTTGGCATATGCTCAAAGGATTCATCTACTACAGAGATTAATCTTTGTTGCTGCTCTTTTCACAATAGCTAAAAAATAGAAGCAACCTCAATGTCCCACCACTAAAGAATGTATAATGAAAATGCGGTATGTTTACAGAATAGAGTTCTATTCAGTGATAAAGTATAAAGAAATATTGAAATTTATAGGTAAATGGAACGACAAACTGTTATATAAGTAACCGAAACTTTTTTTGGTCTTTTTGAGACAGGGTTTCCCTGCAGCCCCAGCTGTCCCACAGACCAGGCTGGCCTTGAACTCACAGAGATATGCTTGCTTCTGCCTCTCCAGTGCTGGGATTAAAGCCATGTGCCACCACACCTGGCTGTAATGGAAACTTTTATACTAAGTAACGCAGACTCAGAATAACAAGAGATGTGTGTTCTCTCTCATTTGTGGAACTTAGCTCTAATTCCCTAGATTTGAGTATAGTTCCTGATGTAAACAGAGGAGCCAGGAAAATGAAAAGGAAAATGGGATTAAGAAGAAGAAGGAGAGGAAGAGGAGGAGGAGGAGGAAGAAGAGGAGGAAGAATAAGAGGAGGAGGAAGAGAAGATGGAGGAGGAGGAGGAAGAGGGGAAGGAGGAGGAAAAGGAGGAGGAGGAGAGGGGTTACATTTGGCGATAGATGTTATTTTAAAATTACTTAATCAATCAATCAATCAATCAATTAATTAATTTTTATGTGTATGAGTGTACTGTCTGCATGTAGGTTGGTGCAACCGTGTCATGCAATGCTGTGGAGGTCAGAAGTGGGTGTTTGATTCCTCTGGAACTGGAGTTAAAAATGGTTCTTAGCTGCCATGTGGGTGCTGGGAATAGAACCCGGGTCCTCTGCAAGAACAGTCGGCATTCTTAACTGCTGAGCCCATCTTTCCAGCCCTGATAGATGTTATTAAGGAGGAAATAGACAAAGTTGGCATACA
The DNA here is from genome assembly GCA_009823505.1 of Rhizomys pruinosus. Lineage (NCBI taxonomy): Eukaryota > Metazoa > Chordata > Mammalia > Rodentia > Spalacidae > Rhizomys > Rhizomys pruinosus. The sequence goes on from VZQC01013302.1 coordinate 5,275,084, forward strand.
TTTACTGGGGATGGAGAAGAGTGAACAAAGAGATAAATAGTGCTAACATAATATGAAAAACCAGAGGGAAATATTCAAATTTACTGAAAAATACACATAGAATAACTATATGAGTAGATATGTATAGCTGAAGACTATGTAGCAAAAACCACAGTCTCAGACCTGAGAAACCTCCCTTTGAGTTGTGGGCCAGGGTAGTCCTAGAAACTCTGAAAATAACACAAACTATTGCCATAGACCTTGATTGCCTCCCAGAACTTGAAGGTAAGCCCCTATTACTGAAGACAGACCATACTTTGGGCACAAGACCTGGAGCAATTGAACTGGAACTGCTATGGAGCCCTCCTCTCTGAAGGCCAGATGTCATGGTATCAGAGTTTACTATACAAGATACCAATTGAGAAAAACCAATCAACGGCCCTACCCACTGTGAAGCCTGAAAAACAGCAATGACTGATCTAGTAAACCATTGTTATTGTTGCAGTAATGGCACTTTTATCTTGGGGTAATTAAGGCCTGCTCAATGGGAGAGGATTCATGTGTGGTACTGTGAATATAGCCTAGTATCCATGGCAGAAAAGGTCCTAGATATTAAAGAAAAACTCATTTTTGCCACATCACTAGGCCAATATATCTTCTTACTTTATTCTAAATATGCATC
>VZQC01013302.1:5276218-5318150 GCA_009823505.1 Rhizomys pruinosus
GGTAAAAATGCCTTCTTTAATTGACTAATAGACATAAGAACTGTGAAAAGGATTATACTCTGTTCAGAACCAAATATAATACTAAAGTCCTTGGGCTATGCACTTAGGCAAAGTATATTAATGCAGGAGCTCTGACATCAGCAATGGATTGTTCTACCAGGGGGATGTTGGCCAGGGGATCCAAGGCCCCACAGAAGGTAAGGGCTCCTTGCCCCTAAGTTGGGATACCTGCAGGAGGAGAGGCGATAAGACCCTGCTGCCGAAGACCTGACATTAACATGGGAGGGATGTATTAAACAGTTCTTTTTATAGGCAAGAAAAGTTTCATAAATATGCCCTTTGAAAGCACACAGCTTGTTAAGTGGAAAGCCAAGGTTAAATCTAGCCAGAATTGTCAGGACTCTCCATTCCCCTACGGATGGTCTCCAGCCTCTCAGTCAGAGGAGCAGAAGCCTAAAAAATGTATACCCTAATTCCAAGTTGATTCCAGAATTTCAAGCTCATCAATTCCCAGCTTATCCTGACTGGGAAGGTTGGTCCTAAGCCAAGCAGGTTATTGCACTCCCCGGCTCCCCTCTAAGCCCAGACTTGGAGTGCTCTCTCTCTATATATACATGTATTTTTCTGTCCATGTATATTAATTACCATAATTAGCATGCCTGAAAGTAGGTGGTAAGTTAATTCTAGGACCATTTAATATATTCACATTATAACATCACAGTTGCTTTCGAAGAAATATAATAATAAAATTGCTCAGCTTCTTTTTTCAATTGGGGGATTTGGTACTAGCATACACAAATGAGGGAAATCATTCCCTCTTTGTGTTTTTGGTACTGTGTTACTTCACTTAGCATAATGGCTTCAAGTTCCATCCATTTACCTGCAAATCTCATGATGTCATCTTTCTTTACTGCTGCATAGAACTGCATTGTGTAGATGTACATTGTTGTTATCCAGTCATCAGTTGAGGGTCATTTAGGTTGGTTCCAACTCTTCACTATTGTGAAAAGAGCTGGAAAAACATAGATGTGTATGCATCTTTACAGTTGGATGAGTCTTGTGGGTATATACCAAGAAGTGGTATGGCTGGGTCAGGTGGTAGGCTCATTTTGAGTCTTTTAAGGGTTCTCCACACTGCTTTCCACAGTGGTTGTACAAGTTTACATTCCTACCAGCAGGGGATGAGTGTTCCACTTTCTCCACAACCTCGCCAGCATTTTCTAAGTGGGCCAAAAGTGCAAGGCAGCTTTGCCTTATTGACTTCCTCTTAACTCACTCAGGGCTGCAGTGAGATTGCCAATACTGTATGGAGGACAGAGGGTCATATTTGGGCAGTGAGACAATTTGTCAGCAGTGCTGTTTTTCTTTGTTTGTATTTAATAAATTTGGATGATTAGCATTTGATTTGGTTCTGGGGTCTTTCCTCCAACCCTGGAAGCCACCATGAGATAACCAGGCGACCCCAGACTCAGGGCCATTGGTATAGGATATTCCCGTAATGGGGGTGAACCTGTCGCTGAATTTGGAGGCCCATGGGAACCTGAGGCTGTGACCACTACAAATTCTTCAGATTGGGAACAAAATGAAAGAAAAAAAAATGATGTGTGCTTGAGATAAAACCAATTGGTGATTTGGTCTGGCTAGTCTGACTGTCCAGATATTAGAGGGAGATTTTAGAAGAGGCTGAACTTGATTGCTAACTCATCCTCCAGGGACAGCAAAGGTGATATCTTGTTCTTTTGTTCTGTTCCGTTCTGGTATCAGGTGTGTGACTGAAATGTGGCTTGGGGCTGGAGAGATGGCCTATCAGTTAAGAGCGCAGACCACTCTTGCAGAGGACCAGGATATGATCTCGAGCACCCACATGGGGGCTGAGCACTGTCTTTAACTCCAGTTCCAGGGGAATTCTGATACCCTCTTCCCACCTCCGAGGCATTGCACAACAGGGGTGCACAAACCTACATGCAGACAGTACATTCATACACACAAAAAAATAAATAAATAAAAATTAAAAGAAAGAAATGTGGCTATCATGTGTGTTGCTGGTCTCTTTCTGCCTGAACGTTTTTCTTCTTATGTGTTCTTTGTTTTTTTTTTTTTTTTATTTTTTATTCTGTGGTAGATTTGTATTTTCTGGAGCACAAGTGTGTTGCAAAGCCTTGGACTAGAGCCTCTTCGCAGGTGAAGCAAGACGGACATACAGAATGAATGTACAGGTTAAGGCCCTCCCAGGTTAGACAGAAAAGTGAAAGCCAGAGCAGGGTAATCCCCACAGGAGGCTGTATATAAAGTCTTGATGGGATTTCTAGAAGACATTGGCTTCCAGTCAGGACTGAAAGGGGACCATGTGATTTCAAAGTGCTGGCCTCATCCAGATAAGAACAATAATTTAATGGGACTACTGAGGGAAGAACTAATTTAAATTTTAAATGATTGTGTGTGAATGTGAGTGATGCTTTGTGCAGCTATGGAATCTGAGTGGGCCTCACCTTGTGGTTCCACTGAGATCATGTAACCTAAATGGGCACTCACCTCCAGATGACTGAGCACAGGGTTTGTATGTCTTACCTTAGTAAGATATCTCTTTTTTTGTATGTGTATGAATGTACCGTCTGCATGTAGGTATGCGCACCCGTGTTGAGCAATGCCACAGAGGTCAGAACAGGGTGATTCCCCTGGAACTGGAGTTTTCCTGGAATTGGAGTTTCAGACAGTTCTCAGCCGCCATGTGGGTGCTGGGGATTGAACCCCGGTCCTCTGTAATAGTAGTCGGCTCTCTTAACCGCTAGGCCATCTCTCCAGCCCCCTTAGTAAGATATCTTAAGAGACCTCTTGGTGTCCAACCATAAAGGCATCTGAATGAATGATAAACTACTCTTCTCCACTCCTTCCTGTGCACACATTACACACATCCCAGGCACATATGAAAGACTTTCATCCAGGTGAGGCTGGACAATTTTAAAACTAGGCTATACAGGAGATTGTGGCACTTATATAAAACCCTCTAAATTGAGACCTTTCTGTAAAGTGAAATAACTTGGTATCAGGCCATGCTGCTACGAAACAAATCCCTGAGTCAGAATGGAGGCTTCTTGAACCCTAAAACAAGCTTCATAATTACCAGAAGAGAAAACTGCCCCATAAATATGAGATTCTGAATAAAGTGTTCCCCCTGGTCCAAATTTAACCTAGCACTTGGGAGGCAGAGGCAGGAGGATCTCTGTGAGTTCAAGGCCAGCCTGGTCTACAGAGAGAGTTCCAGGACTGCCAGAGCTTCAGGGAGACCCTGTCTCAAAAATGCCTACTTGCAAAAGATCATCCTAATCAAACTCAAAGGTCAAGTAAGCTGAGCAAGGTGGAAGGATTTGTAGAACTGGGATGGATAGTTTCCACTCTCTCATTAACTTCCCTCATGTCCTGAACAGAGTGATAATCTTTGGTACCTGGGTTAGCAATGGAAACCAGAAGAGTATTCTAGGAGGAGTGGCATAGAACCGACATCCTTGCCTCTCTGAGGTGAAGTGACAGATATGTTTCCTAATCCCACCCTTAGCATTTTTGAATTCAAGCATTGCTTTACCCTCACAGGGGAGGCTGAGCTCAGGATTTCAATAATTATGGGTGGCTGATATGAGGCCAGTTCAGGTATACTTGTTTCTGTCCACAGTCTTAGAAGTTTCTGCATTCGCTCCACAAGGAGGGAGTTGTGAATCTCCATTCGTCCAAGGCTTTTCTCCATTATTTTGTGTTCCTCTGGCTGGGGACAAGTTGCCAGAATGGTTGGGCACAATTTTTTTTTTTAATCAATTCTAGTCTTTTCATCAAATGTGATAGTGGCTCCAAGGTTTAGTCTTGTGCAGAGAATTATTTGTTTTCAGCATGGTTAATTATAAATATGGGTACCCCTGACATCTTTCAATTTATTAAACAATGTCTCTGTGTTTATTAAATGCTCCACACAATTTTTAAGTGCTAATTGTTCATACATATTTAAATCTATAAACAATGATCTCATAGCCAGATCTTTCTAAATGGAGAAAAAACTTGATGCATTCCCATTCAAATTAAGAACCAAACGATACTGTCTGCTATTCCATTCCATTTCAGTTTAACACTTTAAATTCTAGTTAGAGCAATAAGACAAGAAAAGGAAAATAAAGGAGTAATAATTCATATACAAAAGATGAAAATATCTCTCCTTTGCAGATGATATGGCATTGTAATTAAAAGACCCTAGATTTTCTACCTGAAAGCTTCTAGAAGTGTTCTGTATTTACATAAAGGAGAAGTGTGCATAATCAACTTACAAAAATCAATAGCCAGCAATGGAGGAATGGCTCAGCAGTTAAAGATACTGGCTGCTCTTCCAGAAGACCAGCGTTCAATTCCCAACACCCACATGATGGCTTACAACTATTTGTAACTATAGCTTTTGGGAATCTGATGCCCCATTCTAGCCTCTGAGAGATTTGCACGACACAGGTGTACTATTATACATGCAACCAAAAGGTTCATACACAAAACAGACAGACAGACAGACAGACACACACACACACACACACGCACAGAATAAATAAAAATAAATAGCCTTTCTATATGTCTAAAACAATAAATCAGAGGAAGAGTTCATGGAAACCCTCCCATTCACAATAAACCTTACCAAAGACATTAGAGATATTACAATGAAAATTTTAAATCTTTGACGAAAGTGATTGAGGAAGACATAAGGAGACATTGAGAACTCCATAACCATCGACTGGTGGAATTAATACTGTGAAACTGACTGAGCTATCAAAAGCAATTGAAAGATTCAAGGCAATCTCAATAAAATCTCCAATGGCATTCTTCATAGAAATAGAAAAACAAAACATCCTAAAATTCATATGGAATAATGAAAGACCACAGATAGCCAAAGCAATCTTGAACATAAATATCCCTGGGGAGATTACCATATCAAATGTCAAAATATGTTATGAAACCATAGTCATAAAAATAACATGGTACTGGCAACAGAAACAGAGACAAGTATATTAGCGAAAGCAATAGAAGTCCCAAACATAAATGCATGCAAATTATGCCTTCTGATATCTAACAAATGTGCCAAAAACATACACTCTAGGAAAGACAGCATCTTTGAAAAATGTTATTGGCAAAACTGGATCTGCATGTACAGAATAATGAAATTTGATTCATATCTACCACGCTGTATAAATGAAAACTGCAAATGTATCACATGGCTAAGTGTGAAGTATAAAATGATGGTCTGTTAGATAAAGACATCAGCAATAATCTACAATACATAGGATTAAGAAAAGATTTTCTAAATTGGACACTAGTACTTCAGGAATTAAAGTAAACAGTTGACAAATGGGACCTCAACGAAATAAAAATTTTCTGTGCAACAAAGCAAACCAAAATCATTTGAAGAAGAAGCCAATATAGTGGAAGAAAATCTTCAGCAGCTACTCATCAGTCAGAGGATTATCGTCTAGGACATGCAAAGAACAATAAAATGAAAGAATCATAAATAAAATATCCCATTGAAAAATATGCTGTGAAGTGGAATAAAGGCTGCTTGTCCCTGGACCCACATTCTATAGACTCTTTTTCTCCCAGGTTTGGTCTTTAATGACCTTTTGAATTCCTGACCCCCTGTTTCATAGGGAGATTCCTTAAGGAGAGTTAAGGGGTTAATTAGTGTCCTCTTGGCCCCTTTTGCTGTGTTGCATGAGCCTTGTGTGTAGAGGTTGCATTGTGTCTTGCTTAGGCTTGGTCAATTGTCAGACAATGTCTGTATGTGTCCAGTTGTGGTACTCTGTAGTATTCTTCATCTGTTGCAAAAGAAGCTTCTTTATTGAGTAGAGTCTGGGATGTTTGTCCATAAATATAAGGATACTTATTTTGCAGTTAATAAGGGATAAGCTTAGCCTAGGGATGTGACAATATTGGGAAATTCTCTAAGAGCTATGACCTCTCCAGCTATGTTTATCTGGCTATGTTTATGATACCACACTGGTGTCAGCATACACAAAATCCATGCAAGCTCAACTAAACCAAAACCCCACAAGGAACTACAGAAATTGGCACCAGAACCCTATCTTACTTGAAGAAATATTGGCAGCAGATTACTGTTTGGTGAAGAAGAACTGACTTTCATTAAACAACAGACTCTGAATAAGCTGACTAGAGCTCAGTGGATAAACATGCAGTGAGGAATGTCCAAGGAGATTAATTTGTCCAATGGACACTAACACAAATGACAGAATATATGAACTCCAGAGGGTGTATGCCAAAGGGTGCCAATGGAGAAGGGGTAATAGCCTGGGGTGGTGGATACCTTAAGGGAAACAGAGTTTTCCAGGAAGCTGGGAAAGTTACTCATATGAACTTACAACAAAGGTGACAACATGCACAAGACACATGAAAACTAAAACCTGACAATAACCTAGCATAGAAATAAGGAAATAGCTAAGGACCCCCAAACTTAGCTGAGGAACTTTTGGAAAAAAATAACTACTGGGAGAGGAATTGCTAGTTTTCTTTAAGGCAGTGGTGGTAGATAGATAGATCAGACTCCAGTGCATGAACTTACAATTTGGGTACAAAATTTTGGTATGATCGGTCTTAATATATATGACATAATTCATCAAATCTTGTTGGTGGGCTTTAGAGGATAGGCAGATATGGGACAGGGATACAGGGATTCTAAATATATTTAAGATGCATTCTGTGAAATATATTAAATATTTCAATTATATATATATATATATATATGACAATCTCCATAGCCTCAGAAGCAAATGCCAAGCATCAGGCTAAACTTTTAGCTGCCATTTCTGCTTTCAAACATTTCCTTATTTAATTTGTCAATTTATTAACCTCTTGCACTATATGTTGGTTGTATATCATCTGTTCGTCCTTTAATCATGCGTGGCCACAGTCCACATGATGTTCTTCCCCCCTAGAACCAGGTTAGCAGCGTTACAAGGCTGTAAGCTTTAGGGTTGTCTCCTGCTGGCAGGCTGACAGTTCCTAGGCTGAACTCTGGCAAGAAGTGGGGAGGGAACCATGAGAAGTCACCTGGAGACAAAGGAAACAATCTCAGAGAGAAGGTCTGGGAGAGACTCAGCTTTATTTGTGCCAGCAATGTGTTTATATACTAAAAGCTATTGTACTCTGGGCAAGGAAGTGGAGGGCAGGAGGAAGGGAAGGACGAGTCACCTTGGCTCCTACCAGGGGGCTTCAGAGCTCCTGCTTGTGCAACCAGTAAACTAGAGGTGGGATGTTTTGCTCAATAACTTAAGGGAACGGGCCATCCGGGTCTGGAAATTTGCAGAGATAGGCAAGGCAGGAAAAACTATAGTATCCTGACCTCGTAGAGCTACAGATAACTTACAGAGACAACTTGAATGCCCATGGAGATATCAGATAACTCTTGGAAGTTCTGGGACAGGACTTCCAGGTCCTGCCTTGAGCCAGGCAAAGTTTCATTCTTACAAATATTTACCTCTACTTAAAAATATCCTTCAACCAAAACTTATCCTGTTTTTATTTCAGAGCATTTTATTCCATACGGATTTATCTGGTCTTCACATTAGGAAGTTGTCATATTAACTGACTAACTGCGTACAATTTTCACACATACAGACACAACAAATTATATAATTCTGTCCTGACTGCCAATCAGTTTGAATCATCATCTTGAGAGAACTCAAACACCAGGTGTTTGCTGTAATGACCATTGGCAGTTTAAATTGCTCCATATATATGTTAATAAGTTTTGAAATTTTATTTTTTGCTGCAAATAATAACACAATAATCTGCTTAAAATTATTGAAGTGCATGTAAAATTAAAAAATTTATCCTAGTTATGTGCCAAAAATGTATCTTTTTGCCAAATTTATAAAGTTCATGTCTTCCATGACTGCCTATATTGCCTAAAGTACAGACCGAATTTATATTAATTTATTTATTATTAAAAAGTCTAATACATAAGCATAAAAGTTGTAATTAAGGATTAACTTCTCAAGAAAAAATATATTTTAAATAATTTGAAAACAATTTATGCTCTTTTTAAAATTATTCCTCTAAATTTTTCTCTCTGCCATCTGCTACAAAGACATTTCAGAGAATAAGTTTAGCAAAACCCATGGTTATATATAAACTAAATTAAGTGCCAACTAATGGCTGAATCCAGTTTCTCTCATTATTTGGATCTGAGCTTCCCATCTGTGCTTTCTCCTACAGGCCTCCTTAGAACAGAGCTTGGCTGGTAAAGCCATACCAGAAAACACTGTGTGGAGAGATTCTTCCTGAATTTCAACCACACATGAATAGCTGACAAATCCCTTGTGTCTTGTAGTCCATTCTGCCCTGCCCATGCCACCAACTCCAGGTACCTAAGATAACATCATTCTGAACTATGCTGATGACAGCCAGCAAACCACACCATGGTCAATCCACCAAAGGTAACCTGACCACCACCCCATATATATGTCCCTTCATTTACAAAACAAAGAAATGGAAAGGTAGGAATGATTTTTATAAAATGGACACTGTTTGTATTAATATTTTATTAACCCTTACAAACACATTAAAACTTTTTGACTTGTGACTGGGCTATTTCCTTGTCATCCTAATTTGGAACTCCACCCAGAAAGAAAATGATCGAATGTGATTAATCTTTAGAATTAACATAATAATAAAAAAAAACAGAATGATGGCAGACCCATCTTCATTGCACATAGTAAAGACTGGAAAGGGCACTTGAATTTGGATGAATGACATAATCTAGAAATAGAGAGGAAAAGGAAGAATGGTCTCTTAACATGAGAGTGGAGCCAAACTTACATTTCCCCAGTGAAGCTGGAGAAAATGGTTTGAATATAAATGTGAGACCTGGCTTAGTAGCACATTTCCAGTATATAGAAATTTCGAAGAGATCTAAGAGAATTAGTGGCATCCTAGGTCAGAATCATTCTTAAAAATTAAATTTAAGGTCGGTATGCCTGTCTGGAGCCCCAGATGGGACAACTTCCAGAGCAGGTAGTGAGACCCCCAATAGCCAAGGCAGTTCTGCCTTGCCTTACCAGCACCTCACTGAGTCCCTGTGCCTGTCTCGAGCCCAAGCTGGGACAACTATGTTGTTATAAAGTAAACGGCAGGGCAGGAGAGATGGCCTAGCGGTTAAGAGCACCCACCACTCTTGCAGAGGACCCGGGTTCGATCCCCAGCACCCACATGACGGCTGAGAACCATCTTTAACTCCAGTTTCAAGGGAATCCGAACCCTCTTCTGACCTCTGCGGCATTGCACAACACCTGTACACAAACCTACGTACAGACAGTACATTCATACACATATAAAATAAGTAAAATTGGGCTGGAGAGATGGCCTATTGGTTAAGAGTGCCGACTGCTCTTGCAGAGGACCCAGGTTTGATCCCCAGCACCTACATGGGGACTAAGAAAAGTCTTTAACTCCAGTTCCAGGGGAATCCGATGCCTTCTTCTGACCTCTGCGGCATTGCAGAACAAGGGTGCACAAAGCTTCATGCAGATAGTATGTTCATACACATAAAAATAAATAAATAAAATTAAAATAAAAATAAATAAATAAAATTAAAATAAATAACTAAATTAATTTAAAAAATTTTTAAAAACTGTTTAAAGTAAATGTCTTAATGGGTTCTAGAACTGATCCACCACTTACTTTCAGACTCTGTAATTACTGTATATTAGTGGAACGTATGTATTCATATTTTAGAGTAATATACAATTAAAGGAGGAAAATGTGAATTACTAAACATAAAAAAAGACTGAGAGAAAGATGCAGCACAGTTATGGCAGAATGCCGTCTGAAATACACAAAACATCAATAAAACCATTATTAAAAAAAGAAGAAATCACCTCAGCTGGGCATGGTGGCACAAGCCTTTAAAAAATTAAATTTAAGGGGCACAGGTGGATGAGAGGTAAAACAGTCCACTCTCTCTGGAGCTGTTGACTTGGACTCTGGTCAATTCTGGCTGTTTCCTTTCATGGGCTGACAGTTTGTCCAGGAATAACCTTTCGATCCTACTAATGAAGAACAAGCAATTAGATATATAGGTATTTAAGCAGCACTAATAGTTATGGTAGGTTACTTTAGCATAGACACATGTTTGGATATGTTAATCCATGAATTACAATTTTCCCCCCTGTTAAATATGACAGGGTCTTACTGTGGCTTATAAACATCTAAAAACCATTAGAGGATGTAAACTTGGTGGCATCAGGCCATGGGTTTATTTCTCCAAGGGAGAGCTCAATAGCCAATTAGATTTGGGATATACACGGCACATGGCTGCCTCTGCTGTACAGTATTCCTGCAGGTGAGGTGTAGCTGGTGTGACGGTGGAATCTTGCTTGGACTCAGGAGAGACCAATATTTCCTTATTGGTTTAGTGGCCCTTTGGTAAACACTCTCTGGACATTCCAAGGGCCATCTGTTACACTTGCATGTGTGGTCTCATACATCCCTCCCATGTTAACGTCAGGTCTTCGCAGCAGGGTTTATGCCTCTCCTCCGTATAGGTATACCCAACTTAGTGGCAAGGAGCCCTTACCTTTTGTGGGGCCTTAGGATCCCCTGCAACATCCACCTGGTAGAACCATCCATTGGGGCTGTAGGTGTGGTGCACAACAGACCTGCAGATAGGTTTTGCATGAAGGATGCTTTGTACTCAGATTAATCACCTTATAGCTAAAAATGAAAAAACAAAAAAAACAGAGAAAGATGCAGGGACAGTTATGTCAGATGCATGATTCTGGTGGGTTGGGGTGGGGGTGGGGGGAAGAGGAAGTAAGGCCTGAACTGAATTGGAAAAAAGTATGAATGCACAAACATCAATAAAAAATTAATTATTTTTATAAAAAAAAATAAATTTTTAGAAGTTAGTGGTTTTTTTGTTTTTTTTGGTCTTTTTTTTTTTTTTTTTTTTTTTTTTTTTTTTTTCTCCTCTCTCTCTCTCTCTATATCTACTATATATATATATATATATATATCCACATTATCCACATTACTCTTACGATTTAGGAACTTTTGATAGTGCTTAGTGATGGAATGGTTCCCTTTCATGTCTGATATCCTTGCTTTAGATACACACACATACAGATTAATGATGATAATAATGATAGTAATAATAAAAATTCAGTAAATTCATAGGAGACAGTTTCAGTATACAAAAATTAGGGAAAAGGGGTTGGAGATATTGCTCAAAGGTTCTGAGTAATTGATGCTTTTGTGGCGGTCCTGAGTTGTTTTTCTATCAACCAAGTTTGGTGGCTTACAACTATCTTGTGACAAATATCACAAGGTAATAAAACATCAGCAGCACATTTTACCTGAGATCATACTAGCTTTCAGTTTTTATCATGTGAGTCTCTGAGAGCTGTGGCTGGCTGTTTCTGTTCAGTCTCAAGTAGTATCACAGTGTGTATCTCTTGACCAGGAAAAGATGATAGTTGGGGATTGAAAATACAGTAAACAATTTTGTATGGAATTCACAAAATTTCTATTTGAAAAAGGGAAAAACCTATATGTAAACATTCAAAGAGTTTTTAATGAATGCATATTGCTTTCATAGAGTCGAAAAAGTATACACCAAACTCTCATAAATCTGTGTACATTTGTTTATTTGTGGACTACAGTTAGATGTCTTGATATATGATTTCATTGGGTTTTGAGTAGTGAAGCTAATAAGATATTATCATATACCTATTTAAAATCTATTTCAGAAAACAAAAAGCCTAATAAAGCAGTGTGTGCTGGTACATTATTGTAACCTAGTTGTAGAATGTTTACGACAGGATTGTGAATTCAAGGACAGATGCAGCTACATACAGTGATAGACAATGTATCTAAAATTATCAAGCTCTGGCTGATGCTGTATGCCTTTAATCCCACCAGCTCAGGAAACAAGAGATAGGGAGCTCTCTGAGAAAGCCCAGCCTGGGATGTTTTACATAGAGTTGCAGACTAGCTGTTGCTACTGTGAGACCCTGTCTCAAAACAATGACAAGAAGAACAGTAATAACTGATATACTTGATAATAAACCCAAGTTTATTATTAATTAGAATTAAATAAACTGATTTATCATGTCCTCCACAAAAAGTCCATTAAAATAGTCAATCCCACTGGGAAATTATTTCAAAACTGAAAAAAATTTAAAAAATTATGCAATGCAATATATTTAAAGTAATCAGAGTGTTATTAAAGAATTTCTCTTATTTTTCATTCTATTATGGTACAAATTTTTTTTGCAGTATTCCATGCAATCTGGGCATTATACAAGCAACTCTGGAAAGAGAAGTACATGAATGGAAATAGGCCAAAAGATAAATAAGTGATCACTCTGGCATAAATACTATGACATCTTGATCGTTTTCAGGGGTATTATAAAGCAGGTGTCACATGCTAAGTCCACTGTTCCCCAAACTTAGTAGGAGTTTCCTCTGTCCTTATTTCTGGAATCCTGAAAATTTACTATTGATGCAACTATTGCTGGGATTAGTGTTATAAAAACTTTAGCAACTCATATTTAAAAGTAACTGAAGAGTGCTTCTGATATCTTCATGTGGTACACAGAAAATTTCCATCTATAGTAACAAATACAGAAATGTGGAATGCATAAAAACAAAGTTCATAAATGAAGAATAGTGAAATGTACAAGACGTGAAAATTATTGTTTTAATTATGATTTGTAAGAATCTTGACACGTAGCTAGGCATAATTGTACATGCCATTACTCCCCACTCTAAGGAGGCTGAGGCAAGCAGATCTCTGTGAGTTCAAGGCCAGTTTTTTTCTACATAGTGAGTTCTAGTCCAGCCAGAGCTATGGGGAAACCCTGTCTCAAGAAGACCAAAAAAAGAATCTTGACACCTAAGATGCTGGGTATCAGAATGTTCATATCAATGACAAAACACTATTTTGTTATTATATTCATGCATTTGTTGGTCTATGGCAGGTCTATGTTATTGTTTCTTCTCAGTCTAATACTGAAAAGAATAACATTAATTAATGATTTTCATTGAAAAAGACTGTGTCTACTACATCTAGTGCAGTATACTACCCTATGAAAGCCTACAGTTCTCTGGATTTGAATTCTATCTGTAAATTATGATTCTGAACGCTAACAATCATCCCTTGCTCAACATTTTCAAATACAAAATACAAGTAACATTTTTGGAATTAGAATATCACAAATATCGGCAAGATGGAATTATACAATAAATGCTTAGATGTCTTCTGCTATGTTTGCTGCTGTCAAGTTCTAGGAAAAGAGTACAGAGAACATCAATAGAAAATGAGTCATATATTGTGGCATGACAGACAAATCTATTAGTGAAATGGAATGTGGAGAATGGCAGGAACACGGGGAAAAGGAGCTATTAAAAGTTGAGGGTGAAGAAAGAGCATTTCATTGTGATAATTAATTGAGGCAGTTTGAGAGAAATTAGTTAATGACTTATTGCTATACCCATAGATTAATACATCTCTAAATGGTCACCAGAGAGATTATCTTATTCAGTATATTACAACTAACACAATAACCCACAATTAGCAAACATACAGGGAATACAAGGCTGAAGAGGAATTATTCTTGAATTGGACACCTACATCAATTTCCTCCTCAGACTCAGGGATCATTGGAGAAAAGGTGAGAGAAAAATTGTAAGAGCCTTAGGGGGAAATAACCAAAAGGATACAGAGATTAGCAGAAAATGGGGAACTAATAAGAACATGTACCATAGAAGTTCAAACCACTCAAAATTTCAGGATAGATATGAACTTCAGTAATTGAAAGAAATGGAGAATTAAAAATAGCGGGATGTCAGCAAGTTTCAAGTGATAAGAGGAAAACCTACTTTAATACCCATAGACATATTATTGATTAATCACTGCTAATTATTTTAATATACATTTGGCCATGTTTGCAAGAAGCTCTTGCTGAACAATATGTAACTATGCTAAGATAATCTGATAATCCATCCATGATTTCACATGGACTTTCTTCTGTATTTTTCCTATAGCTATTGCATGATAGTATTTTTTTTTTGCTTACATAATAAATTTCATGGAAAGCTCTTTATTTTAAATGTATCATGGAAAACACTTATTGAATGATGATGAAAATATTACTTCTTTCCAAAGAGTATAAGGCTAAAGAAAAATTTAATATTGATAGAGACTATGGAATAATTTGATACTATGTGTATATAGGTACATGTGTATGTACATATGTATTTAATGAAAAGCTAAGAGTTAGGCCATATTGGGGTACTGAGCAGGGCAGGGCTCAGGACAAGCCCGCCACTGCTCCAGGAAGTTAAAATCAGGGCATTGACTCACGGGTGCAGGACAATTGATTTGCTGAGTTGTGGCAAAGGGGTCCCAGTGACTGGCAGACCTAGACCTGACTCCTAATTCCTGCCAAAGTATGGCTGCCCAGCTGGGTGGCCCCTCCCCCACCCCGTAGTCACAAGTGGGAGGGGATCCTGGCTTTGGAGTCAGGCGCAGACGCCATATTGGGGTCCTGAGCAGGGCAGGGCTCAGGACAAGCCCGCCACGGCTCCAGGAAAGTACCGGGCTAAGTTAGGACACCCCCCCCCCCGGCCAACAACTGGAATTGAGGAGAGACGTACAGTGGATTAAGAGAAACTTCAGAAACAGGAAAGAAGAGCACTTCCAGTATTTCAATATATAAACAAAAAGTGTAAAAGCCTGAAAACCAGACAAGAGTCAGCCCTCATAAACAACAAGGGAGGGAAGGAAGGGAAAAAGAAAAAAGATTATTGGGAAGGACGGCAAGGCAAAAATAAAAAAACAAGCTTTCAGCCTTCAAAAACTGAAAATGCATTTGATGTTGAATCACCCAAAGGACAACCCACATGGCTAGTGACGCATGACCAAAGAGAACAACCATTTGGGAAAGGTAACAGCGTATTCCGCCCACCAAGGCTCTTCCAACCGTCGGTAAGGAGACCAGCTACAATCAGATTGCCCTCTGGAGGTGACCCCAGAAACCAGAACCTTAGAGGACATAATTGCAAGACCCTTATGCAGCAGAAAATTAAGAAAACATAAAGAAGAATTCGGAAGTAAAAAGAGAAGAAATGAAAAACTCAAAAAGAACCTAGGCGAGAGGGATGACCATGACAAACTAAAGAAAGAACTCAGAGAAGCTAAAGAGCGGTAGAGATGAAAAAGCCTTCAAAAAGGACATAGAGGGATACAATAACAGAACTAAGGAAGAGATTGACAAACTCTCCAGAAAGAACACAGGAGAGAAAAAAAAACAACACCTTAAGGAAGTAGAACACCTGAAAAGGAGGCCAACCAACGAAAGTAAGGAGCACCCAGGAAGAGGTCTCAGGAAACCATAAAGGAATGGATATATAAGGAAATCACAGGATGAAAAGGAAAAGGAATAGACATATCCAGGACAGGAAGGACTCAAAATGGCGGCACGCAGGAAGAAAGACATCAGATCGGAATAAAAGAAAAAAAAAAAAAAAAAAAAAAAAAAAAAAAAAAAAAAAAAAAAAAAAAAAAAAAAAAAAAAAAATAAATAAAGAATATGAAAAAATTTAAAAATACACCAAAAACTGGACACCAGACAATATGGGGACACTATGAAAGATGAACCTTCTGATCATTGAGATAGAGGAAGGAGAAAGAATCCTAAGAGAATAGTAATTGTCAGATCCTTCAACAGAATAATAGATTGGAAAAAACTTCCCCAAAACTAAAAAGTAGCAAAACCATTCATAAAATACAAAAGCACACCAGACTCCAAAAGACAAGATCGAGAAAGGAAAACTTCCCCACGCCACATCATAGTGCAAAAATGAGCTAAGATGCCAAAAACAAAGACAAAATTCTGAAGGCCCACAAAAGACAAAAAAAAAAGTCCACATACAAAGGGAAATAACCCCATTTTCCAGAATTTACAACTGACTTCTCGCGCACAAACCATGAAACAAAGAAAAACATTGGAGCAAGCTGTTCCCATGTGTAAAGGGACTATGGATGCCAACCCAGAATATTTACCCAGCAAAAGTCATTACAGTTGAAGGAGAAGAGAGAATCTTCCAAGACAAAAAACAATGATGATAGAATACTATTCTTGGAAAACCAATCCCCAGAATAATGCTTGAAGCAATTCAAAGGGCCAGAAGAGAGGAGCAAACTTAATCCTCCAAAGCACCCAGGAAAAGAAAAAACTATAAAAAATATAAACATTAGGGAGTAGTATACAGAGGACTAACAAGTCCAACAGTGGATTAATAAAGGTGAAAAGGAAAAAAACATCCATCTTTCCAATTATAACCTTAAATATTTTTAATGGACTAAATTCCCCCCCCAATCAAAAAGGCATAGGGGACTGGGAGAATGGCATTAGGGAAAACAAAAAAATCCATCATATATGCTTCTTAGCAAGACCCCATCTCCAAATTCTCAAGGGGAACAGGAACCACCAACTTAAGGTGAAGGGGATGGAAGAAAATATTCCAAGCAAATGTTACCAAAAAGAAAAGCAGAAGATCGCTATTCCTAATATTTCAGGACAAAATAGGACTTCCAAAGCAAAAGAAATCAAAAAGAACAAAAGAGGGCCATTATATCTTCATTAAAGGAACAATTGACGAATGAAGATCTCACCAATCATGTTGAATATATTGCACCAAAATGCCAGCTGCACCAAAACTTTGTTAAAGGGACAAACTCTTCACAGGATCTCAAGGCTCAGATAACCCCAGCACACTAATAGTAGGGACTTCAAATAACCCTTTACTAAGTTCCTTTTAGACAAGATCAAAAGCGGACAAAGGATTAAAAACGAGAGGAGACAATCTAATCTGAATTGATAACAATACACCAAATGGACGCACAGAATATCTAGAATATCCACCCAAACACCAGATAAACACTTTCTACTCACACCCCATGGAACATTCTCCAAAAATAGACATATACTGGGACACAGGGAAAAAACTCAACAAAACAAAAAGATTGAAAATAATCTCAGCATTTTTTCAGACCACAGTGCAAAAAAACATCCAATATCAACACCAGGATAAACCCGACAATCCACAAGAACACATGGAGACTAAAACAACACTCTCCTGAATAAGTGAATGGGTCAAGGAAGAAATAAAGAAAGAAATAAAAACATTCCTGGAACTGAATAACAATGATAAAATACAACGCAGCAAAAACCTATGGGACACTTTAAAGAGGTCCTAAGAAGAAAGGTTTCTAGCTCTAAGTGCCTACATTAAAAAACAGAGAGCACAAGTGAACATCTAACACTCCAGCTAAAAGTACTTGAGAGACACAACAAATGAACCCTAAACGCAGCAGACAAGAAGAAATAACAAAAATCAGGCAGAGATCAATGAAATAGAACAAAAGGAAAACCATACAAAAATCCAATGAATCCAAAAGCTGGTTCTTTGAGAGAATAAACAAGATAGACAGACCTCTTGCCCAGTTAAGCAAAAGAAAGAAGGAACAACTCCAAATCAATAGAATCTGTGATGAAAGGGAATATCACAACAGATAAGAAAAAAATCCAGGACAATCATAAGGAATTACTTTAAAAACCTATACTCTACAAGTTTGAAAACCTAGAAGAAATGGATGATAATTCTGAAATCTTGGGAATCACCAAAGCTCAACCAAGAAGAGATCAACAGCTTAAACGATCAATAATATTTGAAGAAATTGAAGATGTAATAAGCACTCCCAACCAAAAATGCACCAGGCCCAGATGGTTTCACAGCAGAATTCTATATATATTTCAAAAAAGACTTACAAAACCATTAATATTCAAGTTGTTTAGAAGGATCAAAACAGAGGGAGTTCTCCCAGATTCTTCTATGAAACCAGCATCACTCTAATACCAAAACCAGGCAAAGATAGCTGCAACTAAAAAGGAGACCTATAGACCCATCTCCCTAACGAACACAGATGCCAAAATTCTAAATAGGATACTTGCAAATTGCATACAGACCCACATCAAGAAGACATCCACCGATGATCCAAGTTGGATTCATACCAGAGATGAGCAGGGATGGTTAACATATGAAGAATCAATGAAATATCATCAAGGCATATAAACGGACTGAAAGCCAAAAACCAACACATCATTCTCAATTGACCGGCAGAAAAAGGCCTTTGACAAAACCAGCATCTGTTCATTGTTAAAGTCCTAGAGGGGAATTGGATTGGAGGGATCATACCTTAATGTAATCAAAGCCTATACAGGAACCCAGCCAATATCATCCTAAATGGGGAAACGACAGAAGCATTCCCCTTAAGGGTAGGAACTCGGCAAGGTTGTACCCTGTCACCACTCCTTTTCAACATAGTGCTTGAATCCCTTGCTAGGGCCAATTAAGGCAAGAAAGGAAATTAAAGGAGTTCTAATAGGGAAAAGAGGAAGGCCAAGCTATCCCTTTTTGCTGATGATATATTTCTACTTAAGGGATGCTAAGAACTTCCACCAGGAAAACTCCTGAAGAACGATTAGGAGCTTCAGTAATTGGGCAGAATAACAAAAATAAACTAGAAAAACCAGTAGCCTTTTTTTTTTTTTAACAATTTATATATTCCTGTGAGAGAATTCAAGGAGACCTTCCCACTCACAATAGCCTCATAAAATAAAATACCTAGGAAACAAACCTAACCAAAGATACCAAGGACCTCTACAACAAAATTTTAAACCTCGAGAGGAAAATGAAGAGACATCAGGAGATGGACAAACCTCCCATGCTCATGGATTGGGAAAATAAATATAGAAAAAATGTCCATTCTACAAACTTGTATACAGATTTTATGCAATCCCAATCAAAATCCCCCAGAGCTTCTTCACATGTATGGATAAAGAATCCTCAATTTCGTTTTGGAAAACAAAAGACCCCGAAAGCCAAAGGCAACTCTGGGTGAAAAGAGCAATACAGGGGATCGCTATACCAGACATCAAACTATACTACAGGGCTATAGTCATAAAAACAGCTTGGTACTGGAACAAAACGACCTGTTGACCAATGGAACAAAAGAAGATCCAAAACTGAGCACATCAATTTCAACCATCTCATATTTGATAAGGAGGCCAAGAGAACACATTGGAGGAAAGAAAGCATCTTCAACAAGTGTGTTGGCAAAACTGGATCACCACCTGTAGAATAATGAAATTAAACCCCTAACTCCTGCCCTGTAAAAAGTCCAATTCCAAATGGATCAAAGACCCTCAGCGTGAAATCCAAAACTCTGGAGTGATAGAAAAGAAACTTGGCAGCAGACTACAAAGATTAGGTGTAGGAAAAAGACTTCTTAAAATCAGACAGCAGCTGCACAAGAAAAAAGGTTGTCAATTGACAAAAATGGGACCTCATTAAACTCAAAGGCTTCTGTATTCAAAAGGAAACAATAAAGGAAGTGAAGAGAAACACCCACAGAATGGGAGGAAACTTTCACAGCAGATACATCTGACAAAGCATTAATTTCCAGAGTTACAAGCTACTCAAAAAACAAAGAAGAAAGAAAAACAAATGGAATCACTCAGAAGATGGGAGCAAATATCTGAACAGAGACTTCACAAGAGGGAATTGAGAGATGGCTGAGGAACACCTTAAGAGTGTTCAACATCACTAATAATTAAGGAAATGCAAATTAAAACCCACCCTAAGATACCACCTTTAACTCCAGTAAGAATGGCGTAGGATAAAGAAAACAAATGATGCAAAGTGCTGGAGAGGGTGTGGAGGGAAAGGGGAACACTCATCCATTGCTGGTGGGATGTAAACTTGTGCAGCCACTATGGAAAACAGTTGGAGAACCCTTAAAGAAACTAAAAATGAGTCCTGCCCATTTGACCCAGTCATAACCACTCCTGGGTTATAACCCACAAGACTCATCTTTACTGCAGAGATACATGCACAGCTATATTTTATTGCACTCTGTTCACAATAGCAAAAAAACTGGAATCAACACCAAATGCCCACCCAACCAATGAGTGAAAGAGAAAATGTGGACATACGACTACACCCTGGAATTCTATGCAGCAGTGTATAACATATAAGTTGGTCCAAAAAATGGAATGAATGAATACATTAATAAAAGTAAAAAAAAAAAAAAAACAAACGACAAATGGTATCTCTCATATGTGGACGCTTAGTACCAATAACCCAATTAAAATATTTCTTGTGGAGAGATGCATATTAAAAGAACAACAACAGAAAGAGTTCATCAAAGGGCTGACTGAAATGGTTATTGGGAGGGTGGGAGGGGTGGGAGAGGGACACGGGTTGTATATTCGATTGGTGCATGTTTAATTTACATGAGTTCAACAAGTATCCAGTTTTGCCCAGATCTCCTACAGGATACATGGTTTTTAGGACTTAGTAAAAGTAAATATGTGCATATTGGACAACATTGGTTTTAAGGCTGATAAAAACGGTAATGCATCTGGTTAATTGGTGATATAAATTGCTCTTGTCCACATTAGCTTTAACTAAATATGTATAACAATTACTTTGGGATTTGGTATAAAACAAATGTTCTCTATTAATTTTGCTGTCTATATAGTATCACCTGGTAGCAATCTCTTTCAACTATAGGATGATTTAACTCAAAATAAACTTTGTTTCCCAAGTTAATCAAACACAGTAACCCAAAACAGCATGCTGAACTTGATGAAATCTGTCCTTGATCCACCCTATAGTATATACAATACTGCTATAAATGATACAACTGTCTTTGAGACTCATGGTCAAAAAAAAAAACCTTAAATAAAAAAGGGGGATATAGACAGATATGAAAACTTTTTGTCAAAAAACCTTGCAACCCAAATCTTAAACTAACTATGGGAAAGGATTTGTATGTTCCAACAGGGCAGCAGTATCACCAACTTAATGGCTGAGAAAGAAAATGCAGCTTTTGCAGTTGGTGGATGTACCAGAAAGTGCCAGTAGAAGGACTGACTCCTCTGGGCATTGAAGGGATGAAATGCCTCAGATTGCTGGCAGACATCAGGGCCCCTCGTGGATCCGGTACTAGTAACAACTATTTTTAATGATTCCTAATGAAGCTTTCGCTTCTAGGTCCCAAAGGTTTTAAATACAAGAGACTTTCTTAACTCCCCCCCATGGAATAAGGAGAAATATGATGATGATGAGGTCGTCTCCAGCTGTAGATTGGAGCCAGCTTTATAGAGGTATCTCTTGTTTAAAATCAGGTAAAAACTGCCTTCTTTAACTGACTAATGGAAATAGGAAACTGTGAAAAGGATTGATTATTATTCAAGAACCAATATTATTGCTAAAGTCTCCTTAAAGCTATGCACTTAAAAAAACATATTAATACAGGGAGCTCTGACATCAAATGGATTATTTCTACCAGGGAGATGTTGGCCAGGGATCCAAGCCCCCCACAAATGGTAAAGGCTCTTGCCTTCAAACTGGGATATCTGCAGGAAGAGAGGCAATAAGGCCCTGCTGTTGAAAGACCTGATCAACATGGGAAAGATGTATGGAGGGCGCACTTGCAAGATACAGATGGTCTCTGGGATGCCAGAGAGTGTTACCCAAAGCCACTAAACCAATAAAGCAAATATAGGTCTCCTTGAGTCAACAAGATCCTCCGTCCAGCACCAGCTACACCTCACTGCCTGGAAATACTGTGCAGCAGTGGCAGCCATATGTCTGTATACCCAAATCTAATTGTCTATTAGCTCTCTCTTGAGGAAATAACCCATGGCTGAATGCCACAAGCTTACATCCTCCAATGGTTAGGAGATGTTATTAAACCCACGAAGACCCTGCCCATACAAACAGAAAGAAATGTAAATCATGAATTGCACCACTACCATCCAAACATCTGTGTCTTATACCCAAGTAACCTACCATTAACAATTAGTAATGTTTAAATACCTATATATCTTATTGTGTGTGCTTCATTAGTAGGAAATCGAAAGGCTATACATATACTGTTTTTTATACCTAAATATCTAATTGCATTGTCTTCATTAGTGGATCGAAAGGTATGGCCTGGACAAGCTCGCAGCCCATTGTAAAGAAAACAGCCAGAACTGACTAGAGACCAAGACATCAGCTCCAGAGAAAGTAGAGTGTTTTGCTTCTCATCCACCTTGTGCCCCTTTTCTTAAGACTAGGGAACAATCTGCGGAAGAGGGGGCATGGGTAGAATGTAAGGGCTTCGATTGGGTTAATGGTGTAAACTACAACAATATAGACTGGACATATCATTTGATCAACTGAATGAAACATACAAGCCCCCCTGCTGGATGGTGGACCCATGAGCTGTGTGTGTTTGGGCACAACTGCTTGCAAATGGTTTTACATGAAGGATGCTTGTACTCACAAATTATAATTTATTGTTAAAAAAAATGAAAAACAAAAACAATCAAAAAAGCAGAGAAAGAGCAGAAAACTTACAGCAGAATGCATGATCTGGGATGGGTAGGGGTTGGGTGGGGGCTAAGAGGGAAGGATAATATGCCTGAACTGAAATGGAAAATGATGTATGAAATACACCAAAAGCACAAAAGAAAAAAAAAGCTAGAGTATATATTAATTGCAGCAGAGAGAGGGGCTGGAGATGGCCTCAGCGAGTTAAGGACGCCGACCGCTCTTAACAGATAAGACCCGGGTTCGATCCCCACCACCACATGGTGGCCAAGAACCTTCTGAAAACTCCAATCCAGACCCAGTTCCAGGGGAATCCGATACCCTCTTCTGACCTCCCGCGGCATTGCACGACACGGGTGCACAAACTTGCATGCAGGCAGTACATTTCATACACATACAGAAAAAAATAAAATTAAAAAAAAACAAAAAAAAAAAAAAATGAAGATGAACTCAGGGTTCATCATGTCATTTGTTCATCAGTACATTTGAACGTACTGACATGAATTTTACATCCAAGAAATCCCAAACCAACCTAAGCAATTTTTTGCAAATGATGGCTGTTCAAGGGGGAATCAGTCACTTATAAAATGGGTCTCTTGTTAGCTTGATGTATTAGTTAAGGTTCTCTAAAGCAACAGAATCATAGAATGTATACTATATCTATATTCTATCTTACCTCTCTCTCTCTTCTTCTCTCTCTCTCTCTTCTCTAATTATATAACTATATTATTATAGATGTATATATATATATATACACGCACACACCGATTTATTGATTTCCTCATGTGATAGGGTCCGAGTAGTCCAACAATAGCTGTACCACATGGGAGAGGCTGAGAATCCAGGTAGTTGCTCAGTCCACAAGGCTGGATGTCTCAGTAGTCCCAATCTGGTGCTGAAGGCCTGATGGATTCTGGGAGATCTGCCCATCCTCAGTCTATGCTAGGATCCTAAGAGTTGAAAAGCAGCAAGACAAACTCACCAGTGAGAGAGAAGGCAAGCAGCAAAAATAGGACCAGCTCCCTTCTGCCATGGATTTGTATACTGGATGCCATCAGAAAGTAATGCCCACATGTAGGGTGCATCATCCAGCTTGAGATAATCCAATCTGAGAATCTCTTTCTCATATTTGTTTACCCCAAATCCAGTCAAATTGACATCCAGGATTAAGAGGATTAACCATCACAAGTCCACCCCTTGTCAACTTGACACTCAATAGCCTCTCCTTATGCTTAAATGTCAAATGCAAACAATGGCGAGGTCATAATTCCACCTAACATGATATACATATCTCACATGCATTCATAAAGCATTATATCTTAGAGTAAGTGGCAATGTCTTTGAGGAATACTTATTCCTTCAGTATCTAATAACCTAAATATGACAACACTTAACACTTATCTCAGTTGTACATTCAAAAGGGACCAACACAAATATCTGCTTAATATATGCATATATATGCACAAACGCATTCTTAACCAAATAGGACTAAAGTTCATATCTATCACAATTCATGTTTCTGCAACCAGTCCCGTGGGCTCAACTGATATTTATGACTACCTTCCTCTACTACCCATTCTGTATTTCCTCCACCATCAGCAAGCACTTCTGCAGGTCTTGGCTCTTTTCCTGGAGGAGTGACCCATACCTTTATCCCTGAATTATCTGGGCTATTTGTTGTCCTATCTGGTTTGGTTTGTTGTAGTTTCTCATTGACCTTAATCATGCATGGGATATAGTAGCACCAAAAGGTGCAGTACAGAATCCACTTCCTTCCAGACATAATCGTCATTCCCTCCATTGTGGAGAAAAAGTCCAATTTCCCCTTGTTAGGCTGGATCACTCACACCTCCTAGTACTGTTATTCTTTTCTTAGCCTGTTGGCTTAAGGGCAGTAGAAGCCCAAAGTGGCCAGGGGGAAGTCTTAGCTTCCAGTTTGTTGGAAAATTTGCTGTGTCTCTTGGCAAAAGCACTCACCTCTTTGGAACTAAAACTTCTAGGCCAGCAGAGCACAAGGTCATGGGTACAGGAAGCAAAAAGTTTCCTACTGGGTCAGTAGGGGTGATAGTGTTTGGAATAATTCTTACTTCCCCCCTTTGATTCCTGGACCCGTGAATTCTGGCTCTAGAAGAAACAATACCATGTATTGGATGCTGATTCAAAGCATATACGGCCTGCTGGAGAACCTTGCCCCAGCCCTCCAGGGTATTGTTACCTAATTGGGACTATAACTTTGTGTTCAAGAGGCCATTCCATCATTGTGTCAATCCACATGTTTCTGGGTGGTGGGGAACATGGTAAGACCAGTGGATACCATGACTATGCTCACTGTTGCACTTCTTTGACTGTGAAGTGAGTTCCCTGGTCAGAAGCAATGCTGTGAGGAATACTGTGATGGTGGATAAGGCATTCTGTAAGACACTAGATGATAGTTTTGGGCGAAGCATTATGTGCAGGAAAGGCAAATCCATAACCGGAATAAGTATCTATTCCTGTAAGGACAAAGCGCTGTCCCTTCCATGATGGAAATTGTCCAATGTAGTCAACCAGGCACCAGGTTGCTGGCTGGTCACCCCGGGGAATAGTGGCATAGTGCAGGCTCAATGTTGGTCTTTGCTTTTTGCAAATCTGGCACTAAGTAGCAGCTGTAGCCAGATCAGCCTTGGTGAGTGGAAGTCCATGCATTCAAACCCATGCATAGCCTCCATCTCTGGCACCCATGGGACCATTCAGCAACGATAGGGCTTGCTGGAGAAAGAGGCTGACTGTCCACAGAATGAGTCAACCCATCTACATGATTATTGAACTCATCCTCTGCTGAAATCACCTTTAGATGAGCATTTACATAAGACACAAGTATCTTCACATCCTTTGCTAATTCAGAGAGATCTATCCACATACTTCTGCCCCAAATGTCTTTCTCACCAATATTCCAGTCATGCTCCTTCCAAGTCCCTGACCATCCAGCCAAACCATTGACTACAGCCCATGAATCAGTATATAATCGAACTTCTGACCATTTCACCTTCCCGGAAAAATGCACAACCATGTGCGCTGCCCAAAATTCTGACCACTGTGAAGAATTTCCTTCACCAGTGTCCTTTAGGGTTGTTTAAGAAATTTGCTGTAATGCTGCAGCAGTCCACCTCTGGGTTGTGCCTGCATGGCTTGCAGAACCATCAGTAATCCAGGCCCTAGTCTCCCCTTCCTCAGTCAAATTGATAATAGGGCAAACCCCATGAAGCCATAGGTGCATACTTTTGAGCACAGGAGGCATTGTAACAGGAGTAGGAATTATAGGCATTTGGGCAACTTCATGTAGCTTGCTTGTCCCCTCAGGCTCTGCCTGGGCCCTGTCATGTATATACCACTTCCATTTGATAATGGATTGCTGCTGTGCACATCTTACTTTACGGTTTGGTGGGTTAGATAACACCCAGCTCATCATGGGCAGTTCAGATCTCATGGTGACTTGGCGGCCATTGTCAAATGTTCAGTTTCCACTAAGGCCCAATAGCAGGCTAAGAGCTGTCTCTCAAAGGGAGAATAACTGTCTGAAGATGAAGGTAGAGCCTTACTCCAAAATCCCAAGGGCTTCACTGTGATTCCCCTATGGGGGCCTGCCGCAGTCTCCAGACAGCATCTCTATCAAGTACCATTGCGTCTGCTGAATCATATGGCCCAAGGGGCAGAGCAGCCTGCACTGCAGCCTGGACCTGTTGAAGAGCCTTTTCCTGTTTTGTGCCCCACTCAAAGCTTGCTGCCTTCTGAGTTACCTGATATATGGGTCATAGCAAACACACCCAGATGAGTAATGTGCTGCCTCCAGATTGCAAAAAGGGCCACTAAGTATTGTGCTTCTTTTGTGCTGGAGGGAGGGGCCAGATGGAACAACTCATTCCTCTCCTTTGAATGAATGTCTCTATATGTTCCAAACCACTGAACTCCTAGAAATTTCAGTGAGGTAGAAGGCCCTTGAATTTTAGTTGGATTTATTTCCCATCCTCTCATGCACATATGCTTTACCAACAAGTCCAGACTCGCTGCTACTTCCTGATAACTGGATCCAATCAGCATAACATCATCAACACAGTGGACCAGTATGATATTTTGTAGAAAAGTCAGATGATCAAGATCCCTTCTAACTATGTTATGACACAAGGCTGGATTGTTAACATACCCTTGAGTTAGGACCATAAATGTATACTGTTAGATTTGCCAGCTGAAATGAAATTGCTTCTGGTGGTTCTTATGAACTGGTATTAAGAAGAAAGCATTTGCTAGATCAATAGCTGCATACCAGGTACCAGAAGACATGTTAATCTGCTCAAGTAAGGACACCACATCTGGTACAGCACTACTTGGTTGAGTTTTCAATAGTCAGCTGTCATTCTCCATGATCCATCCATTTTTTTTTAATTTTTTTATTTATTTTTGTATGTGTATGAATGTACTGTCTGCATGCAAGTCTGTGCACCCGTGTCGTGCAATGCCGCAGAGGTCAGAAGAGGGTGTCGGATTCCCCTGGAACTGGAGTTCTCCTGGAATTGGAGTTTCAGACGGTTCTCAGCCACCATGTGGGTGCTGGGGATCGAACCCGGATCCTCTGTAAGAGCGGTCAGTGCTCTTAACCACTAGGCAATCCCTCCAGCCCGATCCATCCATCTTTTGCATAAGCCAAATTAGAGAGCTAAAGGGAGATGTGGTAAGGATCACCACCCCTGAAATCCCTCTAAGGATACGTTATTTATTTTTTTTTTAATACTTTTTTTTTAATTTTTTTTTTTATTTTTTAAAAAAAAATTTTTTTATTATTTATTTATTTTTTGTATGTGTATGAATGTACTGTCTGCATGCAGGTCTGTGCACCCGTGTCGTGCAATGCCGCGGAGGGCAGAAGAGGGTCTCGGATTCCCCTGGAACTGGAGTTCTCCTGGAATTGGAGTTACAGACGGTTCTCAGCCGCCATGTGGGTGCTGGGGATCGAACCCGGGTCCTCTGCAAGAGCGTCAGTGCTCTTAACCACTAGGCTATCTCTCCAGCCCACGTTACTATTTTTGTTTCACTATTTTACCCTGGTAGAGGCAACACCAATGGTTTCCATTTGGCCTTTCCGACCATAATAGCCCTCACTCCACAGGTCAGGGAACCATTGGGTGATTTTTGCCAATTTCTAAGTATATATATCCCAATTATACATTCTGGGACAGGATGAATTATGAGATCCACTGGACCCACTGTGAGGTGGACTTCAACGAAAACTCCATTTATCACCTGACCTCCATAGGCTCCTACTTTAAGTGGGGGTCCAACCTTTTCTGATCTCCATACACATTACATGACAGGGATACACTTACATATATGCAGACAGTACACTCATGTGTAAAATAATTATAATAAAATATTTTTAAGAAGGCCATAAGGAAATTAAAATGTATTTACCTTGTAATATTATGCATTGTATATATGCATCACATTATATCTTGTAGGATTTACTTTTATAATATAGACATTATCTGGCTTAAAGACGTTTATCTAACCTTGCAACCAAATGGTTACTGTTTATAATATAAACAAGCTCACTTGCTGAATTATTTTTAAATGATCTAAAAGAAGAGTGCTATTTAAACATCTGTCTTATAAACTGTCATGAGCTTTTACTTTTCTTCCATTTTCCCCCCTTTGGGAGAACATTCTAGTTGGTAAGTTTATTACCTTTCAAAAATGTGCTTGGCCCCTGCCTTAAATAGCACAAACATATTGTGCACATCTTTAAATTTTTTTAAGTGGCAGAAACGAATTACATTTTAAAATAAAATTGACACTTCTCTTAGAACAGTTACCCAAGACGTGTTTTGTAAAGATTATAAAAATGAATTGAATATAATTATCAAAATGAGAAAAGACACTGAATTAATAACATTTATAGAAATTAAACAGTATATTTTGTTGTTTCTTCAAAAAACTGAAATTTTTTCACATGAATTACAGCTTAATCTGTGTTGAATGTTGAATTGCGTTAGTGCATATGTTAAACCCTCTAAATTAAAGCCATTCTAAATTAAGTACTACCACTATAACAATGCTTGACTTAGATTTTTAAAAGAAAGCTTTCTTTTTGGTGAATAAACTACAACTTTGAAATTTTTGCCTAAATGTGTGTCATTGTGTTTTCAGTATCTTTTTAAGGTAAACTTGCTATGTTATACATAAGAGTAAGAGAAAATGAAGGCTGACACAGGATTTGAAGTAGATCTTAGAATTACTTTAATTTTGAAAAATGGTTGTAGTATATGGAGTCTGATATATCCTAACACAGAAACTTGGGATGAATTCAGATCAGTGTAATCTGGTTTATCCAGATGCTGGGCCCCCTTTGAGCTGGTGGGTAACAAAGGAAAATACATGATGTTATTAATAAGTACGTGGACTGGTGAAAGGAACAGAATTCTGTCTGCTTTAGAATACATAGCCCCAGTTTGTGTTCAGTACTGATAGTCTGAATCCATAGTTCACAATTTTCCTCAGCAGGGATGAGGGAAACACTCTACTGTACCTTGGAGTGTTGATCCAAGCAAAACATGTTTTAGATGTATGTAATAAAGCTGTCTAACCTTATTTACTTTCTTGTTTACATGTGGGGGCTTTTGGTTTAGGATTATTTTGTTTTTGTTTTTGTTTCTGTTTTTTTTTTAATCAATAAAGATTGGTTACTGTTAAAAAAAAGAAATGCAAATTAATATAATTTGAGATTCCATCTAATTTTCATTCCATTCCAATGAATGGAAAATTTTCATTCTAGTACATCCAACAATACATACCACACTTGGACACAAATATAGAGGACTCTTTTTCCAACTACAGAGATTATTGCTCAGCCATGCTCATTATTGCTCTGCTAACAATATCCAGCAAAAGGTAAAAGTCTAGAAGCCCATCCAATGACGAATGTATAACAAAATTGTGCTACATTTATATAATGGTATGTTATTCAGCTGTTACAAAAACTGAAATTTGGAAATTCATAGGAAAATGGCTAGAATTAGAAATCATCATATTGAGTGAGATATTCCAGAGACAGAAAATATAAACATCACATGCCTATTCTCATACACAGCTAATCACTTCCAATCTTTAGATATGTGTTGGTAAAACCATATTGCAAAAAATCTTACTTTGGTTATGACACATGGAAAAATCAGGGCAGTAATGAACTGGAAGTTTCATCCATGCTAACTAGCATGAAGAGTGAATGAAGTTGCTATGTAAAACACCAGTAGCAAAAAATGATCCTCAGCATTATTTGTCTGTTAACTCTGCCAGGTACAAGTAAGGCTGATCTTACAGGATGTGTTCACTAATGTGATAGTGATATAGATGTTATGGAAGTACTACCTACTCTATGATTGGATTTTTAGGCCCACTGCACCAGAGGGAACCCATACCTGGTATCATTGTCAGAGCCACGAATCTATGGCTAGAATAGGCCATGGGTAACTAGGGAGAACTTACTACTATTATTCTATTAAATGTTCATACTATGAAAATGACTAAGGATGATTTATTGTACTATTCATAGATTAATGCACTTCTCAACACTCATTGGAGAAACTTTTTGCATTAAAAGGCAATTATCACAGAACTGCACAACTGACAAGCATGCAATAAATAAAATATTGCTGCATATTCCACCCTGAAAATAGGAATTCTGCATCACACTCTGTATTACTTTGGTATTGCTGTGATAAAATTCCATGACCAAAGAAACTTACAGAAACATGAGTTTATTTAACTCATGTTTCCAATGGCCCAGGAAGCAGAAGAGACATAAACTGAAAGAAGAATATGGCTATACTCTCAAAGCCTGCCCATATTGTGCCATACCTCCTGAAGATTCTAAGTGACTAAACTAACCAGTAGTCCCCAGATACAAGATTCAAGATTCACGGTAGAAAGGTGAGGATATTGAATAGCCAGAATTTTATGTTGACTACAAAGAAACGGTGTTTTCCAAACAACAAGGCAGTTGCCCATATAAACTCACAGCAATCATGACAACATTTACATGATGTGTCCATGCCCAAGCAAGACAAAACTCTGGCATGGAAGGGGGAGTTGGGCATGAAGTCCTACCACTGACCAAGGAACTTTTGCCTTAATGATAACTGGTGAGAGAGGAAGACTCTGTGTTCTTTAGCTGTGTGGACCCTGTTAGATCATATATGCTCTAACACTGGTACTCCTGTCAAAGGTATTTGGGCAACAAATATGGGAAATGATGGGGAGGCAACAAATAATTGGATGGGTAGGATGATGCAGCTAAATCTAGGAAGATTTGAGAGGGGGGATATGATCAATATACATTGTGTGGAACTGAAATTGTTAGGTAATGAATTGAAGAAAAATATATCAATATTTAATATAACTATACAGAGATTAAATTCAATAATTTTAATAGCAATCATGTGATTAGCACAAAGGGGAAGACACATCCTAAAATATACATTGAATCTAAATATATCTCAGATGTTCTAAAAAATGAAAATAGAAATATTGCACTTTTGAAAGTTAGTGTTTACTATGGTGATACAATAATCAACAAAATGTGGTAGTGATCTCCAGTCAAATAAACAAGGAGTATAGCATCAGGAGCTCCCAAATAAAATTTCACTCATAGACTCAAATAATTTTCAAAAACCATGCAAATTTCATAGATGAAAAATTGGCAGTCCCTTTAATAAGATGAAAGAATACATGCATATAAAATGCCACACTTCAGAAAATATTCGAAGCAATCCAAATAACAGAGGAAAGGAGCAACTATCCCCAACCAACTAAAGAGAGAAATTAATAAAAGCATAACAGTGTAAATAGAAACCTAGACCAAAAATGCAAAGCAAGAATAAGTTGAAAGGAAGCAACACACCTCTCTCAATAATGACCTTAAATATCAATGGGATAAACTCCCCAAACAAAAGACATAGACTGGGAGAATGGATTAGGAAACAGAATCCATCTACATGCTACAAGAAACTCATCTCACCCTCAAGGATAGTAAACAACTCAAAGTGAAATGATGGAAAAAAATATTCCAAGAAAATGGTACCAAGAAGCAATCAGGAGCTGCTATTTTAATATCAGACAAAATAGACTTCAGAGTGAAGTCAATCAGAAGTGACAAAGAGGGACACTACATCCTTATCAGAGGAGCAATTAACCAGGAAGACATCACAATCCTAAATGTTTAGGCACCAAACTCGGGTGCACCGAACTATAAACACAATTCTGCAAGTCCTCAAAACACAGATTAATCCCAACACACTAATAATGGGGGACTTCAGTACCCCACTGAGCCCCTTAGATAGATCAACTGGACAAAAAATAACAGAGAGACATTGTAACTTAACAATACAATACAACAAATGGACGTCACAAACTTCCAGCAAATATTTCACCCAAACATCAGAGAATATACTTTTTTTTTTTTTTTTTTAGTTGGGGTGGTGATACTAAGAGAAACTGCCCACAAATAGGCTTAAGACAATGGGCATCACCTAGAGGCCAAATAACAGCTGTTGTTTGCTAAATAGATGTGCTATACCCATCTATTCCTCGCTGTAGGTTAATGCTGCTGCCATCTTTGGTCACAGAAACTTCTTTGTATAGTGGGCAGCAGCAACTACAGATGCTCATAAGTGGTCAAAGTACTGAGAGTAAATGACTTGTGAATTCTCAGTTGTAAATGGGATATCTAGAGCTGGTGAGATGGCTCAGCCCATAAAGATGCTTGACATACAATCTTGGTGATGAAAATTTGATACCTGGAACCAAGTAATGATGGAAAGAGAGATCCAACTCCACAAATTTGTCCTCTGACCTCCACATGTACACTGTGGACCTGAACACCCCCCTCAACTTATACATTAAAAATAAAAATGAAAAGATTTTATTATAAAAAAAAAGAATATACTTCTACTCAGCACCCCACAGGACATTCTCCAAAATTGACCACATACTGGGACACAAAAGAAATGTCAACAAATATAAAAGGATTGAAATAATCTCATGCATTCTATCAGACCACAGTGCAATAAAGCTCAATATTAACACCAGAATAAGCCCAATTAGCTACAAGAACACGTGGAGACTAAACAACACAATCTTGAATAATGAATGAGTCAGGGAAGAAATAAACAATGAAATAAAAGGATTCATGGAATGGGGCTGGAGAGATAGCCTAGCGGTTAAGAGCACCTATTGCTCTTTTAGAGGACCCAGGTTCGAGCCCCAGCACCACATGGCAGCTGAGAACCGTTTTAACTCCACTTCCAGGGGAATATTACACCCTCTTCTAACCTCCAAGGCATTGCACGACACGAGTGCACAGACCTACATGCAGACAGTACATTCATACACATAAAAAATAAATAAAATTTGTAAAAAAATATTTGAGGCTACAGGGAGACCCTGTCTCAAAAAGACCAAAAAAAAAAAGTATTCATGGAACTAAATGAAAAAGATAATACAACACAACAAAACCTGTAGGATACTTTAAAAGCAGTCTTAAGAAGGAAATTTATACCCTTATGTACTCACATTAAAAATACAGAAAAAGAACAAATAAATGATCTAACACTAGAGCTAAAAAGCAAAGCAAAACAAAACAAAACAAAACAAAAAAACCCTTGAGAGACAACAAATGGACCCTAAACCCAACAGACAGGAAGAAATAAGAAAAATCAGAGAAGAAATCAACAATATAGAAACAAAGAAAACAATGCAAAATATCAATGAATCCAAAAGCTGGTTCTTTGAAAGGATAAACAAGACAGACAAACCTCTAGCCCAGTTAACCAAAAGAAACAAAGAGAAACTCCAAATTAATAGTATTCATGATGAAAAGAGAAGCATCACAACAGATAAAGAAATGATCCAGACAATCAAACAAGAATACTTCAAAAATTTATACTCTACTAAGTTTGAAAACCTAAGAGAAATGGATGAATATCTGAAATAGTGGGAACCAACAAAGCTTAACCAAGAAGAGGTTGACAGTTTAAGCAGACCCATAACATTTGAGGAAATTGAAGATATAATTAAAAAAAAAAAAAAACTCCCAACTACAAAAGCCCAGACCCAAATGGTTTCACAGAAGAATTCTATAAAACATTTAAAGAGGTCTTAAAATCTTTACTACTCAAACAGTTCAGAAAGATACAAACAGAAGGAAATATCCCAAAGTCTCTCTGAAGCCAGCATCACTCTCATACCCAAACCTGGCAAAGACACAACCACAAAAGAAAACTATAGACCTATCTCATTAATGAACACAGATGCAAAAAGTCTCAACAAAATACTGGCAAATCGCATACAGACCCACATCAAAAAGATCATCTATCATGATCAAGTTGGATTCATACCAGAGATGCAGGGATGATTCAACATACATAAATCAATAAATATCATAAAACACATAAATAGACTGAAAGACAAAAATCATATAATCATCTCAACTGATGCAGGAAAAGCCTTTGACAAGGTCAAGCATCCCTTCATGTTCAAAGTTCTAGAGGGAATTGGTCTGAAGGGAACATTCCTAAATCTAATCAAAGCCATATACAACATGCCCACAGCCAACATCATCCTAAAGGGAAAAAAATTAGAACCATTCCCCTTAAAGGTAGGAACCTGACAAGGCTGCCACCTAACACCACTCCTCTTCAAAATAGTCTTTGAAACGCTTGCTAGGGCAATAAGACAAGAGAAGAAGGAAGTTAATGGAGTACTAATCGGAAAAGAGGAAATTAAACTACCCCTTTTTGCAGATGATATGATAGTTTACCTGAGGGATAATAAAATCTCCACCAGAAAACTATTAGAAATGGTTAAGAGTTGCAGTACAGTGGCAGGATACAAAATTAACCTATAAAAATCAGTAGCCTTTCTATACACAAACAATAAACAAATGGAGAAGGACTATAAGAAGATCTTTCTATACACAAACAATAAACAAATGGAGAAGGACTATAAGAAGACCTTCCCACTCGCAGTAGCCTCAAAAAAAAAAAAAAATGAAAATACATGGGAACAAACCTAATCAAAGACACCAAAGATCTCTACAACAAAAATTTTAAACCCCTGAAGAGGGAGATTGAAAATGACATCAAAAGATGCAAAGACCTCTCAGGATCATGGATTGGAAAAATTAATACATTAAAATGTCCATTTTACACAAATTTATATACACATTCAACGCAATCTCAATCAAAATCCCCATGAGTTTCTTCACAGACCTAGGAACAAAATCCTTAAATTCATGTGGAAAAATGAAAGACCCTGTATTGCTAAAGCAACTCTGAGTGAAAAGTGCAATAAAGGGGATATTGCTTTACCAGACTTCAAGCTATATCACAAGGCTAAAGTCATAAAGACTGCCTGATACTGGGACAAAAACAGACCCATTGACCAATGTAACAAAATTGAAGATCCAAACTTGAGCTCATACAATTTCAGCCACCTCATATTTGACAAAAGGGCAAAAAATTCTCAATAGAGGAAGGGTAGCATCTTCAGCAAATGGTGCTGGCAGAACTGGATTACCATTTGTAGAAGAACAAAATTAAACCCCTATCTCTGACCCTGAACAAAAGTCAACTCCAAGTGGATCAAAGATCTCAACATGAAACATGAAACCTTGAAGATGACAGAAGAAAAGTTTGGCAACAACCTAAAAGACATAGGTGTAGGAAAAGACTTTCTAAATCAGACAGCAGCTGCATAGGAAATAAGGTCAACAATCGAGAAATGGGACCTCATCAAACTCAAAAGCTTAAGTAGAGCTGAAGAAACAATCAAGGAAGTGAAGAGAAAACCCACGTAGTTGGAGGAAATCATCACCAGTGATACATCAGACAGAGCATTAACATCCAGGATATATAAACTACTCAAAAAAAAAAAAAAAAAAAGTAAGAAAAGTAATGACTCACTCAAAGATGGAGTAAAGAGATGAACAGAGACTTCACCAATTAGGAAATAAAAATGGCTGAGAAACATCTTAACAAGTGTTCAACATCATTAATAATTAAGGAAATGCAAATTAAAACCACTCTAAGATATCATCTCACTCCAATAAGACTGGATAATATCAAGAAAACAGAAGACAACAAATGCTGAAGCGGTTGTGGGGAAAGGGAAACACTCATCCACTGCTGGTAAGAATGTAAACTCTTACAACCACTGTGGAAAGCAGTGTGGAGATCACATGAAAGACTCAATATGAGCCTACCACCTGACCCAGCCATACCACTTCTGGGTATACACCCACAAGACTCATCCTACTGCAAAGATACATTCACATCTATGTTTATTGTAGTTCTTTTCACGACAGTGAAGAGTTGGAACCAACCCAAATGCCCCTCAACTGACGACTGGCTAACAAAAACGTGGTACATCTACACAATGGAGTTCTATGAAACTGGTAAAGAAAGATGATATCTGCGGCTGGAGAGATGGCCTGGCTGTTAAGAGTGCCAACTGCTCTTACAGAGGACCCGGGTTCGATCCCCAGCACCCACATGGTAGCTGAGAACCATCTGAAACTCCAATTCCGGGAGAACTCCAGTTCCAGGGGAATCTGACACCCTCTTCTGACCTCCGCAGCATTGCATGACACAGGTGCACAGACCTACATGCAGACAGTACATTGATACACATACAGAAATAAGTAAAAATTTAAAAAAAAGAATGACTTAAAAAAAAATCAAGAAAGATGATATCATGAGATTTGCAGGTAAATGGATGGAACTTGAAGCCATTATGCTAAGTGAAGT
Source organism: Rhizomys pruinosus (assembly GCA_009823505.1). Taxonomy (NCBI): domain Eukaryota; kingdom Metazoa; phylum Chordata; class Mammalia; order Rodentia; family Spalacidae; genus Rhizomys; species Rhizomys pruinosus. Next base: position 5,312,527 of record VZQC01013302.1, read on the forward strand.
AACAGATTCCCCAAAAAAAACAAAGGGGGAATGGCTTCCCTCATTTGTGGTTGCTAATACCAAATTCCCCAATTGAAAGAAAAGCTGAACAATGTTATTATTATGTTTCTTTCTATCTGAAAGCAACTGTGATGTTATAATGTGAATATCTTAAGGACCCTTAGAATAACTTACCACCTACTTTCAGGCATAGTAATTAATGTTCATGGGCTGAAGGCATATATTCATATTTTAGAGTAGTCTAAAATTAAAAGGAAAATCTGAATGCCTGAATATAATAAAAAAAAGATGGGATATGTGGATGAAACTGATCAATGAATACCAAGTTGGTTACATACAGCATGATGCTTTGGTGTACAATTCTTCAGTAGGATCAATATAGATGTGATATTGCATGCATTTCAAAAACTTCAAAGAAAGAACTGTGTAATATTGTTCAGAACTGTGGCATTATTAACCACAAAGAAATTATACATGTTTAACAACCTAGACATGTTCAGCAGTTTTAAGTTTTAAACAATGTATATGCATAAAACATCATGTGACCCTATAAATATGTACAAATTTGTATTTGTATATGTCAGCCAAAAAATTAAATAAAAAAGTTAAAAAATAGTAAAACTGTAGCAGTGCATTATAGCTTTATATATATTAACTAAAATATTGGTCAAAAACCACAAAGCATGATATAGACAAAGTTTTCCAAAGAATACAAGAAAAGATTTATTGTACTGCCTGTGACAAGGAATTCTTGGATTTATTATGAGTATAAAGAACAAATGAAAATACAGATATTTTCTTGACTTCATTAAAATTATAGGACAGTAGTTCAGGAACAGTTCAAAACTACCAAATGACCATTTGTGAATAGCAAATGTTCCTATCAGTTTACCACATGTTCATCCTTGCATTCCTTGTATCTCTACTTCTTGAATTTGCTCTCTAAATGTGATTACATGGCATTTGATAGCAGTTCTTGAGAAAAAACACAGTTTCTTTTGCAGTACTCAGTAAAATTATTGCCAGTTGCAAAGCGTATTTTATAAAATAGCAAGAATTTTCACACAAAATTGCATGCTTTTTATCTCTTTGGAGGTAGATGCATAATGAATTATATAGAAGAAAAACAAAGTTATTTATGTGAAAACATAAAGAGAATTCCTTGCAATTGAGTGCTGGAGAGGTTGTGGGAAAAAGGTTACACTCATCCATTGCTGGTGGGAATGTAAAATTGTACAGCCACTGTGGAAAGCAGTGTGGAGAACCCTTGAAAGACTCAAAATGAGCTTGCCATTCGAACCAGTCATACCACGCCTGGGTATATACCCACAAGACTCATCTTACTGGTTGTACAGATAATCCCTTATGAAACTGGTATAACTGCTTTATTTAATTGACTAATAGACTTAGGAACTGAGAAAAGGATTATTCTCTATTCATAGACAAATATAATACTAAAGTCTTTTTAAGCTGTGCAATTAAGCAAAACATATTAGTACAGGAGAGCTCTGATATCAGCAATGGATTAATCTGCCAAGGAGATGTTGGACAGAGGATCCAAGCCTCCCAAAAGGTAAAGGTTTCTTGCCTGTAAACTGGGATACCTGCAAGAAGAGAGGTGGTAAGGCCCTGCTGTCAAAGACCTGGTGTAAGCATGGAAAACATGTATTGAAACCACACTTGCAAGTGTACACTTGGTGTCTTGAATGCCAGAGAGTGTTATGTAAGGCCACTAAACCAATAAAGCAAATATTGGTCTCCTTGAGTCAAGCAAGTCTCCTCCATCAGCAGCAGATAAACCTCACCTGCCTGGAAATACTGTGCAGCAGTGACAGCCATATGTCTGTATATCCAAAAAGTAATTGGTTATTAGCTCTCTCTTTGGAGGAATAATTCGTGGATGATGCCACAAGCTTACTACTTCTAGTGGTTAGGAGTTGTTATAAGCCACAGTAATACCTTGTCATCTTTTATAGAAAAAATATAGTTCATGGATTAGCATATCACTCAAACATCTGTATCTATACCAACAACGTAACCTACCATAACAATTAGTAGTGTTAAAATGCATGTATATCTAATTGCTTGTACTTCATTAGTAGGATTGAAAGGTTATTCCTTTATAAACTGTCAACCTATGAAAAGAAACAGCCTGAACTGGTCAGAGTCAAAAACGACATCTCCAGAGAAAGTATACTGTTTTGCTTCTCGCTCACTTGTGCCCCTTTTCTATGCCTAGGGAACAATATGTGGCAGAGGGGGCATGGTAGAATGTAAGGGCTGCGATTATGGTGAATGGTGAAACTACAACAATATAGACTGGACTCTTATTTGATCAACATCATTGTACATACAAGCCCCTCCAGTTGGATGGTGGGAGTCTTGGGCTGTGTGGGTTTGGGCATAGGTGCTTGAAAATTGGTTTTACATGAAGGATGCTTGTATTTAATATTTATTACTTATTGTTTTCCATTGATGAAGTAACATTTCTTAATTTGTATCAAGACTTTTAATCTGTCATTTCACATAATCTCAAGAATTAAACACTAAAAAGTAAATCATGTAATGATACTATTTTTTTTCAGTAAATGTGGCTTCATTATTGAATTTCTATATTGCATGTGTACTTATGATTTTACTAATAAGAAATGTTTGAAGACAATTCCAGAGGACTTGGGACAAATTCCTATCACCCACATGCACTCTGATGATCTGGAGTCCACAATTCTAATTACAGAAAATCAGACAACCTTCTCTGATTTCTGTTGGGCACTGGCATACATGCAGGCAAAATAGGCAGAAAAATAAATATCATAAATAAAATATTGGACTGGACAGATGGCTCAGCAGTTAAGATCACTGATTGCTTTTGGAGAGAAAATGAGGTCAATTTCTTGCACCCACATGGCAGTTAAGCACCATCTGTAACTCCAGATGCAGGATATGTGACACACTCTGTAAAGACTCTGGGCATTGCAGGACAAGGTGCACTTACACACTGTAGTAAATACACATGTACACATGAAATAATAATCAGTAAATTAAATATTAAAAATAAAAGAAAAATATAAAATCAATAAAAGTTTGTCATTTCGTTTTTAATAATGGAATAAAATTTTCTGGAAAATCTGATGAGTCTTTTATTTACTTAAGGCAAATTGTGGAAATGAACATGAGCATTAAAAGCTTAAATGATATTAGGAATTGATATTTTGTGTCTGTGTGAATTATAAAGGAGTATCAATTACTAATATAGGTTGAGTCTAAACTTGCAAGAAAAGCGATAATTTGTAAGGTATTGGTTATACCTCAATATTAGAATGATTTCACAGGATGAACCAAACCTTGAATATACTTTTAGTTATTAAAGTTTTCTTCTAGTTATAAGATAAATCTATCCATATAATGCCAACCTATCCTAGTAAACATAGCTTCTTTAAAATTCAACCAGTATAAAAATAATTTAAAATGTCTTCCAGAGCCACATGTATGCAATTACCAGAAAACAGGGTAGACAACTTTGAAATTTGATTTAAAAATATTAAATTAATTTCAAAAAATTTTTTTGTATTTTTGAGACAGGGTCTCTCTTTAGTCCCAGATGGTCTGGAGTTCACTATGTAGACTAGACGGGCCTTGAACTCACAGAGATCCACCTGCCTCTGCCCCATGAGTGCTGGGAATAAAGGCATGTGCCACCACAGAATACCTAAAATTTGCAAGATGAAATAAGTGATGGCTATCTAGTAATTTAATTTACAATAAGTATTAAGGATTTTTAAAACTAATTACAATTTGATGTTTATTCGGTATACTTATGCTTTTAATTCAGCATATTTATTACAGACTATTTCACCATATAATTATTTTAATACTCACATTTTTATAATTATATCCATGAATATGTTTAATTTAATAAAATCCTATTGTGTTTTATTGAATTGGATTTGATATACAGTATCTGTACATCATTTCAACATTAAGATATTTTAGTGTGCTAGTGTAGTGCTTCCTGTAGTACATTATGTTGTGTTTTGGAAATATGAATCATACAGGTACCTGGATATATATTGTATACAGGAAACCTTCACTGCATATTTTATAGACATAATACTGCAAATATAAAGTAGTCCGGTATGCCAAACAATGCTAACTCTTGATTATTCATTAACAAGCTTTTTATTTTATACTTTATCCTCAAATTCAATTCAGTATCACCTGAATAGTTCGAACAGCTAAGGTTATCATGTTTTCTTGATGAATATGTAATATTTCTTTTAGTATAATTGTTCTATGAGGGTTTAAAATGTATTTTAATGGGAAAAATCTGATTTTCATTTGTTTTGACATTTTCTATGCCCTTCTTGCCTTTGCTAATCAACTATGTTCTTTCATTTCTATAAATACTTTCCCCTTGTCTCCTTTGTTATTCTAGACATCAATCCCAGAACTTTTGCCATGCTAAGAGGCCTCTCGCATGACCTATACTCACAGAAAAGAAATTAATTATGTCATTGTTGAAAATTATCTGTTGACTAATTGTGCCTGTGGTGAATGAAAGTCGCTGGAGACAATGAGAACACAGACCTGCAGGTCCATCCAATGACTAGAGTACCAGTGGTTTACCTAAATAGCTACTGAATTTTTTACAATACTTGTAGGCTTTAATTTTGCCATAGCAGTTATAGGGATGGAATCCTGGTTTTCGCACATGGTAGGTAAATACAATAACACAACATTATATCCAAAGTTAGTAAATAGATAAATTCACTAAATGTCTCTTGAAATCTTGTAATGTATTCCCCTTTTCGATTGTAAGTACTGTTCAGTGGCTGGAACTGTGGGTTTGGCACATGCACAGTCAAATCTCCACTGCTTAAGAACATCAGCCTAATGCAGGCCAGAAGCCACTCAAGCCCTTAATTGAATGTCAACACTATACTTGAAAAAATTGAATAATTAGAAACATAACTGTAATTCTATGAGAAATAATGAACAATGGGTCAGTGTACAAAACAAAATGAATAAGAAACAAACCTTACCACAGAGGAACTTGTGTAAAATGGAGGCAATTTCTGTAAAATCTAGAATGCTTGGTGACCCAGCCAGAGGTTTTCAGTATTAAAAGGAAAATTAAAGATGTCAGCAAACGTCTTCATCTAACAAAGTTTTTTCCCAAACTGATAATGAAATAAAATTTAGAAACTCAGACAAATCAGAGACAACCAGTTGCCTTACTATTTGTACAGGTTTTGTTTCTGTTTTTGTTGTTGTTGGTGGTGGTGTTCTTGTTTTTTTTCCAGGATATTCTACAATACACAGGAAAAATATTTGGTGGGAATTGAGAAATTTCAGGAATTCTCAGGTGGACATGGAGACTGAGTGATGATATGACACCCTTTCATGACCACAGTGGCCAGTTAACCATTGTCTTGAGTCTCAACAAGAAATTCTATTTCTACAGCATTTTAGCAGCTCTACTCTCTTAATGGAAAGGAAGGCACTAAAATTAATTCAGAATATAGGCAACACCTGCCTATAAACCTAATCGAATCACATAATTTGGAAGATAAAAACATTTTGACACACACACACACACACACACACACACACACACACACATA
>VZQC01013302.1:5318194-5342723 GCA_009823505.1 Rhizomys pruinosus
GGGGCAGGTGGATCTCTGTGAGTTCAAGGCCAGCCTGATCTATATAGCAAGTTCCAGGACAGTTGGGGGCTACAGGGAGACCCTATCTCAAAAATACAAAAAAAAGAATATTTAGCCCAATGTCATATATATATAAAGTTTAATAAAAGTAGCTTTTAGTATTCTTCTGTGTTATAATAAATAAAATACTATTAGCAGTTCTCTAGCCCCATCAAAAGAATGGATACTTCCAAATACCTGTCCAAAATCCAGAGTAATTGTATTTCCTTTATAGAACCTCATATAATATGTTAAAATTCTTCTTAGTTTTTACTCATATTCTCTTGCCACCTGCTGTGTTTTCTCTCTTATTAGGTGCTAGGAAATATTAAGGCTATGAAGCACGTCAGTTTTAAATAGGCTGACATAATTCCTATAACAAGGTGTGGGCAGAATTTAACAGGAGTATTGAGAACTTAGTAACTAACTCTGAGTGAGTAGAGAAGAGAAAATGCCAAGAGTGTGTCTTCCTTAGGGTTTAAAAAGAAAGAAAAAAAAAAAAAAAAAAAAAAAAAAAAAAAAAAAAAAAAAAAAAGAATAGAAATATAATACTCAAGTGATTACTGTGGAAACGGTATATATAAAGTTTTGACATTACCATATGCTAATTATGTGATAAGTTCATGTATAAACATATATGATATCATCTATTCTACATTTTAAACTTCCTCATTTTCCTGTTAATTATATGTCTCAAAAGATAATCTGGATCCTAGTGTATAGTTGTATATATACAGTGTATTCATGAGGGATATAAATACAAGTTTACAAATTAAATATCAACATGCCTGCTAACAGTCCCCAGGCTTGAACCCAAAGCAGGGAACGATGGGAAGTAACACCCAGAGAGAAAAAGGAGACAGACTCCTAGAGACCGGGAGTAATTCCAAGAGGGGTAAAATACTCAGTTTAATGTTGTTGGTCAGGATATTTTGTAAAGATCTTTGCAAGGGGGCTGGCACACAGAATTGGGGGTTGGGACAAGTGGGGCTTCATGTCATTTACTCCATATCAACGCTTTTCCCTAAGGCATCAAAGTTTGGTGAGGGACAGGTTTGACAAGTCTCAAAGGTAAGCAAGATATCAGCAGTGGTCTAGGCTTGGAGGCTAGTTGTTAACTCTCTTAAGTGCTACTGCCAAAAGAATACCTGCATCTCCCCATTTTTATGTATTTAATAAAAGCTCAGTTGTCACATAGCCTTATTATTTTTCTATTGGGGATACTCTGTTTTTTGTTTTTGGGGTTTTTTTTTTTTGTCTTTTTTTTTGGTCTTTTCGAGACAGGGTCTCCCTGTATCCCCAGCTGTCCTGGAATTCGCTCTGTAGACCAAGCTGGCCTTGAACTGACAAAGATCCGCCTGCCTCTGCCTCCCAAGTGCTAGGATTAAAGACGTGTATCCCCCCTATTGGGGATACTCTGGAACAGTACGACTCAAAGTGGTTCCCACTGGGGACAACAGTACGCTGCAAGTGTAACATCTGCTCAGTACATCAAAAGAGAGAGCCCTCAGAGCCTGGAGTTTGCCCAGGTGGGGCAGGAGTATTGCATTATCCCAACCACACAGAGCTACTAGATGCCTATGGAGGCTATCAGATGCCCACAGAGAATACTGAATGACCGAGGAGGCTACTGGGACAATGCTTTGCACATTCCTGTGTCCAGCCAGACAAAGTCTCAGTCCCAAAGCTAGCTCCCTACATTTTTAACTAAAACAGAGCAGTGTTGTTATCCTTTTTTTCAGAGAACCTTTAGGGATGGCTTGATATTGGACTTAAGACACTCTGGGCTGTAACCCCAAAATGGCTTTTGACAAACCAGGAAGCCGACCTCCTAAGGTTTGGATTAGTCTTAACAAAAGGGATTATTTCTATTTTTTTTTAATGTGGGCACCAGGGCTATAAACTTCCCTCTTAGGACTGCTTTTAAACTGTCCCATAGGTTTTGTTCTCTTGTACTGTCATTTTCCTTAAGTTCCAGGAATGCCTTTATCTCTTTCTTTATTTCCTCCTTGACCCATTCATTATTCAGGAGTGTGTTGTTTACTCTCCATGTGTTCCTGTAGGTAGCAGGGCTTGTAGTAGTGTTGATATTGAGCTTTATTGCACTATGGTCTAATAGAATGCATGAAATTATTTCTATTTTTTTTTTTTTTGTATTTGTCAAGGTTTTTTTTTTCTGTGTCCAAGTATGTGGTCAATTTTGGAGAATGTTCCGTGGGATGCTGATTAGAAAGTATATTCTCTGTTTATTGGGTGGAATATTTGGTAGATGTCTGTGAGGTCATTTGCTGTATTGTATTGTTTATTCTTTGCCTAGTCAACCTGTCCAAAGACTGAGTGGTGTATTGAAGTCCCCTACTATGAGTGTGCAGGGGTTAATCTGTGACTTAAGGGCCTGTAGAGTTGTATCTATAAAGATCAGTGCACCAGAGTTTGGTGAATATATATTCATGATTGTAAAGTCTTCATGGTTAATTTTCCCTTTGATGAGGATGTAATGGCCCTCTTTGTCTCTTCTAATTTCTTCTACTTTGAAGTCTATTTTGTCTGATATTAAAATAGCAACTCCTTTCTTTTTGGTATCATTTCCTTGGAATATTTTTTCCATCCTTTCACTTTAAGTTGGTGCCTATCCTTAAGGGTGAGATGGGTTTCTTGTAGACAACATATAGACAGATTCTGTTTCCTAATCCATCCTCCCAGTCTATGCCTTTTGATTGGGGAGTTTAGTTCATTAATATTTAAGGTGATAATTGAGAGATGTGTGTTGCTTCCTTTCACCTCATTATTCATTTGTGGTTTCAGTCTAGGTTTCTACTTTTGCAATTCTGCTTTTATTAATTTCTGTTTCATGGTGTTTGGGGTAGTTGCTCTCCTCCTCTGTCCTTTGAATTGCCTCAAGTATTCTCTGAAGGATTGGTTTTCCAGACATGTATTCTTTCATCTTGTTTACACCATGGAAGATTTTTCTCTTTCATTCAACTAGAATTGACATTTTTGCTGGGTATAGTAACCTGGGTTAGCATTGATAGTCATTTAGCACCAGAATTGCTTTGGTCCATGTTCTTCTTGCTTTCATAGTTTACCCTGGAAAGTCAGCTGTAATTCTGATTGGTTCCCCTTATATGTAATTTGTTGTTTTTCTTTTGTTTCTTTCGGGATTTTGTCTTTGTTTTGGGCATCTAAAGTTTTATCTATGATATGGCGTGGTGAGTTTCTTCTCTGGTCCAGTCTACTTGGTGTCCTATGTGCATCTTGCATTTGTATGGGTTTGTCTTTTTTTTTTTTTAGTTTGGGGAAATTTTCATCTATTATTTTGTTGATGATCTGATCAATAGCATTCTCTTGGGATTCTTCTCCTTCCTCTAGCCCTATGATATGGAGGATTGATCTTTTCATCGTGTCCCACATTTCCTGGTTATTCCATTCTTGTGTGTTTTTGAACTTTTTGTAATCTTTACTTGAGCTTTTTAGTTATTCTGTGTTATCTTCTAGGTCTGATATTCATTTTTCTGCTTCCTCCATTCTGCTTCTGAGGCTTTTTCCCATTCTTTCCTGTTGATTGGGTGAGTGTTCAGTTTCCATTTTTATTTCATCTTGTGTTTTCTTTATTATTTCTATGTCTTTTTGGAGCTCCTCAATCTTTTCTTGTAGCTCCTTGTTTCGCTAGTTGGTTTCCATTTTCATTTTAGTATGCATTCTTTTCAATGTTTCTACTTCCTTATGGAGTTTTTCATTATCTCCCTCTAGGTCCTTTCTGAGTTTTTCATTCTCCCTTCTTAGTTCTATGATTTCTTTCAGTATATCTGTGATTATTAATTTACAATCTGTATCCTGTGCTATCTCTACAGAGATCCCATTGAAGAAGTCTTCCAGAGCCTCTGTAGAATTTGATGTGGGGTTATTCTGAGCTTTTCCCATTTTTTTTTTCATTGTGCTTTTAGCATGTCATTTACTTTTTGCCTGTATTGTGTTGCGAATCTCTCGTGTGTGTTAAAGGATTGCTTTTCTTGATTCCTTCAGGTGTTTTCCTTGTAGTTTCCTTATTTATGGAGTGTTGACTTGCTTAGGTTTTGGGTTTTCAATTTTGGTTATATATTGGAAGGTATAGTTCACTCTTCCCTTTCTGTTTCACAAGAACTGGGTGGATAACAGCCCAAATGACACATTCAGAGCACTGTAAGTCCACTGCTGCCAGCCAGTTCTTTGGGGTTGGTTGTAGAATTTATTGGAACCTCCGTCTGGAGTTCGAGATGGTGGGAGGGGGGGTTGTTTGCTTAGCCCGAGCACCAGTACAATGTGACACAGCACTCTGCTGTGGCCCAGCAGCAACCTCTTTCCAACCCAGGCTAAATTCTGCATGCCTCACCTCCCAGAGTTCTCTGCTCCTGGCTGGCCCACCTGCCCGCCAGCCTGTACTACACCCCAGCAGTAACCTCTCTCGAACCCAGGCTAAATTCTATGATGTGTGTTTTTTTTTTTTAATTTTTTATTTATTTCTGTATTTGTATGAATGTACTGTCTGCATGCAAGTTTGTGTACCTGTGTCGTGCAATGCCGTGGAGGTCAGAAGAGGGTGTCGGATTCCCCTGGAACTGGAGTTCTATATGATGTGTTCTTAACCATTACTATAGGCATGTATTATTTTGCTGAAGACCAATCCCAGTGAAAATAACATTTTGATGCCCTGTGTAATCAACATTCACAAATCCATGTCTTAAAACTGGTATGTATAGATCTTGTAATTTTATTAATAACAACAATTTAATTCAGAATATATGTTAACTTCTGCTCTTTAATGAATTACCAATTTAACAAGACAGGACCTGTTGCTTACTTGACCTCATTTAGTGACCAGGGGAAGAGAAACCCTAGTGTGGATCAAACGGGCAGGACTGATCATTCTTTGGGCTTGCCAAGGAGGAGTCTTCAAATATGACATATTTAAGCCTAATAAAGAAAAAAAAAAAAGAAATCATAAGCTAAAGATGCTAAAAGGCATAAGTGGCATGCATATATGCATATTTTGGAGTGCAACAAAAACAACAACAAAGACTGGGTCAAAGAACTTACTGAAATGGTGAACTTCTGCTCAAAACAGTAAACTTCTGCAGCAAAAATTTTAAGAGACTGAGAAAAAGATGAAAAACCTGTTTGGCAGAATGCATGAGCTGTGGCAGGGTGGGGTGTGCAAGGAAGAGGGAATGGGTTTAGACTTGATTGGAAATTTTGTATGAAATGCACAAAGCTTTAATAAAATTTGGCTTTGAAAAAAAATAAAGTGACTCTCCACCTTGTGGACACTTCGAATTCTGAGCATCAGTAAAGTACTTTTTAAAAATCAGGAAAAAAAAGAAAGGGTAATGTATTTTCATAAGTATGGGAAATAGTTTGTGGTGAAGAAGAATGATGGGAATACACACCCATAGAAACTGATCTAGGCAGGAGCCTGAGAGGTATCTATTGGGTCCAAAAGTTGGATCTGAGAAAGATGAGGAGACTGGAGAGATGGCCTAGCGGTTAAGAGCGCTGACTGGTCTTGCAGAGGACTGGGGTTCAATCCCCAGCATCCACATCGCAGCTGAGAACCATCTTTTACTCCAGTTTCAAGGGAATCTGACACCCTCTTCTGACCATGTGGCATTGTACCACACGGGTGCCAAACCTGCATACAGACAGTACATTCATACACATATGAAAAATTTAAAAAATAAAATAAAAACAAAGAAATGAAACAAATCACTGTAACCTTTCAGAATCTGAAGTTTGTACCTTTGGAGGATGAAACATTCATTAAAAGCAAAATCCAGATTTAAATGATTTTTATTGATAAAAAGTTAGCAGTCTCAGATAAAAAAAAATCTAGTATTGCAAAAACCTAAATGCTTAATATATAGGAACGCATTGTAGTAACTTAACTTGGTTTTGATTGGCTAAAGTAGAAAGTGAGATAAACATGTTAATGACTAAATACATTATCATTTTAACCAAAAATAATTGTCCAAATATCCGTTTCTTAGCTGATGCTTGAATTACATCATTTAGGTTCAAGTCCTTCTTCACACCATCTTCTCTTCAAAACAACATGGAATGAAGAGTGTGATGAATATTTGCCAACTATTGCTGTGGTTGTTTAAGGAATAGTAATAATAAATGAATATATTTCCCAGTTCAATGCTTTTCATATACCAGGAAATAAAAAAAAAAAAACTTCCATGCTTCTATTAATCCACATTTCATATAACTTACAATTTCTCTTATAAGTTTTCTTTGCAACCTAAGATTTCTTCTTTGAAGATTATGATTATTCTTCTCCATTTGTCCCAAATTCTAAAACATGGAAGGCTACATTGGTTACACAACATACTTTTCCATCTCAGGTTCCAAATAGTAAAATATATTTTCAAAACATAATTTTAAAAATTCATGTATATCACATCATTTCCTGTAAAAAATATTCTATGTACCTCAGAAGGACTAAAAATCTAAGAGTTAAGCAATAAAATATAAGGGGAATGAATCAAATGTAAAGGTACAGTACTTTTCTAAGTAATGTTCTGATGAAATGTTAGTGTCAAATGCTTGGGAAAATCTAGGCAGTGGCACAAACTGCCAGCTCAACTCTGGGAAGATTGAGAGCTTGAGGCCAGTCTGCACAACACAGAGTGATATTTTCTTAGAAATAAGAAATGGGAATGAAGAGTTGTATAAATAAGAATAGTACAGGGGCTTCATGGCAAATATCATAATTTAGGTGAACATTTGTGTGATTTTATCAAAAATGAGATTACAATCTACTTAAGGCAAGGAATCAATGTGGCATAAACTTACTAAAGAAAATGTTTTATGAGTAATTATTTGAAGACATGAAAAATAATTTACATGTCTGTGTCCTTGTTTTATATGACAGAGTCTCAGTATATTGGCTAGGCCAGCCTTCAGCTATTCATCCACCTGTCTCAGTCTCTTTGATATTGAAGATGATTAACTGTGCGAGTACACCCAGTGACATAACTTAAACTTAAAATCTTTACTAATCAGCCATGAGCTACTTTATCTCTAAGCAAGGGACAAGTACTATGTTAAATGCTATGGAGAACCTCAAAAAGATAACAGTGGGCTGGAAAGATGGCTTAGTGGTTAAGAGCATTGGCTGCTCTAGCAGAGGACCCAATTTTGATTCTCAGCATCCACATGGTGGCTAAAAATTCTCTCTAACTCCAGTTCAAGGGGATTCCATACTTTCTTCTGGCTTATACTGAAGTTCCTACACTAATATTTGCTGATAATATGTAGAAAACACCTTTACTGCTCTATATTTATAAACTGTTAAGAGCTCTTAAATCCAATGCTTGAGGAAATCAGAACTGATGGTCAGATCCTCTGGAACTGGAGTTATGGATGTTTGCAAGCTGCCATGTGGGTGCTGAGAATTTAAACTGGGTTCTTGGCAAGAGCAGACAGAACTCTTAACCACTGAACTGTTTCACCAGACTCTATACATGTAAACATTTTTTTTGTTTTTGTTTTCATTTATTTGTTTTTTTTTTACTATTATTATTTGTTTATTTTAAGGGATTCTACAATATAACACAGTTGTTTACAGATAACATTGATGTTACTCAGTTTGCCATACAGTTAGGTAATTGGTGCATTTTGCAAGTATCTATGTCCAAATGTTGAACAACCCAAGGTTCCCATACTCCAGTTGGAGAAGCTTGTATGTACAGGCATGTTGATCAATTAGGAGTCCAGAGTATATTGCTGTAGACTCATGATTCACCCCTATATCTCAGCAGCTCTTACATTCTACCATGCCTCCTCTTCCACAATTTGTTCCCTGGGCTTTGGGAGAGGGGCACAAGTGGGTGAGAAGAAAACAGTCTACTTTTTTGGAGTTGTCATTTTGGACTCTAGTCTGCTCAGGTTGTTTCCCTTCATGAGTTGACAGTTTATCCAGTGGTACCTTTTTAGTCATGCTAACAAATCACAAGCAATTGCATGTACAGGCATTTAAGCAGTACTAATTATTATGGCAAGCTAAGCTGTGAGCATAGACACAGATGCTTGGATAGTATGCTAATACTCAAACTGTGGTTTCTCTATAAAGGGTGACAAGTTCTTACTGTGGCTTACAACATCTCCTAACCACTAGAGGACATAAGCTTGTGGTATCCATTGTGAGTTATTCCTCCAAAGAGAGAGCTAATAGCCAATTAGATTTGGGTTATATATAGACAATTGGCTGCCACTGTTGCACAGTATTTCCAGGCAGTTGAGGTGTAGCTGATACTGACGGAGGAGTCTTGCTTGCCTCAGGGAGACCCAATATTTTGCTGTATTGCTTTAGTGGCCTTTGGTAACGCTCTCTGGCATTTCAGAGTCCAGTTTTACATTAGCAAGTGACTTCTCAACATTTTTTTCATGCTCACACCAGGTCTTCGACAACAGGGTCTTACTGCCATTCTCCTTGCATATATTCCACTTATAGGCAAAAGGCCTTTATAATTGGGGGGGGGTTGGATCCCCTAGCCAACATCTCCTAGGCAGAATAATTCATTGCTGATGTCAGAGCTTTCCTGTACTAATATATTTTGCTTAATTACACATCTTATAAAGACTTTACTATTGAATTTGGCTCTAAATAGAGAATTATCCTTTCACAGTTCCTATGCCTATCAGTCAATTAAAAAAGGGTAGTTATACCTGTTTTATAAGAAATTACCACTATAACAGTTGGCTCTAACTTACAGTTAGGGAATGATTTCTTTACCATCATGTTTTTCTTTTTCCTAAAAAGGGGAGAGGTAAGATGGTTTCTCAGTATCTGGAAGGTTAACTTTGGTAGGGCCCATTATAAACAGTTAACCCCAATAGTATTCAGAGAGATGCTCAGTGTCTGTGACTCAGGCAGTCTGAGGTTCCACTTTCTTTAATTTTCAGATGGGTCAGCCTCTCTGCTGGCATTTCCCAGTCCATCCTGCACAGCCAAAAGTTGTATGTTTTCAGGCATTTAGTGTGGTGATTTTTACCTGTGGGAACATACAATTCTCCTCCAATTGTTAGTTTCAAGATCTCAAAAAATTGAAAATTTATCAATAGGATTGGAACCCAGAGTTTTCCATTTGTATCCCAGAAAGGATACTACCCCACCTCCCACCTCCCGCTTTTTTTTAAGTTTTTATGTTTTGACCTATAGATGCCTAAGTTGTATTACACATACCCATAAACAGGAGCCAAGGCATAAGCTTTCATTAGATTTACCCAAACTGTTTCTCATTGACTCTATGCTACTTATTTGGGAAGTAAATTTAAGCTTAGTTCCTTTAAATTGTCCAACAAATAAAAGATAGTGTTACTATGTGATGTTGTATAATTCAGAAAAATATAGAGACCATTTGTGTACCTTAACCCAATACAAATTATAAATAAAACAATTAACATTTTGTATTCCCAATTAGGTCAAACGTATTACCATTTTCACCAAAACCTACACCCAAATTTAACTAATCTAAACATTTCACTAAGCCTTAAAATATCTTAAGATATCTTCAATAGTAATAAATTCTGAGTTTTTAAATTTTATAAGTGTTTTACATGCATGTATGTAAGTGAACTATGTGTGTGCAATGCCTGTGACTGTCATAAGATGTTTTGTGATTCTCTGACCTGGAGTTAGGGGCAGCTGTTTTATATCATATTAATGCTCAGAACTGATCCTATGTCCTCTGAAAGAGCCAAGAATGGTCTTAGCCACTGAGCCATTTCTCTAGCCACAAGTAAATATTATTTAATGTGTTTAGATATTAGTGCATATCATTACTTCTCTGTTTTCAGTTAAACAGAGAATGATGGTAAAATGTGTGAAGTGTGTATTGTCTATGATGTGTGTCTAGAGAAATTCTTTTTAAATTATTTTTATTATTTTATGTGTATGAATATATTGCCTGCATGTTTATAAGCACACCCATGCCAATGCCCATTGATATCAGAAGAGGGCATTGGATAACCAGGAACTGAAGTTGCATGCAGTTGCTGGCCACCACGGGGATGCTGTGAAGCAAACCTGGGTCCTCTGCAAGAAAAGCCAGTGCTGTTAACCATTGAACCATCTATCCAACACCAATGTCTACATTGTTTCTACAGAAAATTCCAATGTACCATATTCTGTCATGGTTATCCACCACAAAATCATTAGAATCATACAGAATTAATCATTACACCAGCTAGAAATAATGAATTCAAAATGGAAACGTATTATAAATTTCAGTATAGAATTAAATTATTTTGTCATGCACTTTTTTTTTGTCTTTTTCAAGACAGGGTCTCCTTGTAGCCCCAGCTTCCTTGGAACTCACTCTGTAGACCAGGCTGGCCTTGAACTCACAAAGATCCGCCTGCCTCTGCCTCCTGAGTGCTAGGATTAAAAGCGTGCACCACCACGCCCCGCTGTCATGCACTTTTAAAGACAAATTTGCATTATATTCTATAAGAACATACTGTTGGGGCTGGAGAGATGGCCTAGCTGTTAAGTGCGCCGACTACTCTTGCAGAGGACCAGGGTTGGATCCCCAGCACCCACGTGGCAGCTGAGAACCGTCTGTAACTCCAATTCCAGGAGAACTCCAGTTCCAGGGGAATTCGACACCCTCTCTGACCTCCGCGGCATTGCGCGACATGGGTGCACAAACCAAGATGCAGATAGTACACTCATAACCATAAAAAATAAATAAAATTACAAAAAACTTTGTAAGAAAAAAAGAACATACTGTTATCATATTCACAATGATTTAAGAACTTACCATGAACACATCTAATTGTTTGTAGTCACTTTATCTGAACTATTGCAGATTGCTGAAAGTTATTTACTTGTTGTTGAATGTCATTCTAGAAGTTCCAAAGGGAAAACTATAATGAAAACTTGATAAAATGATATGAGCCTCAAGTATGGGATGCAAACCCTGTCATTCAACAGCTTTAGGCTAAGATCTGAAACTTAAATTTAATAAATTAAAATTCTACTTTAAATAAAATGGAACATTTTTCAAATAAATACCTTTGTCATTTTGTTTTAGTTATCCCTATGACTGACTTTAATAAAGTTGTGCTTTTATAAGTCACAATGAAATATAAGGATTGTATCAGTTCTCTCAAAATGGCATCCTTCTCCCCTTTTACAATTTTGAGAAACATTCTCACTATGGCCCTCTTTTTGGCCAGGCACTTCTGATTCTCCTTCCTCAGGTTTCCAGATAGCTGAGATTACATCCATTTACCATCATGTAAGACCAGTTTAGAAAATTTCAACATATCCCATATTCTTGCAAATTTACACATTTAAAGACATGGTATCCTAATGATGGCTAGTTTTCAGTACCCTGATTATCCACCATTGATGACTTTGCCATCTATCCTACTGCATCCGTTTCCCTACATACATTCTTCTACAGATTATTTCTATAATTAGAAACATAAACTCTCTCCAGTATTCATGATAAACATTTATTAACAAAGTGTCAGTTACTTCTTGGAAATCATTTAAAAGGTTTTTATTATTTAAAAATCATGTGATCTTCAAAAATACTCACATGAACACCCCCACATACACACACCCCACACACAAAAGAAAAAACCCCACGTCTATCTATCTATCTATCTATCTATCTATCTATCTATCTATCTATCTATACTGTTCATTCTCAAAGATGATTAAACTGACACACAGCAATAAATTATTTGTTCATTATTTCATAGCTAGCGTTGCTCACACTAGAATTTTATTCCAATCACTGTATTTATGGAATCCAGTCTCTCCAATTTAAAACCTCTTTCTACATATCATACATTCAATCATTAAGCACTGTGCTCTTAATTACTACAAGAAAGCAATCAATCAAAACCAACAATCCATACATTCTACATCCTTTTCATGGTCATTCCTACTCCTGTTGTTTTGACTTTTTCCACAGATTAAGTTCTATTATAATGTGTATAATTAGTCTTCTGCATTTGTAAGTAGCATCCATTTTTGAAAGTCTTTCTGAAAGAAGGTCTCCTTGTAGACATAGCTGTCCTGTAATGCTTTGTAGACCAGGCTGGTTTCAATCCCACAGAGACCCACCTTTCCTCACCTCCAAAGAGTTTAAATTAAAAAGGTGGACCAACATGGCCAGCTAGTACCCCAAATCTTACTGTTGCATTTGTTGGACTAAATCTTAGGAAAAGAAGTTTAAACTCTAGCTACCTTATCTGATGTCAACAATATGACTTCATTTCACTAAACACACAGAAGCAATCCAAACGGAAGGTTCAATCTTCATCATGTATACAAGACACCTACATGTGTCCAGTTCCCCAGAATGCACTGTATTTATTCTTAGGGATTCTAACATCTTCACACTCTGTGGGGGTTGCTGAGAGGGGTGTGATGCCGAGACCACCCTTCCCAAGTTTCCTCGCCGCCAAAAGTCTTCGCTCCGCCGGCCAGCGGTGGGACGGGACTGGAGAGAGCAGGCGCGCTGCCGAACCGAGAGGAACCTCGGCAGGTAGATGAGTCATAGTGTTATAGCTCAAAGTGTTACAGCTCGAACTCAACTTTATTATAGGTTTACATGGGCTTATATAGGGTTTGGCATATCCTTACACAGCGGTGTGTAAATTTCTAATTGGAGGCGAGGAGTAAGCATATTTAACCCAAGCCCATCCTGTCCTTGTACTATGCCTCACCTACTTAACATATTAAGAATGTGGAAGTGTTGATCTACTTTTGGTTTTACTCAAAGGGCAGGGGACAGTACTTGAAAATCGAGGTCAGGCTCTGGCGGGTCTTGTAATAGGCCTTATGTTTCCACACATCTCCCCCTTTTTGTTTTATTTTGGCGTGGATCCTGTCTTAGGTTGACTTACCTCCTGGCCCCAGGCTTACCCGTCTTGGGGACAATGGCTTCGTGGCCATTTCCCTGTCTTAGGTTGCCTGGGCCAGAGATGTCTTACCCGTCTTTGGTAACACACGCAGCTGTTATGGGCTTAAGTGCCGTGGGGGGATGGGCTGATACTTAGCCCAAAGTGTCATTAATTGTATTTCTTTGGCCTGTTTTCGAGCGAACTGCATGACCCGATTTAGGATGCAAGGTCCAAGAGTGACCATAATCATGACATCAAGGTGGTGAGCCAAGGGGAGGTTTGGAACCATCCTTCGTACCAGCTTTGTGTATGTTGTTTTCCTTTTTCTATGTCTTGTCTAATCTCATCTAGGTTTTTTGTGATTATTCCTGAATGATCAGCGTAGAAACAACATTCCTCCCCTAGTGCCTTTCAGACCCCTCCTTGCTCAAGGGTAAGAAGATCTAGTCCCCTTCTGTTCTGTAGAACTACCTCAGCTAGGAGTCCAATGAGTCTTTTATGTGCCTTACTGCTACTTCCATTTTGTGTTCCTTGTGTGCAGTAGGAGCTAGTAGAAACATTAGAAATTGGCACAGGTGTGGGCGTGAAGCTTTCGAGAGCTGGGGTCTTACCTGCAGGTCCCACTACAATTGATGGATGGTCTATTTTTCTGAGTACCGACATGATTACTCCAAAGTCATGTCCGGTTTTATACAACCTAATGCCCCACAGGGTCCCAGTGTCCCATAAATTAGATTTTTTTCCCTCCTCTGTAAACCTTAAAATATAAGGGATACAATTGAATTTATCACATGTTTGCCCCGAATTTCCCCAGATTTTAACCTCCTTGCCCTTAATTATCGAGATCAAACCCTTGTTCTTAATCCAGTAAGCCACCCCAGTTGTTTCACATCCCCAATTTTTACAATAATAGTCCTGAACCCCCCCACAGTTCATTTGCTGTGGCTTCAACCTGTTTGTTCCTGGGCATGCATAGAATTCCATATGAAACACGGATTTACACTCTATGAAGTCCTCACAAGGGTCCCAACTTTGATCTTGCATGTAGCCCTCGGCCAACCTGCAGTAGTCTATGTTAATGTCTGGCCAGATGTCTGTGACACTACCCGTCATTACCGTTTTGTTGATGACTTCCCCGGTGGCCACATTGGTCACTTGCCACCTGATTTGCATAGGCTGGTGGGGATTGGTTTCCGTGGACCCCTCACCATCAGAGCGATGAGGCATAGGAGAGGAAGGAAGTGTGTTGGTGCTGTGGGTAGATGTCTGCGGATCCAGAAAAAGAAAGATGAGATGGTGAAGGTGCAGAAAGCTATGGCTTCTCTATCTGTCCATTTGAAGTCGCCGTCCCAGGTCCGGTTGGCATCGGTGCCAGGGCCGAAGATAGTTATGATTATGCAAAGGACAGTCAAGGCCTGTTTCATTTCTGGAAGAAAGCAAAAAGGGAGTATTCTCAGGCGCTACCCTGGGTGGGGTTAGCGTTAGTATCCGAAGGGCCATTTTGACCCAAATATTTGATATTTATTGCAGGCACCCAGACAGGTGTTTCTTGTCCTATGGGTAAGATACATCCAAACCCTCTCCCTACCGTTATTAAGGGGTCTGGACCTCTCCATTGGTTTGTGAGAGGGTCCCTCCAGTGGACCTGGACGGCTGGCATCTGGGGGAGTTGTCCCCAGTGTTTCTGGAATCTATTGTAATGTACATTTTTGGAAATATTTAAAATATTTATGTTTAATAATGCCCCTGCCAGCTGCAGGTGAGGACTGTGGTACCAATCCTCTCCCCCTTTTTGTTTTATTTGTTGAAAAATCCAAAACGTAAGGTCTTTTCTTTTATTGAACCTCTGTAACTTGGCAGAAAATAGGACCCTAGAGAACTGATCAAAGATTTGTAAATGTTGCTCTGAGAGCTCAACCTCCCCTCCACAGGGTCCCCCCTTCTTGAGGAGGGAAAAGAGGGGGAGGAGGGTCTCAGTAGAGACTCCAACCAAGGGCCTCAGCCAATTTATCTCCTCCAACACCTTTTGTAATTGGGTGATTTCAAGGTTATACCCTTTCTACCTGAAAGCATCCACAACTCCTCCCAGTGCAGGGACAGCAAGCCCCAGCCCCTCAGACACACATTCATCTTGCCCACATTTTTCCTACTGGTTCCAATATGCTTGACGCATCCTTTTACTCAAAAACAACTCTAGGACCTGCCCTAGGCCTCTGCCTCCCCAGTACTGGGATTAAAGGTGTGTGCCGCCACACCCGGTCCCAAGGGGCAACAAAACTGCCCCACCCAAAACAAAAGCTAGATAATTCCAAAGCAAGCAAGTTACTCTTGTTGAAAGCAAACAAACCAAAATGGCACTGCCGAAGGTGAAGGTGGAAATGCGCCCGGTGGCGGCCGGTCGCCGGCCGGGGGGTGGGCCCCCGCTGACCCCACCCCCGGCCCCGCCCACCAGCCCACCACCCCCGTGCCCACCAGGATGCCGACACCCGCCCCTCCGGACAGAGGGGGGCAGCGGCGGCGGAACGCAGGGACGGGACAGGCGGGTGGAGGGGTCGGGAGGAACGGGGAGCGGGAAAGATCCGCCGGGACCGCTGGCACAGCCGGATGCGCTGCCGGGTTGAATCCTCCGGGCGGACTGCGCGGACTCCACCCGTTTACCTCTTAATGGTTTCACGCCCTCGGCTTTCGTGCGAGCCCCTGACTCGCGCACGAAATTCCACCCCCAGGAGGTGGAAGGGAGTCAGGGTGAAAAGTGGCTTTCCTGCTCCGAGAATCCTTTCTCTTTCTCTTGCCAGTTTTTCTATTTGCCCCAAACTTCCCAGGAGAAGAGGTTGGCTCCCCTGATCCAGGGGGCCAGGTACAGGACATGCTCCCACACGTTTTGTGCAGTGGAGTCGCTTAACTCCAGACCTCTAGACTTTAACATTAATCGCAGCTCTTTGAGTGCCGGGTCCTTCTCCTTCCTTGTTGCGTTTCCCATCGCGGGGACTCACCTGCCCAATAGACCGATTGGCTCCAGCCGAATTTCCAGCCTTCCTCCCGGGGTCTTCGTGTCACGTTGGGGTCACCAGATGCGGGGGTTGCTGAGAGGGGTGTGATGCCGAGACCACCCTTCCCAAGTTTCCTTGCTGCCGAAAGTCTTCGCTCCGCCGGCCAGCGGTGGGACGGGACTGGAGAGAGCAGGCGCGCTGCCGAACCGAAAGGAACCTCAGCAGGTAGACGAGTCATAGTGTTACAGCTCAAAGTGTTACAGCTCGAACTCAACTTTATTATAGGTTTACATGGGCTTATATAGGGTTTGGCATATCCTTACACAGCGGTGGGTTAATTTCTAATTGGAGGCGAGGAGTAAACATATTTAACCCAAGCCTATCCTGTCCTTGTACTATGCCTCACCTACTTAACATATTAAGAATGTGGAAGTGTTGATCTGCTTTTGGTTTTACTCGAAGGGCGGGGGACAGTACTTGAAAATCGAGGTCAGGCTCTGGCGGGTCTTGTAATAGGCCTTATGTTTCCACACAACACTCCCCAACCATTTTAAAGAGTTCAGCAAACTGCATATTCTTTATAGTGTTTTATATTTGTCCATATATCTGGGCCTGGTTGTAAAAGCCAATAATATCTGGGCCTGGTAGTAAAAGCCAATAATAATCCAAGCAGCTTGGAAGGATGAGTCAGTGAGAGATCAGAAGTTCAGAGCCAGTATGGGAAACTTGGACAAAGTTTCAAAATAAAAGGTAAAATTATCATTAGGGATAGGTTTAGAAGCATGCAAATACCCAAGCATAAATTCCCTTCATTTACAAGATGAAAATAAAGATGTCTAGATTATTTTCAACAGCGTACTAACAAAAATATTTTATTTAACTTGAATAAATAAAAATCAGTGGGCGTTACGGCCAACATTAAATCTCAGTATATGAGTTTTTCTTACAATTCCATACCATTTTTTTTTGTTTTTGGTGTCATTGTCATCCTAATTATTTTGCATTCACTCTTCCACTGCAATCATTCATTATCATGACAGAAAGGACGTATGTCCCATCCTACTTCATTTTACCAGTGAGGAAAACTTTCTTTTAACCATCTTCCTTCATTCGGTTAGATTGTTTCTACCTATGTGGCTATTTCTTCTAACTTTCACTCTTTCCATGCACATCCTGGCACTCTGAATATTGACATCTTCTTCATAGGTTTGTCCCTGAATTCATCATTTACAGTACAGTCCCTCTCTTTGTAATTTGGTCCTATGTTTGAACTTTACATATTGCCTTGAAGCTAAGTGTTCTCATCTCTGAGTGTTTAGTCAGTATATCTCTCCTAAACCTGTTATTCATGTGCTAGTGCTCTTTTCATCATTTCTTGGAGTCAATTACTAATAAATGTCAAATAGAACATTTCTAGGACTTATCTGACCAACCAATCCTAAAACCATTGAGTAAGAAACTACCATGGATTGTTGCATGTTTGATAATTATAAAAAGTGAAAAGAAATATTGTAGAGGGAAAATGATCCAAAGTGCAGAGCAGAATTGTCCACAGTTTTCTTTTCTTTTTGTATTAATTTTATTTCTATATGTGTATGAATGTACTGTCTGCATGCAAGTCTGTGCATCCGTGTCTTGCAATGCCATGGAAGTCAGAAGAAGGTGTCGGATTCCCCTGGAACTGGAGTTCTCCTGGAATTGGAGTTTCAGACGGCTCTTGGCTGCCATGTGGATGCTGGGGATCGAACCCGGGTCCTCTGCAAGAGCGGTTGGCACTCTTAACTGCTAGGCCATCTCTCCAGCCCTGTCCACAGTTTTCTCCCAGGGCTAGTGAAAATGACTGTCAGCCCACTCTAGTTACTAAGGCATTACAAGCCTAGAATATGAAGAATTAACTAGTACTTTAAGAAAGGCCAGGAAGAATTAGCAACAGGGGCTGGAGTGATGTGTCAGTGGTTAAGAACACTGGTTGTTTTGTAGAGAGCCCAGGTTTGACTTCCAGCATGCACATAGTGACTATCAAACATCATTAATTCTAGTTCCAGGGATTCAAAGCATTACTCTGTGCACAGGCACTGCAAAACACACGTGCATCAACATACAAGCAGTCAATGCACTCATACATATTAAACAACAATAAATACAAAAGAATTAGCAACAAAGAAGAAACACTATGTACCTAACCATTCCTTATCCTCCCTAGGTCTGAAGCTAATATTCCTCTTGTATTTTTGTATATAAACCAGCACTATTTCCTTCATCTTTTGATAATAATTTGTGCCTTCAAATTTCAAGAAAACAAAATGTATATCATAAGAAGAATCCCATGTAAAAAGACTAATGATTTTTCCAGGGCATGACATGTGCCTATGCTTTGATGGATTATAGTTTAACAGCACATAAGTCTGGGTCAGTTCCATGCAATTAATGCAAGGATGGCATCTCTATTTCTACCTGAGCATGATTTCTACTAGATTAAATTGAGATAACTACAATTAGATTTCTTGTTTTTTCCTTAAATTCCTGCAAATTGAAATCCCACTGTTGATACAGAACAGTAAAACATTCAGAATATTCTTCATTACACTTCAATCTGTAAAGCATAATAACAATTTTTTAACTTTTTCTACCAGTATGAAAAGAACATTAAAAACAAGATTGAATTGACATGCTATATACTATCAAAAGTAAGTAATAACAGTTTACATATTCTGAAGGTGAACAAAAATAAAATAAAATTTAGTTTGATTCCAGAAGTACCTTTTCATAACCAACTAATAGGATAGTCCTCTCTCATACAGCATCTCTGAAAACTAGGGAAGCTTTTTCATACATATAAATTTCCAGAAAAAAATTACTTCCACTCCATCCAGGTCCTTTATCATATTTCTCCAGAATATACATAGCTAAGCCAAAACATTTAACTATGTTTTTCACTCCCCATTTTACCATAGACAAGTTTTAGTTCAAAGAAGAGCTAAATGATAAAACATACAAATTGCCCTTTTTTTTTAACATGGTCAGACATAGTTAACTATTAAACAATTATTAGTTTCTTTTTTAAATTGTATTTATTTATCTTTTGAGGTATTCACAATATAAGAGCACAGTTGTTTTCAGATCACATTAACTTTGCTCAGGTTGCCTTACAATTAGGTAATTGGTGGTAGCATGGACATATGAGGGATACCATTCATTATTTATTTATTTATTTATTTATTTATTTATTTATTTTCTGGGACAGTGAGTGGGAATGTCTCCTTGTAGTCCTTCTTCAGTTGCGTGTTGTTGGTGTAAAGAAAGGCTACTGATTTTTCTAGGTTAAATTTGTATCCTGCCAATTTACTGAAACTTTTAATAATTTCTAGGAATTTTCTGGTGGAGGTTTTAGCATCACTTAACTAAACAATCATATGATCAGCAAAAAGGGATAGCTTGACTTCCTCTTTTCCAGTTAGTACTCCTTTAATATCCTTTTCTTGCCTTATTGCCCTAGCAAGTTTGTAGGTGCTGCCATCTTCATTCTAGAGATAGAGAGGGCCCAGCTTTACTTCTTTAACATGTGGGCCTGCATCAGTTAAATAATTGGGTGCTATTTTCTAAGTTTGTTAATTGGAAATAGTAACCAAACCAATATAATGCCAAGTGAAATAATCATTTCTATTTATTTAATAATATTTTATCTATTTTTGCCATTAATGTTTAAACGTAATGCATTGTAAAGAATCAAAATAGTGATTTTATTTAGCAAGTAGGGAGCCAGACTGACCATAAGAGTAGCACAGCCATCAACTGTGGTATTAAGATCACAACCTACCCTCTTGGGAAAAGGGATACAATATGTCCAGGAGCAAATTGAACATTTTATACACACTAAGGTTCTAAACTGCATTTATGCATTTGTTCTTAGTTAGAGGTAAGGATAGGCTGGAAAACATGGGAGGAGCTAGAAAAACTGTTGATAAATGAGTTGTTGGGGACAGGCTACAGGAGAGAAGAACTATAGGGATAGAGGGGTACAAGTTAAGGTAGAGTGAGATAAGGCAGGGGTGGGGATTGAAAGTCATAGGGAAGGAGATAGGCTTGAGGAGGAGCTGGGAGGCTGGTTGTTGCCTGGAATATATGAGAGATACTGGGTAGGGGCAGGGAAAGGTAGTGGCGAAGAAGAACTGACTAGTTGGACAGGTGCTAGGGTGTAGGTGGGAAAAAGGGTAAGGAGCACCTGAGAATGAGGGGTATCTGTGGAGCAGAGGAGGGCCTAGAATTGACGAGTGACTGGGGACAGGAGGGAGGGCAAGAGGACCTGAAGATCAGCTGAGGATATAAGAAGTTTTGTGGGATAGGAGGAGCTGAAGAGAGGTAGTGGTGAGGGAGTGTCAGGGTGAATATGGTCCAGGAGCAAGGTTAAGGAGGTATGGGTGAGGAGGTAATAGGGTCAAGGGAGGGATATGGTCAATGAGTACTGGTAAGCAGAAGCTAGGATACAAGAGTTGGGCTCTTGGCCTAGAGGCAATGGGGACCAGGGAGGGTCTTAGGAATCAGAAAAGAAAGAAATGTTGAGTCTACAGGTAAAAGGTATACTCGGACATGAAGGGTTAGAGTTGAGGAGGAGCTGAGGAACAGGGAAGAGACTACATATTAGGAGAAGCTGGGGGCATCAGGAGACGAAGAACAAGGATATGAGGAGGAACCGGGGAAGAGGAGGAACTGGATGCAAGGAAGTGTGTGCGATATTAATTCTGCCAACCTTACAACTATCCTGAACAAAATAAAAAGCCTGATTCAAAATTTGTTTTTGAGAGTGAGTCTGGGGTGGGGGTGGAGAGATGGCTTAGCAGTTAAGAGCGCTGACTGCTTTTGCAAAGGACCCAGGTTCGATCCCCCCATGCGCATGGTGGCTGAAAACCGTTTTTAGCTCCAGTTCCAGGGGAATCCGCCACCCTCTTCTAACCTCCGTGGCATTGCACGACACGAGTGCACAGACCTACATACAGACAGTACATTCTTACACATATTAAAATAAATAAAATTTTTAAAAAAGTGAGCCTGAGCTCAAAGCTCACTCCCTCTCCAAAGAACACTTAAAACTATGGCAATGTATCGCTCCATTTCCTTAGGCCTATGAAGATGTAGCAGTCTGTGTTTTCAGCCTCTGTGCAAGGAACTGTCTTAGGAGCCCAGTTTCTCCCACTATGTTCCCCAAACAGGCCACATCCATAATTTATTCAAAAATTTTCTCCAGGTTCATTAAGGAAGTAAAAGTTGAATTTTCACTCTACTCTTCATCTCTAGACTATCAAGTTTTTCATTCCCCATTCACTTTCATCCAAATTTGCCCATCCTTTCACAGTTTCCAGTGTAGTCAAGAAAAATGGGAGGATTGTATATGTACTGATAATCCTCAAGCAGACCCACATTCATTCCTTGTCTCTTTGAATGCAGGACCAAGATGAGGGTGCACAGAAGACACCTCATTCATCAGATCAAAGAGTACATGGTTTTGCTTGGTTAAATGAAAAGTCAATAGCACAGGTTATTAAAGAGGAGCTGGGGATCAAGGGAGAGTGTAGGTACAATGAAGGCCAGTGGATAAGAAGTGTTTGGTGTTAAGGGCTAAGTGCAGGTTAGGTGTTGGGGCCAAGAAGGGATGGGGGAAGGAGCATCTAGTGTCCAGAAGTAAATATGAGCACAGCCGGGGCTTAGAAGAGCATCTGGGCTAGAGGAAGCTGTGAATGTGATGGGAATGAGGAGGGAATGAAGAGCTGAAGAGGTAATAGGGGGAAACATAGGGGTGGGTATGGGAGGGGACAGGGATGCATTATGGGGTTTGGGTCAATGAAGTTAGAGGTTTAGGAAGGGACTTGAGGCATGGGGAGGCTAGGGATTGGCAGGGGGTGGCGAAAGATCAAGAGATGCATGGGAGATTTGGAAAGCAGGCTTAGGACCAAGGGCTTGACGAATGGTAACTGAAGAAGTTATGGTACAGGGGAGGGGCAAGGGCAAGTAGGACCTGGAGTCAGGATCCAGAAGTAAGGAGGGGTTGTTGGCAAGGGGAAACTGTGTCAAGAAGGATCTGGGGAGCAGAATTGGGACTAGAATGATGGAGGTTTGTGGGGTAGGATATGGAGAAATGTTGAAGTGCTGGGGATGGAGGGAGTTCAGCTTGCTGGAGGGCAGTTTGAGGTAATATTGGGTTGGATGCAGGGAGAATTTTGGTAACACAGAGAAATAGGTGATGGGGAAGGGAGGAAGTGGTGGGCGGCTGGGTAAGACCTGGGGAGCTGTGGTTTAGGTGCAAGAGTAAGCTAGGGACAGGTAGAAAGTGACAGTTTGGTGAGGAGGAGTTTGAAATTGGGTGGGGGATGTGGATGAACTAGAGGATTGGAAGGTCTGGCTGGCTGACATGAGTTTGGAAGCAGGGAGGCTTGGCCACCCACAGGATGAGCAGGATAGAAAGTGCTGGGTAGCTGACTAGGAACTATGGGCAGTGTGGTGTTAGAATCAAGGGTAAGGTTGAGGCAGGCAGGGAGGGGAAGTTGGGTGAGTAGAGACTGGAGGATTAGGGAGGGCTGTGACCTTGGCAGTGACTCAGGGATAAGCATCTACTGGGGGACAACACCTGCACTTTCTTGTGGCAAGCCCAGTATCCACTAGAAACAAAAGAACCCAGGTCTCCTCTTAATTGTCCTCTATAAGTTATGCAAGTCGATTTCCAATTTTTGAATGTTGGAGAGATGGAGAAGTGGGAGAAAGCAAGAGAGGAAGGAAGAATGAGAGGAGAGAGTGTGGCACACATAGGAACAGAGACAGAGACACAGACAGAAACAGAAACAGAGATAGACTCAGAGAACTGAATTTTATTTTGTAGTGCAATACCAGGAATGTTTTTGTTGTTCTTGTAGTTTTTGACGGTGCAGATCAGTGGATGGAATCTGAGACCTCAATAAATTTTCAGATATAACCCAAGATCTGCAGAATTAATGCTTTTTTAAAAAATTTTTATATTAGGAACAAATTAATGCCATTGCTTTGATCTAGATGACAGCAGTCTGGGGTTTAATTTATGTATGATATGCATATTTATCAGGAGCTACCAGAAATGAGTCCAAAACTCAGACCATCTAGTCAATAAGCACAGATATATTGCAGTAAAGATTGAACAACCATGATTTGCCATTTTCCTTTTTACAGAAATAAATTACTTATTATCAGGGCTGGAGAGATGGCTTAGCAGTTAAGAGCACCGACTGCTCTTGCAGAGGACCCGGGTTCGATCTCCAGCACCCACATGGTGGCTGAGAACCGTCTTTAACTCCAGTTCCAGGGGAATCCTACACCTTCTTCTTACCTCTGCGGCATTGCACGACACTAGTGCACAAACCTACATGCAGACAGTACATTCATACACATACAAAATACATAAAAAATTACTTGTTTTGAACCAATGAAATAAGAAAAGTGCTAAAATTTGATTTATATAATATAATTTTATTTTCTTTCTTTGGATTTTTTCTCTTTTTGAGACAGGGTCTCCCTTTACTCCCAGCTAGTGTGGAGCTCCCTATATCCAGCATTATTTAAATGATCCCCTTGGATTCAAGTGTCTTGAAAGATTACTTTTTATTATGTTTCAAATCAGAACCTATCAAAGTATGCTTCCCAGTGGAGGAAAGCATTCTAAGCAATTTGTAAAGCTACTTGTGGAGGAAGAGGGGCACTTAAGGATCTATGACTTCCATGAAGATCAAAATGCAAATTCTGCAGAGGGGAGTGCTGCTACTCAAAGTATAAGACACCAAATCTTTGGCACCAAGCAAGTGATCAGAGGATAAGGGTACTTATCATTCAAGCTCTAGGACATGAGTGTCATCACCTAAACTCATACAGTGGAAGAAGGAAACCTACACAAAAAGTTGCTCTCTTACCTCCACAATGAATATTTACACCCAACCTCACACACTACACACTCAAGCTTACAAATTTCAACACACAGAACATGTGTACACATAAATTGACGTGTTTTTACAGATACAAAATGTTGAGTATTAGTGTATCTCCTATTTCATTTATTTCCTTGAAGTACTAACACATTGATCAATAGTCCATAACATACTATCATCTTATCCCCAAAATCTTGAATAATTGTTCTTATAGATATGGACAATTTGTTGTTGGAAGCTGTAAGACTGCTCGTAAAGAGTTAACTCTGAATTAGCTTCAGAACTGTCCTCTAAGGTGCAGACATGCAGAGAAGCTTCCTACCTGCATACCTGATGTTCCGGAGGAACCTTATCATATGCAAATATTATCTGCCGGAGCCAGCAGCCCCCGGAGGAAGCTTATCACGGACAAACAATCTCTGCCGGCGCAAACATCCAGCCCCGATAAACTTTAACTTTTACAAAAGCCACCATCCACCCCCTCCCTCTTCCTGACTCTTCCCGCCTTGCTGCCCTATAAATTACATGCCCACCTGCCAATAAAAGAGACCTTGATAGAAAGCCTACTTGGTCTCGTTTCTCTCTCTCGCTTAATCTTTCAGGTTGTGGAGGTCTCCCTCGGGAACCTAACGTTACATGCCCCTGCAGGCAGGGACA